>CM035807.1:84351384-84786384 GCA_020466095.1 Chlorops oryzae
TAGCCTTCGTATAGCCTTCGTATAGCCTTCGTTATAGCCTTCGTTAGCTTCGTTAGCCTTCGTATAGTCTTCGTATAGCTTTCGGATAGCCTTCGTATAGCCTTCGTATAGCCTTCGTATAGCCTTCGTATAGCCTTTGTATAGCCTTCGTATAGCCTTCGTTTAGCCTTCGTTAAGTCTTCGTTTAGCCTTCGATTAGCCTTCGTTAAGCCTTCGTTTAGCCTTAATTTAGCCTTCGTTTAGCCTTCGTTAAGCCTTCGTTTAAACTTCGTATAGCCTTCGTGTAGCCTTCGTGTAGCCTTCTATAGCCTTCGTATAGCCTTCGTGTAGCCTTCGTGTAGCCTTCGTGTAGCCTTCGTGTAGCCTTCGTTTAGCCTTCGCATAGCCTTCGTATAGCCTTCGTATAGCCTTCGTAAAGCCTTCGTTTAGCCTTCGTTTAGCCTTCGTATAGCATTCGTATAGCCTTCGTATAGCCTTCGTATAGCCTTCGTATAGCCCTCGTAAAGCCTTCGTTTAACCTTCGTTTAGCCTTCGTATAGCCTTCGTGTAGCCTTCGTGTAGCCTTCGTATAGCCTTCGTATAGCCTTCGTATAGCCTTCGTATAGCCTTCGTAGAGCCTTCGTATAGCCTTCGTGTAGCCTTCGTGTAGCCTTCGTGTAGCCTTCGTGTAGCCTTCGTGTAGCCTTCGTATAGCCTTCGTATAGCCTTCGTTTAGCCTTCGTATAGCCTTCGTATAGCCTTCGTATAGCCTTCGTATAGCCTTCGTATAGCCTTCAAATAGCCTTCGTATAGCCTTCGTTTAGCCTTCGTATAGCCTTCGTAAGCCTTCGTATAGCCTTCGTGTAGCCTTCGTGTAGCCTTCGTTTAGCCTTCGTATAGCCTTCGTGTAGCCTTCGTGTAGCCTTCGTGTAGCCTTCGTATAGCCTTCGTATAGCCTTCGTGTAGCCTTCGTGTAGCCTTCGTGTAGCCTTCGTATAGCCTTCGTATAGCCTTCGTATAGCCTTCGTATAGCCTTCGTGTAGCCTTCGTGTAGCCTTCGTGAAGCCTTCGTGTAGTCTCCGTGTAGTCTTCGTGTAGCCTTCGTGAAGCGTTCGTGTAGCCTTCGTGTAGCCTTCGTGTAGCCTTCGTATAGCCTTTGTATAACCTTCGTATAACCTTCGTATAGCCTTCGTATAGCCTTCGTATAGCCTTCGTATAGCCTTCGTATAGCCTTCGTATAGCCTTCGTATAGCCTTCGTATAGCCTTCGTATAGCCTTCGTATAGCCTTCGTATAGCCTTCGTATAGCCTTCGTATAGTCTTCGTATAGCTTTCGGATAGCCTTCGTATAGCCTTCGTATAGCCTTCGTATAGCCTTCGTATAGCCTTCGTATAGCCTTCGTATAGCCTTTGTATAGCCTTCGTTTAGCCTTCGTTAAGTCTTCGTTTAGCCTTCGATTAGCCTTCGTTAAGCCTTCGTTAAGCCTTCGTTTAGCCTTAATTTAGCCTTCGTTTAGCCTTCGTTTAGCCTTCGTTTAGCCTTCGTTTAGCCTTCGTTTAGCCTTCGTTCTAGCCTTCGTTCAGCCTTCATTCAGCCTTCGTTTAGCCTTCGTTTAGCCTTCGTTCAGCCTTCGTATAGTTCTCCATTTATATGTTTTTGAACTAGAGGTCGTAGGCGAACATGAACAAACACGTTCATTGCAGAGCTCTTTCCGGTCCGACGGCCGGCTACGCACTGATCGAGCTAACGTATTGTCACGCTATTTATACTCTTTTCGAAATTGAGCAGAATGACTTTTTGACTCAAATAAATGATATTGTGCTCCTTAATGCCTTCGTATAGCCTTCATATAGCCTTCGCGTAGCCTTCGTGTAGCCTTCGTGTAGCCTTCGTGTAGCCTTCGTGTACCTTCGTGTAGTCTTCGTGTAGTCTTCGTGTAGCCTTCGTGTAGCCTTCGTGTAGCCTTCGTATAACCTTCGTATAGCCTTCGTATAGCCTTCGTATAGCCTTCGTATAGCCTTCGTATAGCCTTCGTATAGCCTTCGTATAGCCTTCGTATAGCCTTCGTATAGCCTTCGTATAGCCTTCGTATAGCCTTCGTATAGCCTTCGTATAGCCTTCGTATAGCCTTCGTATAGCCTTCGTATAGCCTTCGTATAGCCTTCGTATAGCCTTCGTATAGCCTTCATATAGCCTTCGTGTAGTTTTCGTGTACCATTCGTGTAGCATTCGTGTAGCATTCGTGTAGCATTCGTGTAGCCTTCGTGTAGCCTTCGTGTAGCCTTCGTGTAGCCTTCGTCTAGCCTTCATGTAGCCTTCGTGTAGCCTTCGTGTAGCCTTCGTGTAGCCTTCGTGTAGCTCTTACCTGTGTAGCCTTCGTGTAGCCTTCGTATAGCCTTTGTATAGCCTTCGTATAGACTTCGTATAGACTTCGTATAGCCTTCGTATAGCCATCGTTTAGCCTTCGTTTAGCCTTCGTTTAGCCTTCGTTTAGCCTTCGTTAAGCCTTCGTTAAGCCTTCGTTTAGCCTTCGTTTAGCCTTCGTGTAGTCTTCGTGTAGTCTTCGTGTAGCCTTCGTGTAGCCTTCGTGTAGCCTTCGTGTAGCCTTCGTGTAGCCTTCGTATAGCCTTCGTATAGCCTTCGTATAGCCTTCGTATAGCCTTCGTATAGCCTTCGTATAGCCTTCGTATAGCCTTCGTATAGCCTTCGTATAGCCTTCGTATAGCCTTCGTATAGCCTTCGTATAGCCTTCGTATAGCCTTCGTATAGCCTTCGTATTAGCCTTCGTATAGCCTTCGTATAGCCTTCGTATAGCCTTCGTATAGCCTTCGTATAGCCTTCGTATAGCCTTCGTATAGCCTTCGTATAGCCTTCGTGTAGCTTTGCTCGTGTACTTCGTGTAGCTTCGTGTAGCCTTCGTGTAGCCATTCGTGTAGCCTTCGTGTAGCCTTCGTGTAGCCTTCGTGTAGCCTTCGTGTAGCCTTCGTCTAGCTTTCATGTAGCCTTCGTGTAGCCTTCGTGTAGCCTTCGTGTAGCCTTCGTGTAGCCTTCGTATAGCCTTTGTATAGCCTTCGTATAGACTTCGTATAGACTTCGTATAGCCTTCGTATAGCCTTCGTATAGCCTTCGTATAGCCTTCGTTTAGCCTTCGTTTAGCCTTCGTTTAGCCTTCGTTTAGCCTTCGTTAAGCCTTCGTTAAGCCTTCGTTTAGCCTTCGATTAGCCTTCGTTTAGCCTTCGTTTAAACTTCGTTTAGCCTTCGTTCAGCCTTCGTTCAGCCTTCGTTCAGCCTTCGTTCAGCCTTCATTCAGCCTTCGTTTAGCCTTCGTTCAGCCTTCGTATAGTTCTCCATTTTTTTGTTTTTGAACTAGAGGTCATAGGCGAACATGAACAAACACGTTCATTGCAGAGCTCTTTCCGGTCCGACGGCCGGCTACGTACTGATCGAGCTAACGTATTGTCACGCTATTTATACTCTTTTCGAAATTGAGCAGAATGACTTTTTGACTCAAATAAATGATATTGTGCTCCTTAATGCCTTCGTATAGCCTTCATATAGCCTTCGTGTAGCCTTCGTGTAGCCTTCGTGTAGCCTTCGTGTAGCCTTCGTGTATCCTTCGTGTAGTCTTCGTGTAGCCTTCATGTAGCCTTCGTGTAGCCTTCGTGTAGCCTTCGTGAAGCCTTCGTGTAGCCTTTGTGTAGCCTCTGTGTAGCCTTCGTGTAGCCTTCGTATAGCCTTCGTATAGCCTTCGTATAGCTTTCGTATAGCCTTCGTATAGCCTTCGTATAGCCTTCGTATAGCCTTCGTTTATCCTTCGTATAGCCTTCGTATAGCCTTCGTATAGCCTTCATATAGCCTTCGTAAAGCCTTCGTATAGCCTTCGTATAGCCTTCGTATAGCCTTCGTAAAGCCTTCGTATAGCCTTCGTATAGCCTTCATATAGCCTTCGTATAGCCTTCGTATAGCCTTCGTATAGCCTTCGTATAGCCTTCGCATAGCCTTCGCATAGCCTTCGCATAGCCTTCGTATAGCCTTCGTATAGCCTTCGTATAGCCTTCGTATAGCCATCGTATAGCCTTCGTATAGCCTTCGTATAGCCTTCGTATAGCCTTCGTATAGCCTTCGTATAGCCTTCGTATAGCCTTCGTATAGCCTTCGTATAGCCTTCGTATAGCCTTCGTATAGCCTTCGTATAGCCTTCGTATAGCCTTCGTATAGCCTTCGTATAGCCTTCGTATAGCCTTCGTTAGCCTTCGTTAGCCTTCGTTTAGCCTTCGTTTAGCCTTCGTTAGCCTTCGTTAGCCTTCGTATAGCCTTCGTATAGCCTTCGTGTGCCTTCGTGTAGCCTTCGTATAGCCTTCGTATACTTCGTGTAGCCTTCGTGTAGCCTTCGTGTAGCCTTCGTGTAGGCCTTCGTGTAGCCTTCGTGTAGCCTTCGTGTAGCCTTCGTGTAGCCTTCGTGTAGCCTTCGTGTAGCCTTCGTGTAGCCTTCGTATAGCCTTCGTGTAGCCTTCGTGTAGCCTTCGTGTAGCCTTCGTGTAGCCTTCGTTAGCCTTCGTGTAGCCTTCGTATAGCCTTCGTATAGCTCTAGCTTCGTATAGCCTTCGTATAGCCTTCGTATAGCCTTCGTATAGCCTTCTGTACAGCCTTCGTACAGCTTTCGTATAGCCTTCGTATAGCCTTCGTATAGCCTTCGTATAGCCTTCGTATAGCCTTCGTATAGCGTTCGTATAGCCTTCGTATCGCCTTCGTAAAGCCTTCGTATAGCCTTCGTATAGCCTTCGTATAGCCTTCGTTAAGCCTTCGTATAGCCTTCGTATAGCCTTCGTATAGCCTTCGTATAGCCTTCGTGTAGCCTTCGTGTAGCTTTCGTGTAGCATTCGTGTAGCATTCGTGTAGCCTTCGTGTAGCCTTCGTGTAGCCTTCGTGTAGCCCTCGTATAGCCTTCGTATAGCCTTCGTATAGCCTTCGTATAGCTTTCGTATAGCCTTCGTATAGCCTTCGTATAGCCTTCGTATAGCCTTCGTATAGCCTTCGTATAGCCTTCGTATAGCCTTCGTATAGCCTTCGTATAGCCTTCGTTTAGCCTTCGTTTAGCCTTCGTTTAGCCTTCGTTTAGCCTTCGTTAAGCCTTCGTTTAGCCTTCGATTAGCCTTCGTTTAGCCTTCGTTTAAACTTCGTTTAGCCTTCGTTCAGCCTTCGTTCAGCCTTCGTTCAGCCTTCGTTTAGCCTTCGTTCAGCCTTCGTTCAGCCTTCGTTCAGCCTTCGTTCAGCCTTCGTATAGTTCTCCATTTATATGTTTTAGAACTAGAGGTCATAGGCGAACATGAACAAACACGTTCATTGCAGAGCTCTTTCCGGTCCGACGGCCGGCTACGTACTGATCGAGCTAACGTATTGTCACGCTATTTATACTCTTTTCGAAATTGAGCAGAATGACTTTTTGACTCAAATAAATGATATTGTGCTCCTTAATGCCTTCGTATAGCCTTCATATAGCCTTCGTGTAGCCTTCGTGTAGCCTTCGTGTAGCCTTCGTGTAGCCTTCGTGTTTAGCTCTTCTGTGTAGCCTTCGTGTAGCTTCTTCCTGTGTAGCCTTCTGTAGCCTTCGTGTAGCCTTCGTGTAGCCTTCAGTGTAGCCTTTGTGTAGCCTTTGTGTAGCCTTCGTGTAGCCTTCGTATAGCCTTCCTATAACCTTCCTATAGCCTTCCTATAGCCTTCCTATAGCCTTCGTATAGCCTTCGTTTAGCCTTCGTTTAGCCTTCGTTTAGCCTTCGTTTAGCCTTCGTTTAGCCTTCGTATAGCCTTCGTTAGCCTTCGTATAGCCTTCGTATAGCCTTCGTATAGCCTTCGTATAGCCTTCGTATAGCCTTCGTATAGCCTTCGTTACTGTATAGCCTTCGTATAGCCTTCGTATAGCCTTCGTTAGCCTTCGTATAGCCTACGTATAGCCTTGTTACCTTCGATATAGCCTTCGTATAGCCTTCGTTAAGCCTTCGTATAGCCTTCGTTTAGCCTTCGTATAGCCTTCGTATAGCCTTCGTATAGCCTTCGTTAGCCTTCGTTAGCCTTCGTATAGCCTTCGTGTAGCCTTCGTGTAGCCTTCGTGTAGCCTTCGTGTAGCCTTCGTTAGCCTTCGTTAGCCTTCGTTAGCCTTCGTGTAGCCTTCGTGTAGCCTTCGTGTAGCCTTCGTGTAGCCTTCGTGTAGCCTTCGTGTAGCCTTCGTATAGCCTTCGTGTAGCCTTCGTGAAGCCTTCGTGACGCTTTCGTGTAGCCTTCGTGTAGCCTTCGTATAGCCTTCGTATAGCCTTCCTAAAACCTTCCTATAGCCTTCCTATAGCCTTCCTATAGCCTTCCTATAGCCTTCCTATAGCCTTCCTATAGCCTTCCTATAGCCTCCGTATAGCCTTCGTATAGCCTTCGTATAGCCTTCATATAGCTCTCGTATATCCTTCGTGTAGCCTTCGGGTAGCCTTCGTGTACCCTTCGTGTAGCCTTCGTATAGCCTTCGTATAGCCTTCGTATAGCCTTCGTATAACCTTCGTATAGCCTTCGTATAGCCTTCGTATAGCCTTCGTATAGCCTTCGTATAGCCTTCGTATAGCCTTCGTATAGCCTTCGTATAGCCTTCATATATCTTTAGGACACTTCGCAACAGTAAACTAAAAATCGGTTCGTAGAGTGTAAGGCTAGGATCCCACTATCTGCGCGAATAGCACAATCTGCGCCGATTTTTATCGGGCCAGATGGGGACAAATTTCAACGATGTCCACCATCAGTGTCAAAAAGATATTGGGGAACAATAAAACTTGGGCAAAAATCATTCAAGACGATTACACTTGTCCACATCAGAGTCCAAAAATTGCGTTCACACTATCGGCGCATTGACTGCGACAAAAATCGGCGCATTGTGCGGATCCCGGCTTTAAAATATAGTAAAATTTAAAATTTTTGTTCATGGTGCAAACATGGAAAACATGGGAGTTGGTTTTTGTACTTCAAAAATGGAAGCCTGACAATTTTTCACAATTCGAATCGTACCATCCACGTTTTCAATCCGATCTCAAAATTTCAGCTTGGCGACCTAGTTTTAAGAAGTCAGCACAATGGACAAATTATGTCTGAGTGCTGCCCTTGAGCTAGGGCTAGCTTTTAAAAAAAAAAAACCTTCTAAGCCATATAGAAAGCATATTTTTTAAAGAATTCTCTCATGTCACAACAGGACAAATAAACTCCGAAAATCGAGGAAAACTTGAAAAATTTTCTACCACTGAGTATTGGAGCACGGTGATGGGTTTCCTGAGCACCAACTTTATGAAGAGATTCATAATATCTGACAAACAATTACCGTTTACTTGACATTGCAATGAAGAGGCCCCTTGATCTTCTTCAGGGGTCCCGAATTATCTTTTGACATTTTCTTTTAGTTTCTCCAAAAGTTTCAAATTTTCCCAAGGAAGAATTTCTCGCCGCGCCCGAAATTCCATTGTTCGGAACTAATTCTAGATGTTGCAAGGTCCCTTAAATTCTTAGGATATACGATATAAAAGTATTCATCATCATCTTCCTTTAACCAGTTAATAAGCGGGCACAATGTCCTAATTTTTAAAGCGGAATGAAAACAAACCCCCAAAGCTGTTACCGCGTCTCTTGAATTTCTCATTCTTTCGCTGCTTTTTTTTAAATAAGCAAAATTGCGAACTTCTAATTTTTTCTTCACTGATTGCTAAGTACCATGACGATTGCTACACGATTCGTTGTGATTCTTTCTCGCTGATTTCTTTTCCTTGTGCTTTCCACTCCAGAGATTTCGATTATTAAATGCAAATGCTGGAACACTATCTGCGCTTATGCTGCTATCAAAAGTAAATTTTCGTGGAAGAGTACGTTAAGAAAAACTGAAATGGAATAGGTTAAACCCTTGAGAAATTCCATTTCTTCTGTTTTATTTTTTATTTTTTTTTTTTTCATTTTTTTCCTATTTTCCTCAAGACAGTTATTAAAATCTTTACGGTTTGTAGTTTTAGGAAATGAATTCTAAGAGATGGTGAGCAAAACCAAACTTAAGGCGCTATTGGGTATTTCGGTTAAGCAGCGTGGCATGTTTCTAAAGTACCAACATTTTTCTCCTTAAGATGTTAGCCACCAACTTAAAAAACATTTTGATATTCACATCGGAAAGATACTTTTCTAGAATGCTTTAGAATTAGTGTCTCGCAATTTTTTTAAAGAAATTTGTGTGTCTATTGAAAACATCAATGGGCAAAGTTTTTCATCCGATATGGATCCTGACATACACCTTCTTAAATACCCTTCCCTTCCTGCATCTTTGTCCACAAGCTCACCGTCTTGCTAAGATTGATTTTTTTCTTTTTGTGCCATTCAAACCTACCTGTGTTGAGCAGCTTCCTTTTAGGCGAATGAAGCTTTTTCCTTATTCTTTCAAATTTTCATTTAACACTAATTCTTAGCGTCGCTCATTGTAATTTTCCAATGCTCCATAAGTTTTCAAACTTGTTTTTTCTTTATTTATTTCCAAGGTTGAGTTTTTAATTATTTTCCCTTTCGACACGTTGGGTCGAAATGCTTTCCAGCCTTTGTATGCATTAAGATGAGTTTTCCGCACCAACGACAACGCTGATGATGAAAACAACAACTTTGCTATACTCTACAGGAAAGCAAAATGCGTTGAGAATGGAAAAGCCAAAATACTAAGACACATTACACGACTGAGAACTCGCAAGGCTCAATCGAGATCTTGGAAAAAAAAAACCTTGCATAATATTTTTTTTTCGAGCTATGTATTAGTTCAGGCATTTCAGGATAAGTAATAAATGTTGACAATGTTGGAAATATTAATAGTAGTGTCACACTACTAGTGTGCGAAATTCATCTCATGTTGGGTGCTTATCATCTTATCGGTGACTTTAGCCGACTATTCGCCGACTACAAAAGTGGCCGAATATTTTCCGACTATAGTACTTGTCAACGACTAGTCGGAACAACTCTACTTGTCAGCTTTTAATAAAAAGTTTAGAAACCGAAATCGGCAGCACTTAGTACCAGTGGCGTGTCTAGAGAAATACTGCTTTGATAGTGCTTATATTTTCCACAGTGGTATATTGAACAATTATAAGACATTAACCCAAAAATTTTTGGGGGGGCTAGAGGAAGTTTAGAGAGTTATGGACCAAAAACCAAAAAAATCCGAAAAATTTATGGCGTCCGATTTGGATGAAAATGTATATATAGAATAAGCGAAAAATGCTTAGAATTTTGGCGTCAAAATTTTTTCAAGAAACCGATTACAACTAGTCTAGTTAGGGTCTAGTTCCAAACTGGTCCAGAAAGGACCAGTTTTTTGAAAAAATTTTAGTGCTAAAATTCTTAGAATTTTTCACTTATTCTATATATAAATTTTAATCAATATCGGACGTTATGAAATTTTCAGATTTTTTTGGTTTTTGGTCCATAACTCTCTAAACTTCCTCTAGCCCCCCCCCCCAAAAAATTTTTGGGTTAATGTCTTATAATTGTACAATATACAACTGTGGAAAATATAAGCACTATCAAAGCAGTATTTCTCTAGACACACCACTGCTTAGTACCCAAAACAAAAGAATTATCATTTCGACTTTGAGCAGCATTTTACACCATTCATTTAAAAATTTGCAAGGTATTTTTGTTCTCATATAATAGAATGAGGCCTTTAAGAACACAAAAGTCTACAAATTTTAAATAGCTTGAATCATATTTAAGAAATGTGAGTTTCAAGAGGGCAATGGTATTTAAAAATCTACCTAATACACGATTTTCCTGAAACTCTGACGTGATGCAATTTATTTGATATTTTTCAGTTTTTTACCAATTTCAAATCTATAAAAAATGCTTCAAAATCCTTATAGGGACCTCATTTAAAAAATTCAACATAAAAAATAGTGAAATACTTTCTTATGGTATATAATCAAATTTACGTGGTGATCCTGCTAACTTAAGTACAGCTGGTATGAAAACTGTTCCAAATTGTGTTCACAGAGGATGTCTTTGACTAGTGTATCTGATCCAATGTTCAGACAGTGATTGAAAAGGACGGCATTAATCTTTCTAGGAACGTGATTGGTCCGTTCTTCATTACATTCCGCTTCAAGGCAGAATTGTATGACCATATAGTCCGACATTGACACCTCCTCGGATCCATGCCAGATTCCTACGTGGAAATGAATTGTGTGGCTAGAGTTAGGTCTAGGACCTCTGCTCTTATCGAATTTCTAAACGTGGGCCTATTTCTATTGTTTAAAATTTCTAGGTTTTTGCTTATTATGTAGTTAAAGAGTTACTCACTTCTTATGTTAAAGTTTGTACTCCACCACATCGTATGATGCCCATTTGCATCGTAGCCCATTAGTAGGTGTCTTTTTTGTTTAGGCACTACTCTAAGGTGAGACCTTATTATTTGCCTCGGGGAAGGAGGCCGAGGGATCTGAGAGCCCTTCTGGCTGCTTCGCTGAAGTTGCCGCTATCCATCCTTTAGCAGCCAGCGTTCTTCTACGGGCCAGACGTTCTGCTGGTTTTATTTGGGCATGGGCTTAGAAAGTTTGTTCGGCCCTCTTATCGCACTTTTTGTTTCAGCTTTGGATGGTCCGCCAACCAACTAAGTTTCTGGCACCTTGTCTTTCTTTGCCACCCCTTGAATTTTGTCTCGGCTTTTTAATATGAGCCCCATTTGTCCAAAACGGTAGGCAATTTGTCCTTCAGCCCTTAACCTGGTGATGGAACCATTGTCCACTGCTATTACTAGATTTTCCTCAATGGTCGCCTGGATTTTGTCTTCCAGCAGCCCTTTGCTCTGCAAAACTAATAATGTGGGGATTTGGGAAACATAGCCTTATTGAACAGGTTCGACGTTTAGACGTGCGGAACCACTCCATTCCTTTCAGCCACGTTGCTGAAGGAAGATTTAACATGATTTAATTTACCTCTCGGTTTCTCATTTCACCTTGATGCTTAATGCCGGGAGGGGGGTTTCAATAGCTATTTCTAGGACCGTTCGCGAGACATCCCCACCTTTAGTGCTTTCTTGAACCGCCTGTTGGTCTCTTATCTCAGCTACTCAACTGCAGTTTGAGACTTTCCGAGGATATGCCCACCTCCGTTTTCCCGATTTTACCGATGCCTCTTAAGAGAATAGACTCATAGAATCCGAATCAGCGCAAAAAGTCGAGTCTGGATGTGCAATGAAAAGAGGCGAGCCTATATCGATGTCAGATTGTCTATGCAAGGGTGGGACCATCTTTTCTCCCTAGGCAGAAGCATCTAGCGAAAAATACGTTTGTTTAGACGAATGACGTCCTCGGCCAGTATTTTTGTGTTGGTCTATTTTATTCTCACGAAGAAACAAGATATGTACTGTCACCTGGGACATAGCCCGTTACTACAGGAAGGCTTATGTAAACCAGTGTGCTTGGTATCCGGAGTTCGCTAGCAATATCGAAACTACTGCGCGATCAAGAGCTGCTGGCATAGCTGTTCCACAGCAGCTCAGAGGGTTTTCGAGTCTCATTCATACTATTCATAAATATTTGATCAAACTTCAAATTATATTCTATAACATTTATCAGGAAACACGCCACACATTCTTCCTAACGGATACAGGCCGTTTTTCTTTTTCGTCGTACGGCCTTCGGCGGACAGAATACAGAAGACCCATGACCACGCTAAGCTCCGGTCATTGGACTGATCGAAAGTCACCAATTATGTAGCACCTCAGGGAAAATCTCCGCCATAAGCGTGCTCGCTGAGGCATAACTATCTGATCGACCACAAAATCACCTTTAAGAATTCGCTGGTTTTGCATTGATTGTTTTGTTGTATATTCACGTACCAATGTAGCACTGCACAGCC
Source organism: Chlorops oryzae (assembly GCA_020466095.1). Lineage (NCBI taxonomy): Eukaryota > Metazoa > Arthropoda > Insecta > Diptera > Chloropidae > Chlorops > Chlorops oryzae. Next base: position 84,363,265 of record CM035807.1, read on the forward strand.
AGGATAATTTCATTGGACCAAGCTAGTGCATATCATATTAAAATTTAAAAATTGAAATATATTTTCATTGAACGATTTAAATTGGGACATTTAATTATAATTTACTAAGAATACAAAAAAAAAAAGTTTATTGATCGTCTTTCTTCGACAGCTCCTCAACAATTTTATTGCTCTCAGCTTTCAGTTGCTTTCGGTTTGGAACATTTTGCAGTGTCTTCGTATCCAATAACTCACTGCTCTCGGCGTGGTCTGCCCCCTCTTCCGAGAGTTCATCATGTTCAAACATTTCAAGGAAACTCTTATGATATGAGTCACAGTTCCGATTCATTTCTTCTTCTGTTAAATCATAACTGACGACTGACATGAGTTTTTGTACTTTTGCTTTTACAGTTCGCATGATTTCATCCACTGGGATCGTAGTACAATATTTTATAAAAATCTAAAACTAACAACTTTTAGGACTTACGATTTTCTTCAAAGGGTGGCGGTGGCACAGCCCGCATATTGAGCATTTCGAATTTCAGAAGTGGTAAGCGTAAATACGACTCCGGGTAGTCCATGCGTGGTACTTTACGTGGGCGATCCACATGACGTAAAATCTCACATAAATTCCAAAGTGTAACTCTGAAAATCGAGAAATTTAAAACGATTGAAGCGAAATTCAGGGACTGCTGGAAAACCTGAGTAAAACATAAGCATCTCCGCGATTTTTCATATAAGCTAAGGAGTCAGCTTCAATCTCATCTTCTTGTTTTATACTCTTCTGCAGCTCAAGGATTTTCTCCTGACGACTATAGATAATATACGTTATTTGTACACATTTTTATTTGAAAAAAAAAAAAAAAAAAAAAAAAACTCTAGAAAAACTTACACCTTCTCTTCATCGGACAGATTGTTGATCAACACACCTTCAAGAACTTGTGCACGCTTCATCTTAATAGCTACAGTTTCATGAGCCAAAATTCCCTTCTCGATGCTCTTATGAAGCTTTTCGTTATTTTCCTTGAGTGATTTGATTCTAAAGGAAATAACTTTGAGCTTGATATGAATGTTACACTTATGTAACTCGATCTCATCGATTCACCTTGGAAATACTTCTCTGGCTTGTGAACACAATGTTATCATTTTGACTCGTTTTATTGTGTTTTCGATGTTCTCCAATTCATTTTTGAGCATGGTCATACTTTCTGTTTCGCGTACATAACGCTTCATTAAATCGATTGGTTCCGGCTTGCCCTTAGGAGCACCTTGGCTCATTCTTTTCGCTTCGGCCTCTTTGTACGAAGACAGTAGCATGGCCTTAGCTTGAATATCTTTGCGGGCCACTTCTTCCGAAACCTAAATGAATAACTATGTAAAAATACATTCACTAATTGCATTGACGCCCCCCCCTTACCCTGTACTCCTCGTTAAGTTCCTTGTATTTAGCAAGCGCTGGCATGCCTACGTACAAAATATGTTTTATAAATTGAGCCTGATCTTCAGTATCCATATCGAGAGAATGCAAAATCGGCTCATAGAAGATGCTGTCGTACCTCAGCACTTGAATCATTTTCTTATATGTTCCCTGAATGGTCCTGATCGCCTTTAGTCGTACATTCGAGTTTTCGATTTTTTTGCGCAATTCCCACGCTTTAATTTCTTCAACTAGTATGAATTCGTTTTGGTATTTTATTCGATTTTCCAATGTCGCTCTTTCCACCTGTTGTTGCCAAACATCAACAGAAACGAAACGATTAAAGCGTTCGAAAAACTCCTTGCAATTGTTACCATCATTCGGTATTGCTTTATAATTCCCTATTTGTTTTTGCAAAATTAAAACAAGAAAACAATAGTGGTATTCAAGCAACAGTGCAATCGGAGTGTGCAATATTTGCACTTGTCAAATTGCGTACAAAAAAAGCAGTGCAAATATTGCACACTGTGATTTGCACTGTTGCTTGAATACCACTAATATCGCGAACTTAGACTGTTGCGCAACTGTGAAAACATTCACAGCTCACATGCATATCGAGTCATTTTTAGGGTGCTGTTTCCGCTACCTAGACGTGGGGTCTATTATATTATGGTCTTGACTAAATTGAAAATTTGGTTTAAAAAAAAGTGTTGCATTTCGAATTTTTCCCCCTCTCAAACGAAAAATTATGTAAATCGAAAAATTTGGGCACCACTTTCAATATTTTTAAATTGATGTTTAGAGGTCTCTCAAATGCATTTTTTAAGTGAAAATATCAATTTTTTGTCAATAAAACAAAAATTAAGTCAATTACGAACATAAATTTATACGTAAATAAATCTTTTCGATTCGGGTACACACATATTAGGGGTATTTCACAAAGTGACGTTCGGAAAATAGTAAAGTCGGAAAATCGGAAAACTTTATCTGCTTAAAAGCTTGCAAGGTGCAAAAAAAGTTTAAAAATTTTTTAACAAGTCGCAATTTTCCGATTTTCCTACTTTCCAACGTATTTAACACGCCTTTGTGAATCCCCCTATTATGAAAGAATTTATCAGTAAAACATTGAACTCTTCCCGCAAAAACCATTAATTGCAATCAATTTTTGTGTTTTCTGCCTCTTATACCGTCGGCAGACGTATATAGTTAATCGCGATTAAATTTGTTTAATCCACTTTTCCAAAAAACCCTGACAGACGACAAATTGGTGGATTAAAAAATGTATGATCAAGCAACCAGCTTTTTTTATGTGTCAACAATTTTGATTTCCACTTAATTAAATTTATTATTTAAATTCTATTTGACAGCTATCACCAAGGTTTCTTTGTCAAAAAGAACGATTATGCATATAATCTATGACGCTTCTAAAAGTTCGATTAAAATGGAATTGATCCTACATTTTATCTATACATAATTCATCTTTAATCTGCAAAACGGTAATCGCGATTATGCTATACGTCTGTCTAGGCTATAAAAGTATACAGAAAAAGTCGAAAAACTGTCAAATTGGAAAATCTAAATTTACAAAATCTAAATAAAATTTTTGTAGCTCTTTAAGGCGTTTTTGGCAAAACTTCAACTCCTTTGAGAGACCTCTAAACATCAATTTAAAAAATTGAAAGTGGTGCCCCAATTTTTCGATTTACATTATCTTTCGTTTGAGTGGGGGCCATCTTCGAAATTCAACACTTTTTTCACGCGTGAAACGTTCTACTCTACCATACATATGTACTTGTTAAATAGGATGGTTGCGAAAAGCAGAAACTTACCAGTTTTTTCATATATTTCCTTTTAAGTTGATCCAACCGGTAACGCAAGCGATCTCGTTCTTTGCGCATAACAAAAGTACGTTGATTGATGTTGTCCACCACCAAATGAATCGGCATTCGCTGATACAAGCGCTGCAACTCCTTATTATTAATAAGATAGTTCCTAATTGATTTTGTGTTGGAGCCATGAAGAGCCATCTGCAATTTATGCCGACCATATCGGCATTGATTGCGCAATGCACGGTATTGCTGTATTGTGCGTTTATGATCAGCATTTTTTTCTAACCTCAATGCTTCCAACCTTTTTTCTTGTAAGAAAAAATTCCATCAATCTTAGCTACTGCATTTCCACACACACTCCGCCACAACGCATGCGCTTTTTCATGTACTTACTCAATAAATCAGTCATTCCTTGAAATTCTTCGGTCAGGGCAGACGGCGTCCAGCGATTATCGACCACCATGTGCTGTCGCACAAACGGTAAACCAAAGAGGCCATGTGCATTCACTGAACGGGGATGCACTGGCTTAGGAGCCAATGCATCTACCCCTTTGTTCCCCTTTTTCATTATTCAAAACTGAGGTAGAGCCTAATTTCGACGAATCGCAATACAAACTTGAAAGATATCCTTTCTAAGTCCTTTTAAACTAAACGCATATATTAAAAAAATTTCTTATATCGGAAAGATTTTGAAAACACAAGGCACTTCTTACACACGTTTTTTTTTTTTTCGTGCTGGACGAAAACAAGTCGTTAAATTTTCGATTTTGTTTTTCTTCGAACAATAAACTATTGCTTCGGCCTACTTTATACATACCTTTAAAAAAATTAAATTAGTTTAAATTCAAGGCATACATACATATGTATTTAACAAGGTGAGGTTAAAGCACCCGCTAAATATTTTTTGAAGCTTTCAAATTTTTGAGTCTGTAAATACTTAGGCACACTGTTGCGAGTTTAGGGGAATCTCTCCTAAATTAAAAAAGATTTATAATCTTTAGTGGAGTCTTAATCTGAGATCCCACTATCTGCGCAAATAGTATAATCGCGACGATTTTTTATCGAAGATTCTGATTTAGAGAAATTTTCGCGATTTTTGTGACAGACCCTATTACTGGAGGTACCAAAATTCAAACGTGATGCTAGAATAGAAATTTTAAAAAGGCACTTGAAGGACTTACCTACAAAGTCTGTGAAAGCGCACTGTGTGAACATTATGTCTTTTCAAAACCACACACTGCAAACGAATCTCTTTCACTAATTTAGTGTTTCAAAGAAACCAGATCTGTGAAAATTAAAATGAAAAAGTAAATTATCACCCCTATTATGATTGTCGACTACTGATAGAGAATCGAAAAAGTTCTATCGTCGACTAAAATTTTTCGTTTTCTAGTATGTGGAAAATTAAAAATTTTTGTCGAAGATAGAACTTTTTCGATTCTCTATCAGTAGTCGACAATCATAATAGGGCTGTATTATATCTTTATATTTTAGACTTACATGTATTATATTAGGTTCGTATATTTACGTCTTCTCTTTTCAAAACCAAAGACCATTTTAAAAGATAAGTTGTTGCTGCAAAAGTGAAGCTCGAAAAAATTCTAGAGCCGCTGCACATTATATATCACCATCACTATTTCCATACTTTATACCGTACAACAAAATCGCTTTGATAACAAAATCCGTCTTTCGTTTCAGATATAGACTATATTCCCTCGGTAAAGTTGAAATGGTAGAGTTTCTGTATTTTAATTGCTTCTTCATATTTTCAATACATAATTTGATGTTTGACCTTACTTAATCCTTACATATGTATATATAAATTTGTATGCGGCACTGAAATTTGACATAAATGGTCAAAATCACAGAAAACTAAACGTTGGTATGGTAACAATATGAAAAAACAAAAATTAAATCACATTTCTATAATTAGAACTTAAATGTAAAATTTCTACTACTAAGACGAGTTTATATAATAAGGAGCATTCCACAATTGACTGATATAGAATATTCACGTATAAATACGTAACACTTTAAACAATACTATGATTACATACAGCGCCCAATTCAACCACAAAAATTAATTTAAAAGAACCAAAAATAAAACAAATTAACAAAGAAGATTGAAAGATAAAAGTACCTATAAAATCACTACATTTTGAAATTCATGTTGACGATTTTGGTGTTTTTGACGTTGTGTCAACCTTATTTTCACGAATCATTGTCAGCAGTTGGAGCATCATCAATGCTTGGACTTTGTCAAGTGGATCCATAAAACCGCGTTGTAGCCATTTGGGTATTGTGGTGCGTGCATGACTGAATCCAAGCTTATTTAATATATAATCGATACCATAAGGTTCAATGGATTTTCCAGCCCAAGACAGCAATCGAACGGTCGGTTCTAGATGCCACGTTCCACATTCAAAATATCTCCAGTCTCGTATAAACGATTCCAGATCTAAAGTTGTGCCGTTTCCTGGTGAGTTGAACCGGCTGCAGTGGCCTTTTCATTATTGTTGCTCACACCGTTCGTCTTTGGCTTAACTGCTGTATTCGATGTTGTCGGCGCATTACCTGTTCTATGCTGTGTTGATGTGTTTGCTGCGCCTAGATTTTCTTTAGTATCACTATTTAATTTATTATTATCTGTAGATTGCACATTTAGAGAAGCTGCAACATTATTGGATGATGAAGCAGCTGGTAAAGAAGAGTTTAATGTGGCTGTACCAATATTGCCATTCGATTTCGGATTCTCTTTGAGTATTTCTTCGATGATATGAGGTTTTATTTGACTTTTAATATTTTGCGAAAGATTAGGTGAAGCAGCTCGAACTGATTGAGCACCAATCTGAAATTGTAGGCAAAAAGTCATAAGAATTTGCTTTAATGTCAAGCTTGCTGCTTTTTTATTTCAACTTACCACTCTTTCTTTTTCTTTGACATATGACGTTATTAAATCATGCAAGAAGAAGAAGGCATCGGCATCAACTGTCACAAAGATGTGGTCATCGAATTCAGTAATAAAACTACAAATAACCTCTGGTTTTTTATCAGTCGGCTCCGGTGTGGTTGGTCCTTGTATGTGCTCCGTCTTGAAATGTAGCTGTAAGCTTGGCAAGGCAAAAATAACTTCGCGATTGTGATTATGTTCTTGTGTCTTCGAATTAATGGACGTTGACCCACTAGTAGTCCTAGTGCGCTCGATTGAGTTCGAAGCAATCTCACGATCTCTTTCCAATATAGGAAAACGGTCAACGGCTGTGGCAAGATAAAAAAAAAAAAAACACGAAGAATAAAAAAGCTTAATTAAATAGTTTTCATAGATGAAAAAGAAAAAAAAAAAAACTCATGTTCTCAATAATATAATAATCGAGCGTTAATAATAATTTTTTTTATACATATACAAATATAATATGTATATGCTGCGTGCCTTATAGCTCGTCATATACTTACCATCGATCTCACTGTGGGCGAAAGCATAATGGAACCACTCATTCAAAGTCTTAAACTGAGGCGGGAAAATTATGTTTCTTGTTATCCGACTTACAATAGCCATGGAATGATTCTGCTGATGCACTTCCGTGGTTTGACCCAAACATGAAGTCAAAGTCTGTGTCACAAAAACTTCGCGGGTATCATGCGCTTGATGCGCTTCAGTGGCAAAGTTAATTGATGGTGACTTCAGGCTAAACAATGCCCATGACTTTGATTTGAAATTGATGCCATGGAAGCATGCTAATGAAATGTTGTTGCCATGCAGTTCCATGGTTCCACCCAGAACATTTCCGTTGCGAGGCAAGCGTGCTACCAATGTTGGTACAACTAAACCGATTGCCTGCTCCAAGGATTTTTGCCAATGCCGATGATGACGAGCGTCAGTGTTAGCAGGATCGACATTTGCTCCATTTTCGGTAGCTGCTTCGTTGCCATTATTATTTTTCTTCTTTAACGTATGATGCTGGCGACGTTTCATACTTGATGTGCGATCATGCAACCGTGGCTCTAAGTTTGAAAATACACGTTTCGAAGATTTAAATTGCTGCGTAAAGAATTCTTCCAGCTTAAAGTACATTTTGAGTAAGTCCGCAGTTGTGGACTTTGATATCATTATTTGTAATTGATCCCAGGATAAATCACTGTGAATAAAAATAATGGCTCGTGGTTTGATGTGATGTTGGCCAACAGTTGTAGAACTGCCAACAAACTCGTTTGGCCCACTGCCAGCAGCCTTTATAGCTGTCTGCCACTCATCTTTCATGTCAGCTGAAAAAGAACTAATACGGGTCATGAGCACTGATGTTCCCATATAGTCAAGTCGGAGCTCCAAAGCAACAAAACTTAATCCCATTATATGATAGGGCTCCACACCGGCTTCCTCCTTTATATGCAAACGTGTGTTGATTTTATTTACTTCGAAGCTGCCACCAACTATTCCACCCTTCGCATCAAGCGATGAACCTCCTAAGTATATTCCCATATACATGTTTTTATATCCAGTGCTGCCGATGGAAAGGCGTCCATCGGAACGAAAATCTTTGGTCAGCCAAACCACGTTACCCATGACATTTCCCATGTTCATTTGTACATTCAATTTTGTGAAATTAATGGCGAACAAAACCAACGTTTCCCAAGCAGTTATTTGGCTTTTCTCAGACGGTGGGGTACTGGACGATTCACCTGATGACGATTTACCAAGCGATTTGAGCTTTCGCACGGCACCCACCTGGGGCGGTGACTGTTGGAACGTTGCCGTTGTATTAAAATCCAAACGCATTTTTTCTTTTGCATTAAAAACTTCAGCTGAATTAACATGCATCTCGGACAGCGGATTCTTTGAAAATGTTTGCGCGTGTGTGTCCTTAGGTGTTGATGGTGCGCCAGTCACTGATGGTGACGGTTGATCATTTCCAACCGATTGCTGCACACTTAAATCACCAAGGAAAAGACGTCGCATAATTCGACGCCGATACCAAGCTTTTGGAAATGCTAAGATTTCTGTCAAGCGACGCATGTCATACTTAAAGGAAGCACTACCGATATCGACTATCGTAGAGAAACGTATTACAGCGCGTGACTGATCAACGGTGCCACGTTTCGTGTTGATTTTGGGGTCGACATAGACTTTTCGAGCACGTGTGATATGAAACTTGACAAACTCCACATTTATGCTTAGCGAATCCTTCCGTTCGTTATCAGTTAAAGGCGAAAATTGAGCCTCTTTAATGTTCGATTTTTTTCCACCGTATGGATGGAAGATGTAAACATTGAAATCGGCCAAACAACCCGTCACGCTTAGTCCTCCCGTCGGTAATTTTTCCTTGTCATGATCATGCTGTCCACTTTCTTCATCAGCTGATCGTTTCGAGCTGAAAACTATGTCTAAACTGGGCAGCTGAAGCATACATTCTACTCGGGAAACTGGCAAACAAGAAAACCTGAAGGTTGACGGCTGCATATGAAAGTACACAATAACGTCCACAGGAAAAGATGCATATGTTACATAATTCGTTGGTAGAATATCTAAGTTAACTGGATTTGCCGTCGGAGTCTGAGGGCCTACAGGGGTGTTTGAGACGCAGCTATCTGCTTTTGTTGGTATCGGCTCCAAAGTTTGTTCGAGAAACTCCAAGATATGCGGAGATATAATTGTCTCCTCGGGGATGCTCTGCAATATCATCCAAGCAAACAGCGAAGCACGTTTGCTGCCAAGACGTCGGTTACCAAATGCGTTGGTAGAACCTGAAAGCGCCGAATGATAACTCTCCGCGCTATTGATCCGTGGACTACTGGCTGCAGCTGCAGCTGCAGATGCTGCTGAAAAATGATCAATAATTTCTGGCAACGTTCTAGACTGATAATGCAATTTGACGTCGAGTCCAGGTATATGAAATATGGTAAGATCTGTTAACATAGCATTGGAGGATGTATTATAACGGAGTTTGCTCTTATCACGTTGACGGCGGGACGGTGTTGGACTACCCCAATCATTTCCAATGCTACGCTCGCGCTTATGCGTTTTCCAAGGATTGTTCGGACCGCTTAACAAAAGCCGATCATCCGTACTCTCTTTGGTGTGCAGCACACATTTTCCAGAATTGACAAGTACTTTGATGTCTAATTCGAAATCAACATTTGGTTCCTGTTGCTTTTGAGGATATCCGATTTGTTTGCGACGCATCTCGACAGCCGTACCATCAATGTCTATTTCACTTGGCGATGATTCGTACTGGGCGTCATGCATACGCCAATCTAGTTCATTTTCTTGCAGTTCGTTATCAGTGTCTGCGTTTGGTAGCGAGGTCTGGCGCATTGACTCCGAGAAGGTAACTCGATTTACAGGGCAAGTTTTCAATGAAGCGGTACGTGAATGTCCAGATGCAGGCGTGCTTTGTAAGCTTGATATTTCATCATTCGATGCAATTGGATCCAAGCGGCGACCCGAAAACAATGCTGTATCTTCTAGCGGTTCACGAATATTGGCGTCCCCGATAAAGAATTGAGAACGATTTGATTGCTTCATGGAACGCCTAATGGAAGGACGCTTCCATTTCTGAATCATGTCACGGCGGAAGTATTTGTAACAAACTGCCTGCAACTCCTGTAAACGACGTTCCTCATGTGCCACCGTGTTATGCGATGCACCCAACGTGCGTAAGTCATTAATGATTTTGAGCTGTTCAGCCATCTCTTTCTCCATCATAAAAGAGCGCTTCTTGGAATCAATGGTCGGATCGAAAACAAACGCTGGCAAGTTATCGAATTCTCGCCGACGTACGTAAGAATCTCGACAGCTTTGATCGCCTTCATCACTATCTGGCGATTCCATATTTGTTTCATCGTCCTCAAATCCGGTTAGCATAGTTAGCGTATGCCCCAAAGATGATAATTGCTTTCCAATATTCACATCCAAATGGATGTCCACACCTTCCATTTGCCAAGCTAAATGCAAAAGCCATTTGGCATTCTCCAATTTCTTTGCGGCCGTTGTACGTGAACAGACCTCGTATGTACCCTCGGACACAACACAAACGTTCATAATTGATTCGCTAGCGTTGGGCTTCCAGTCGTCCAATGTTGTTTCGAAATCATCTGCGAAACGCAGGCATAACCCTTGGAATTTACCTTTCGAGACCAGTGATCCAGAATTGCAAGCAGAAATAATAGTGTTTTCCAGTGTAATTACAACAGCGCCCTTCGGCTCAAAGTCCTGATAGGTTCTAGTTCGCCACGCGTTTGCAGCTTGATTTAAAGGCAAACAAATACCCATATCCTCCACTGTCAATTGCAAAAATAGCGTAGACAAATTTGAGGCTGCAATGTTACCTATCTGGCCAAAGGCCATACGATCGAAGATTTGCGTTTGCTGGTGTTGCGTTTGTTCATAAGTTAAATTAGCTCTCTTCTCCGCCCAGTATTCATAGGCATTCTTATAATTTAGCCAGACAAGAATTGCTTTATCTACAGCCACTGGTTGAATGTATATCAAGGGACGTTTTAACTTGAGCAAGATCAGCTCTTTGTCTTCGTTTAGCAATTCATCTTGGAATGCATTACGTAGGCCAATCGTTGTGTGAAAGAAAGCATACTGCTGAAATTCTGGTTCAGCTTCATCGAAGATAACATTTCGTATTATTTGGCCGAGGGAAAGATTAAAATCTATATGGGCTTTACCAAACATTTTTCGATCATTTCCCTCATAAGCGAGGTTTTTGACACGATTGGACAGATGCAATTCTAAAGATCCCGTTTCAAATCGAACCGCTGACGAGCAAGGTGTTGTTGCCGTCAATTGTATTCGTTTCATTGATATATTTATTGAGAACAATATCCGCTTTAGAGATGATTCTTGCACACTGTTGCTATCACTGTCTTCAGACCATAACGGAACAGGTTTTTCTCCACCGTACACTTTCTGCAGTACTTCATTTATTTCACGCATAAATACTTTTTGTACAAATACCAAATGATTGAGCAAGTCTGTTGTGAGGCAGCGTTCGAATTCACCAATATCAGCTGAGGCATTGACATAACCACCTTGACGCAATACAATGCCTTCAACGCGTTCATTTTCCTAGAATGATATTTCATTAGTATATAACCTACAGACGCAACGGTTAGCCATTGGACCGCTACCGGATATTAAGGTTTTTTTCTAACCAAAACTTTAAAGTAATGCAGAATTTAAATTGAAATAAAATAGAAATCCACACCTTCTCTTGGTAGGATCATGCAGTTGCATTTATCTTTTAGTTTATTTTACTGTGTCTTACGAAACGACGCTGCGCGATTAAATGATCTTTCTATAAGGCCGGTCCATGTTTACAATTTTTTTAAATCGCTATGCTCCTATTTTATATACATATAATGGGAGATCTTCAATAGACAATTTTTAGATATTCACAATGTACGCTAATCGGATATCCAAAAATTCATGTTATCGGTTATGTGATTGTTTTGACTTTCCCGGTGAAATGAATTCCACTCCCGAATTGATGTGCGCTGTATTTCTCTTTACCAAGATATATGGATAATTTAACCCGGTAGCGCCTAGCGATGCCATATGGCATCACTAAAAAAGTTCGTGTTTTGTCATCAAAACTTCAAAACCGGTTCATATTTTATTTAATTTTTAATATTTATTTTTTTCAATTCAGGCGCTACCGGGTTAAATTACATCGACATTACGCTTGGGCAATGATTTTTCTGAATTGAGTAATTAAAATTTCCCCTCAATTTTGGTAAAGGGAAAATAATCACATCAATTCAATTTGAGAGTGGAAATTCATTTCCCCGGGAAAGGGAAAACAATCACATACCAGTATATCTATAAAATAAATTTTCCCTTAAAAAAAAATCATTATGCAAAAATTCAGCATCTTTGCATCTTTGAAATGTAAAAAAATAATCTTAACCAAAGAATCTCGCGCAATTAAAACAAAAAAAAGTTATGTTTTACTCTTATACTTTAACAAAATTGTTGTCATACTTACATCTTGCTTATGCTCTGGTACGTATTCTGCACTCACATGCACGGGTGGCAAAGCGATGCAAGCCTCGGATGGTAAATTCATTTCATTCCGCACAGGTATCTTCGTCGTGAAACTTAACGTATGCGTGGGCAAGTCGATGACGAATTTCGCACGATTTCCGGTTACGCCTGTAGAACTAACATGATTCATTTTATATTGAGCCTGCAGGGACGGTAGTAGAGCAGCGTTTATAGAAAGGCTTTGAAGTAACACATTGAATTGCATAACCAATGGTTGCAATAGTCCATTCTGTTGTTGCGGCACTTTTTCGAGCGTTGAAATTTTTTTCTGCTGTTGCACTTTTTCTTTGGTTTCACCACCAGCTGTACTAGCGCCACCAGAATTTCGGGCATGGAATGGAGATTCCGGTTCGTCGGATTATGAGCACGAGACGCAGTTCGACTCGAGTTCCTACCAACCCGTAGTTCTTGCAAAGTAGACGATAGCTGTTTAGAGCTTCGTGTCATCATTCCATGCAATGCGACCGGATGTTGTGGTATTTCTATATTGACTGGTCCAATTGATAAAAGGCCACTATTTTTATCTCTTCCTCGTTTTGTTAAGCTTGAATAGAGTGTTTGGCTTTTGCCAATAGTAACCTTAACAACAGTTCTTAAAAGAAGACAAAATAGAAGTTGTTGAAGAGATTTTTTTTTTTTAACGAATTCGGAAAACTTACTGTTGGTTCGGTGCTACACCTTCTAACAAAACAATCATAGCGCGTCCCACTTGACCTGTAAGCGAGCATTCAAGTGAAACTGGCCGTGTTTTCTTGCGCCATGTGGCGCTACTATTTAGTGTTGTTATTTCTGCTTCTAGCTTCAGTCCACTTAAAGTCGCCAGAAGTCGAGTTTTATGTATTTTTGCGACCCCAAAAACAATCAGGCGCGTCTTTTCCTGCGACATACTATCTGCTTAAATGTATTGATAATTATTAGTACGAAATTAATTAACCAGTTCAATTTCAAGATGGTTTTTACCAATTAAATCACGATGCTGCGGCAATGGTGTTGGAGCGCTAGTCAAATCATCATCATCGTTTCTGGTCTCTTGACGAATGTATCCAAAGGTGGATTTTTTGCATTGTTTACCACTTTCGTGAATCTCGTTTGCCATTGTCACACGTTGCACAGTCTTCGTTTCGGGCATGGTTCCATATAACTCCAATAAGTGATAAATCGTCTTCCAGCAATTTGGAGTGTCCAATAAAAGGGGTAATCCAAGAGATCCATTAAATGTATTTACTTCGTTATTCTTGTTTATTATGTTGTAGTCTCCGTTGATGCTCGTTGCACAGGCGCCATTTAGCGAAGTTTTTGACTCCAATGACATTTTTAAAATTGGGTGATCGCTGACCGACGTTGTTGGACTATCACGTAATGGAGACGAACTTGATTCGTTGAGATTGGTATAGCCCAATTTTCCTTTAACAGATTTCCCAGTAGAACGTAATTTTTGTGCAAAACTTTGTGGACGGTTTTTCGCATTGGGTGACGGTGTTAGCTGTATTAGTGGACCTATTCCACTCGGACGTATTTTGCTAATAATTTAAAACCAAACGCATTTAATTCGGAAGAATCGAATTACAAAATTTCAAAGATCTTTTTAGAGCTCAATTGGAGATAATTTTTGAAATTCATAGAAACATAAGTTCCATACCACATAACTTCGGGCGTTTGAATGTGTATGGCTGTAATATTAGCACACTTTTCGCAAGGCTTTGTGTCACATAATCTTTCACTCATGTACCGAATTTCGACTTGATTTACTCAACCATCTCAGAGGAGATCCGACCACAAACGGGCGGACATATCTTAATTTACTTTGGTTCTTCCTGATACAACATCCGAAAGAAGAAAAAATCTTTAAGACTATCGTGGATACAGCATTTTTTGTATTGAAATAAATGACGGAAAGTTTTTAAATATGTCTGTCCGACGATCTGTACGAGGATTTCCTAATATGCGATTGCATCAATCACTCTAAATGTGTGATATGTAGGTATATTAGGACCCGAAGATGAACCTAATGAAAATTTATACGACCCGCCCATTGCTACATCTACAAATTATTTGAAGATAAAGAAAAAAATTATTTTGACAAGAGATCGACTGAATATTCCTCATTTATATGAGGTTCGTGAACAACAGGATTGGAAGGGTCACATCTCTGAAAGAAATCTACGTGGTCCACTCAAAGCTATGTACACATACCCTCCCAAAAATAATAAGTTTTATCATACTCTACGTTTGACACTACTGCATTACAAGTTTCGATATAATAGAACTTTTGATTTGAGAGTTGAGCAAAACCGGAAAAAAAGTGGACGTAGTTAGGTCTACTTCGCAACTTAATCTTCGTAACCATGATACAAGAAAACAAGTAAGGGTGTTATAGTCAGGCGAGCCTGACAATATAATACCCGACACAGACACTTATGTTCGAATAATTTTTAATATCAAGAGGTGTTTAAGGACATATTGGGCCCATATACCGACTTTTGTTAAATTTCTTTATAAAAACCGCCCATTTGCCACGCCCAATTTTTCAATTTTTTTGGGATTCTAATCGGACCCTTATATATACGCTTAAATTCTAAGATTCATTGAAATATTTCAATAAAGTCCGCTTTTGAGGCATTTTTGGGATTTTTGTGACAGACCCTAGTACTAGAGGTACCCTTAATAATGGTTCTATCGAAAATGGGAGGATGTTACTGGCTATCAAGGAAGCATACGAGCCAACTTTCGTTCAAGTCCCATTTGTATTTCGGGTGTAGGAGACAATTTTCGAAAAACGCCCTTATGCCACGCCCACTTTTCAAATTTTTTGAAATCATATTACTTGCCTTTAAACATGTTCAAATACCAAGTTTCATCAAAATATTTTGAAAAACTCAGGTTTTATAGCAGTTTTTGTGATTTTCATAACAGACCCTAGTACTGGAGGTACCCCTAAAAATGGTCCGATCGGGTCCATTCTCGAACTTGTTCTTACTCATGTCCCCGTGAGCACGCATACCAAATTTTGTCAAGATAGCTCAACTCCTTCGATAAGATAACTGTATACAGACAGACGGACAGACGGACTTGTCTAAATCGAATCTTCTGGTGACGCTGATCATTTCTATATATATTTTTTATGGTCTATCTCGACTGGTTCTGGGTGTTACACACAACCCAACAAACGCAATATACCCTCGACACAGAGTGTGTCGGGTATAACAAGATAGCGCCACTTCAGTACCGCTATTTTGAGGCTCTCTTTGAGAGCCGAAAATTGAGTTTGTGACGTCACTGAGCGAGAAATTGTTGTTGTTTCCCATGCTATTCAAAAAAGTAAAAAGCCGGTTTAACATGGGAAACAACAACAACGAATCGCGGTTTTGAGTTTGTGACGTTTCCTCTCTCAAGTGGCGCTATCTTGTTTTCTTGTATCATGTTCGTAACTATAAAGCTGAGTTTAAAAATTGTACACTCTTACCTTCCTACAGGGTTTGTTATCATGACCATCTCAGTGAACTTGTCGTAACGTTCGTCAGATGAGTTCTCGTTGTGTGTGAAACGATCCGACACAGAACCGAAGGGCATGATGTCATTGGGTTCGGATGCTAAAATTATTACAAATAATAGTAGTAGTAGTAGTAGTACCAAGTAGTAGTAGCAAGTAGTAGTAGCAAGTAGTAGTAGCAAGTAGTAGTAGCAAGTAGTAGTAGCAAGTAGTAGTAGCAAGTAGTAGTAGCAAGTAGTAGTAGTAGCAAGTAGTCGTAACAATGGTGGCATGATTAGTGAAATATCATTTACCTAAACTGCATTCGTCTTTGGCTTGAGACTTCTTTCTTAGATCTGGCTGTTCATGGAACTCATTCTGTGCATCTTTTACATTTTGATACATGTTTGTAATTTGATGTAGCAATCGCAGCAGAGGCATATTGACCTGAAAGCAATCATCACTTTTATTTCATTTTTGTCAAGAGCATTGATTCATACCTGTTGCGATATAAAACGTATGTTTAGACTGAAGTTTATAACGGTGCTAGTGTGCTTCTTTAATTGACGTCTGGACATATAGATAACATTTTGTCTTGCCTCATTTACCAAACCGTCCGACATTTTTAATACTTCAAGCTCTATGCCGACTCGCTCACAAAGAAACAATGGTGTATCCATTAAAATAGATTGTCTGCCACTGTTGCCTTTGGATTTCCCTAGCTTAGTTGTGCCTGTTGCTGATTTGCTTGAACATTTTTTGTTTTCTCCAGCTTCGCTGACAACTATATCGACCCTTATAGAATCGAATCCGCCAATTAACGACAAATTAGTCCCGAAATTCTCGAGCGTTGAAATGTCTGCTTGAATTTAGAAAAAATTATATTATTGGCAAAATTGAACTAACACGTTTGTACATCGTACGTACCTGCATTGGCAAATTTATTTATCATTTGCTGTGGCATAACGCCCAAACAAGTTAACAAAGGCTCAAATATGAGGTGCGCGTCAAGTAATTTTATGGAATCTTGCATTACGCCGCCACGCATTTGAGTTTGAACACCATTAACTTTGGTTGGCGCAATACGTGGTAACTCCTTCTCTTCTGAGCTTTCCTTCTTTTTGGTGCTTCCTTGCTGCTTGGCCATCCAGAAATAAAGATCTTCTTTCTGATTTTCCGGCCCAAGCCAAAATTTGTTCACAGAGTTGGTCGAACTAAGGGAGCCCTCCTGCAAAGCACCGTATTCTACAAAATAAACAGAACAGGTTTAAAAGAATTTTCTATATTTTTTGTAATAATTAAGTAAAATTACCAAATTCAGGAACCTGTTTATCCACCAAACCCGATATAATTGGCAACATTTGTATGCTAGAACGAGATGAATTATTGTTATCTGATTTAATAAAAATATTTATAAAAGCAAAATAAATGAAATAATAGTTTTTTCATTCAATAGGTACAATTATTTTAACAATATATTTCACACCAGGCACAGCCGCCGTAAATTTTTTTACTCTATTTAAAGTTTCTTCATTTAAACTTTCTTTTTAAAGAAACTTCTTTATAACAAAGATGAAAGTGATTGGAAAGTCGAATGCCCTCCGCCCAATAGAGGAGCAAGGAGTAGTGTGGTATTAAATAACAGTGAGAATATAATCCAAGAAGATAATATTACTCCAACAAATTCAAAGTTAGTTCATGCTGCACTTTGCAGTGTTTCTTGAAAACACCAAAATTTTTTAAATTCGACAGTAGTGAGCTGGCCTTCCTTTTTCGCGAAATCAGAAAATTGTTTCTCAGAATATTCTATAGTGATGAAAAATCTAAAGGTATGCACTGCAACAACTCTAATCTAGAATTTTTTTATTTTTGTCTTTAATTTAAAGTCTTACTGCACAAATCTGCCAAGACCATCTTAAACGGTCTTAACTGTGTTGATTTTCTAGACTAATCGTCATTCAAAAGCTTAAGAACAAGACAACAGAAGACAACAACTTACCCTCTGCGTGATGAGTGCATATTTGGTGAAGTCGAAACTGAGCGTTGCGAAGCGCCATGCGAAACGGAGTCATTTCCATAGCCAATGCTATATTGGGTCGCTGGATCTAAAGTGGAAAAATCTAAGATTAACTTTGTCGTGTCCGTTTAACATTATAAAAATTCATGTTTCCTGTCTTTTCTGCATTTTGTAAATATTATTGATCACTTGTGCACACATTGAACATTTACCAGTCTTTTGTCTTTAGGGACTGTTTAAGCCAAGATCATAAAACTAATTATTGAAAGGGGTGCTGTTATTGTTCCTTGCAGTGATAACTATTCTCTAGGCGAGGTACGAATTGTTTGTAACCGTTAAAATTTATAGATATTTTCAGATAATTTTCCCATTTCAACAAATATTTTAAAGTCGATTAAGGGGCTAATTGCGCTACAGCCGCATCTAGCACTTTTGAGCAATTTGACATAATGCCTAGTTTTCAATAGCGCAAGAAATCCTGGATGGTGCACTACCTGCTGAGCATTGGCAGCATGTTGACTGAGCGGACTTGATTTTTGGTAGCCAAATTTATTTATCTACTTTTGCTCAACATGTTGAGTGACAATAGTGGAGTCTGCTGAATGCGCCAAATAAATGGAAAAGTAATTTGAGAAAATATATTTTTGATTTTAGCTTATTAATTATTTGCACAGTCATAAAAATGGCAGGTATTTATATTTTCAAACAGCATTCAAATACACATTAGAAGAAATAAACTTGAGAGGAATTTAAATTAATAACAAAAATCAGTTTCAGACTGGTGCAGCAGAAAACACACGACCAATATGAATATCGATTTTAGCTTTTTCATTTCAATAAAAAATTTTATGTGGCATCTTTGATAGTAAAGGCAATAAGTCAGTGGCAGTGACAGTAACACTGTTTGATATGAAACAAATTCCAATACGTATTATAATTTCTTTCATATTAAATAGTGCTATCTAAAATTTTTAAAACTATAACTGCCCCTGCCTTATTGTAAATCAGCCTTAATATGTAAAAAAAAAATCACATAAAAATGAAACACAACAAAAAACACAACAACCCAACGGAATGTGTCTGTTTGTTTTTGTTTTGTACATAAAAACAAAAAGTTCAATAAGACAAAAAGAATTCCCCAACAAAGAGACAAGGTAGACATAGCAGCACTCAAAATCAAAGCAAAAGATTAAAGTTAAAATAGTCAAACAAAAAAGTCTTAAGGTGTGATTAACTTAGGGAAACACAATAGAGAAACCAATTTGGAAATAGAAAAACAGTTAACGAATTCAAGAATACAGAATGCCACATATGTCTTAAGCCGGCCGTACATAGCTCTCTTAACGCACGCAAGCGTTGTTAAATTTAATAACCAAATTTATGCCCTCGTCCACTTGTGACATTTTGTACTGATCAATGCGTTTCATTCTGCAAGAAAACCAGTGCATTCAACGTTTCGCAAGCTTTTCCCACCTGCTTGATAAATTGTTGGAGGACCTCGCAACCACACCACTAGTTTAAAAATAATTAATTTTTATTTTTTCTGAATAACTAAATGCACTTTTCTTATGAACTTTGAGCTTCTAAACACAAAAATAAAAATTTTAAAAATCTTGATGGAAGAGTTTTTCATATTGATTTTTGAAATAAAGTTTTTAAAGGAGTTATTGCTGATTTTTCGAGCAGAACTAGTCAATCCATCATACCTTCTTTAAATAAATGTTTTTTCACAAATCAATATTAAAAAACGCTTGCATAAAATTTAAAAAAAATATACTTTTCTCGTGTTAAAAAGCCCAAGTCCATAAGAAAAGCACATTCAGATGTCCAGGGGAAAAATGCTGTAAACTATGTAAAGTACTGTGTGTGTGAGTATTAAAATTACGAAGGAAGGATTTTTTTTTCTCTATTGAATTTAAAGTTTTCTCATTGATTTCACTAAAGAAAATAAATTTGAAAATATTTAAAAAAAAAATTTTTTTTTGATTTTTGTAGCATTAAAGTTTGATTCCAGTGCATTTGTGTTCAACGCGTTCTTCAATGCTCTTTAAATCAAAACTAGAACTAGTACACAAATTGACCAACACGTTAAACAACAACACACACGCGACACCCTCTATGCGTTGGTCAAATGCAAATGATTACACCGTAATTTTTGAATAAATATAGAAACACATAAGTGCGTTGAAAGACTAGTGTACGGCCGGCATAAGCGTTCTGCTATTTTAGCTATTAAAATAGCTAATAAGTAGAACTCTTTTTCTAAATGACCGAGTTTTTTGTACTTGTGGGTTAATCAATAAAATACCAATATGAACACGATGATGGTGATGCTGTGTTTGCAGTAATAAAGCATTCTCACTCTCTTCTGGATTGTCAACAACCCCAGCATAGGTACCCATACCATCACCATTGTCACCTTCACATTCTGGATCATCGCATTCTTCCTCGTTTTGTGGAAATGAGAATGTCACGTTAATGGGACGAGCGAGTTTCTTTCGATATTGATGCTCAAAAAGTATGGGATTGTATAGCGTGTTCTTCCATTGTCGACTCAAAACAATGATGCCCTTCAAAAACATTTAATTTAGTATAAATGTATCAAAAATTTGGTGCACACAACACTTACTTGCCGTAACGTATTCAAGTGCGGTGTATCGCCCATTTTGAAAATCTGCTCAACCATTTGAACGCCTTCATCCAAGACTAGTTTTTGCATTATATAGCACAGCTGACAACTGGGATCCTCTTGAAGGGTTTTAGATAGCAACGTATAGTTATTAGAGTAACGGCTTTTCTTAATTTTTGGATTCCGTTGGATTTTCTCATTATCGAGTGCATTTGCCATTAAACACGCAGCGACTGCAGTGTGCCTTGTATGCATTGCTCTCAACAACGAAACAATTTTTATAGCCAGTCTATTGCTTGGGTTCATCCAAGCAGTTATAGCTGGTGAAGCTGTACTTAATAAATTCCAGTCAAGTCTTAAAAAAAAAAGAGAAATTGTGCAAGAAATGTGTAAGGATGTAAAAATATATATAAACAAGTAAGAAAGCTAAAGTCGGTCAAGCCCGACTTTGAAATACCCAGCGCCCCGACATTATGAGCGCACTATGTTTTGCTTCTCTATTTGTGGCCGTGGCAGTGGGAGGGCCACATAAATTATTTCCCTACACCTTTCATTCGCCTTGGTGAACCTATGTTGCGAATTTGAAGCTTCTACGCCTTTTACTTCGGAAGTTACGAAAAATCTTCATTTGTGGGCGTGGCAGTGGGCGGATGTCTCCCATTTTTACTTAGGATCATACTCGGACCCCGATATACATGTGTGCCAAATTTCGACTTCATTGGTTCAGCCGTTTCGGAGGAGATCCGACCACGGACGGACGGACAGACGGACATGTCTAAATCGATTCAGTTTTTGATCCTGATCATTTCTATATATATATATTCTATATCTCCGGAGCTTAAATCTCTCTGTTACAAGATTTGCACAAAACTAATATACCCCGCTTACGCTGGGTATAAAAAAAAACTAATATTTACAATAATTATAAAATCCTGAGATTTTTTTCGGATCAAAAATTGCAACTGTTGTAGTTATGATTTTTAAAAAAAAATGTAATTTGGACGGTCCCAGCGTGAGAACATCACAAGTGCCGTACATCGCATGCATACTCAAGATTTTGTATACCCCAGTACCTTAACCGCCACAAAAAAAAAAAAAAAAAAAACAAAACACCGAGTAGCCCCGTTTCTTCGCCTGGCCATCACGGGCAGTTACACATGAAGTGGCTCACCGGTTACTTTCCATATTTTTACTTACCGCGTTAAATCGATTTTCCGTGTAATTGGCACACAAGGAGGTGCTGCAAAATTGAACCATACTGACTTAAGTTCGATTACACATGAAGAAGTTTTATCTGTTTCATTGACTTGCGGCGAAACCGCTTTTTCAAAAGGTCCTTGTTTCTTTTTGTTAGTCACATTAGCAGAACTTGCACCTTTTTCAACATCTTCGTCAACAGGCTTTGTTGTTGATTTTGTTTTATCCGTGCTGGCGCAGTATTCGGCGCTAACACGATCTGAAACAATACTTTCCAACGCATTTTGGAATTTTTCTTTTGGTGTTTTTGGTGTAGGGGGCTTTTTTGTAATTAGGCGCCAAGCTGCTTCGGCTTTTGATGTGGGTGGTACGTCGGCAATCGATGTGTTTGTTAAACTTTGCTGAACACCAGCAAGCTCATTAAAATTAAGGGCACGCGCTTCTGTTACTCCAGCAGTGACTTCCGTTATTTCTGCAAGGTCTTCTTTCGAATTTTCCGATTTTTCGAAATGTGAACGTTTAACAATTTTAACGCTCACACCTTCCAGCCCACATTCGAACATGATAAACCCAATTGTGTCGATTCCTGTGCTTTCAGGCATTTTTAGACACTCAAATAGAACTTTACTCTTATGTTCTGGTATAGCCGTCACCATTAACGCCGTAGTGTCTTGGCAATTAGGATTGTCGGTTTTCAACCGGCGCAATTGAGCATGTGCTCGACCGATATCAAGCGTTATTACTAACTCTTCTAGTTGTTTCTCAGATGTTTCGATGAGTATTGGTTCGCCTTGAACATTATCGGGTCGCGTTTGTGACGACAAATGCGCAAGCAATGCACGAGTGCCTTTCATAATTCCACCTTTCTTCTGATTGTTGCCGGTTTGCACAGTCTGTTGAATATAAACATTATGCATCGATGCTCGAGTAGTCTTGCCCAAGTGGAATTTTGTTGACACACCTTCTACGTAAAATGTTAGCAGAGAAACACAGCTTAACTCCTGAAACATAAAAATGTGACCAATTTAAATTAATCTATTTCGAAAAAAAAAAAAAAAATTATGCAAACTATAAAATTTGATAAAGAATAGCAGTATAAAATTTTCAGTTCTTACATGAAGATTATCCAAAGCTGCTATGGAGATTATTTCTTCAATAATAGATGACTGCAGCATAGTTATGCTCATTTTTGGCAAGACAATTAATCCCTGCGTTTTTGTTGATATACTTTCTTCGTAAACGTCGCTTAGAAAAGAATCTCCTGGACCCTGCAAGTTACGCTCCGTAGTGGAACGTTTGGAATTGGAATGAACTTGTGACCAATAACTTAAGCTTTGATCACGTTTTAGTATGTTGTCGTTTTTAACTTTGGAAATACACGAAGAATGTATTAAGTTAACCACCGACAAAAGGTGCATCGAACAAACCGTGGGTATTAAGCCTTCCACCATTCTGAAATGAAACATACGATTTTTATTTCAAACAAACTCAGTAAGTTCATATTTCAAACAACAAAAAAAAAAAAAAAAATTTCGAAAACGATAAAGAAAAATAAATATTAATTTTTAAAGATGAAATCAACGGACGAAAAACTTTTTGTACTAATATCTTTGGTGATGCTATATTTTGTATGCGTTCATGGAATTGCTGAGGTTGTAAGTGTTTTTTTTTTTTTTATATGAGACTTAAGAAAACTTAAATTTTTTAAGAAAGAGGAATATGGAAAAATTTATCCAATTTCCGATGTAACAAGCGAGCTTGTTGATCAAGATTTGAAAGCCGGACTGCAAAGTCTATCATCCACTGACTTAAAAACTTTAAGTGCGTACATTGATGAAGAGGAAAACTCATTTGGAAAGTAAGAAAAAATATATCAAAACCAAATTCATTTCTTTCATTTACCGTTTATAGTGTGGAAGATGCCTATAAAAAAGATGTTTCCTTACCAGGTGACCTATATGATGAATTAGCAAATAAGAATGTTGAACTTGCTGATACTGAAAATGAATTTTCAAACAACCCATCAAAAATCCTGGGTAAGGACGACACTATTCGAAAAAAACGAAATAGTCTGGCGGACAGTCCAGCAGACGTCGTAAGTTAATGCTTACATTTTTATTTTCCTCTTCAATTTAATAAACATTGTTTTGGTAGATTAAAATGTGTAAGAGTATTATATATAGATATATTTCATAGGTGAATATTGAGGAGTATGTTAAAGAGCTGGAAAACTCTTTTCCTCGAAACCCAAAAGAGTACTTTGATGATACCGATGAAGTCGGAAAAGAGCATATACGCGTCAAACGGTTTTAAATATACTATTAAGCTTTATAATAAAGGCTATGCATTAAGAAAATATATTTCTTGCGATTCGATACATGGTTATTTATAGTAATAGATTAATAAATATTTCACAGCAAATTACTTACCTTTGCAAGCCTTCGAGCAGCAAGGGTGTTAGAAATATATTCATTTGTCCCTTTAATCGTGCAACGACCGAAGTGCAGGAAGCTCCTTCAGCTTGTAAGCTCATAAATTCTCCATCATCAAAGCCGTTTGTTGTTTTGTCGCTTTCTTCTTCTTTGAGCAGTACACTCGGATCCCAGGGATGTGATTTCGGACCACCCATAAAAGTTACAGAGCTGTTGCTACCTGTTGTATTCTCATAGCGAGGCAAGACTTTTATCTCACGCCAAGAAGCGTATAGATCGAATTGCGGTAGCATTTTACTACCAATGTAAGTAAGACCACCATCTTCGTTCTCGTGAAAAAGTGGTGTTGAGAACACATCCGGGCTGGAGGGGAAGGAGCAGGTGGTCCAATTGAAACATTTCAATTGGGATAGATGATTTAAATAGCTCGCCATTAGCAATGGCGAATCGACGATTGGTCGATTTAATTGCTGATGTAAATTCACAAACTCAATATCCTCCTGCGACGACATTGCCGAAATGAATGAGTTTGAGGAGAGAGAGGGTGTACCCGATGACGAACCACGTGAATCGACCTTGGAAAATTAAAATAGAAGAATAACTTTTGTGAACGTAAGAAAAATAAAATATCTACACTCTTATCATAATAATATTTTCCTACCAACTATTGTGTCTGAAAAAATATAATGAAATATTTCACGTTGAGTACATTAACAATTGATTTTGTTTCAAAACACTTTAAGAATTAGTAATAACTGTATATCCAAAGCGTTATGTTTGTTAGTCTTTCTATATATCCATTTAAACAAGTGAGATAGCTAAAGTCGGTTAAGTCCTACTTTGATATTCCCAGCTTCCCGAATAGATTTTTTGGCGTGTGAGTTCGAATGAACCACGCCCTTTCATCCCAAATCTATTTTAAATTTGAAGCTTTTAGGTACTTCGGTTCGTAAAAACAGTGAATAATGCGTTTCAAAAAATATTTGTTTTGAATTAATTTTATGAATAGAAACTACTAACCGATTTTAATGGTTATAGTCTCAAAAAACTCGTCATAGATTGAGGTTTGCGGCATTTGACTCGAAAATATATTTTTTTTCTACTAGGGTCATTATTGGGCCAGTTAGGGGATGGAACCCAAAATTCAGTTTAAAAAAAAAAGTAATAAAATATATCATATTATTAAAACACACCAAAAACTAATCCAATATTCTTCATATTAGGCTCGTTTAAAAGGTAATTTTGTAAATTTTTCGAATATGCATGCTGAACATGCTCTTTCTTGTTCCTACGGCATCTATATTATAGATTGAAGTTCGTGAGGCATTTTTCTTTAATTAAAGCCTAATTTTGTATGGGGACCCCCCTAACGAGGGGAGATAGAGGGTAGGTATGTTTGAAGAAAATGTTTGGGGTAAAAAAATAATGGGGGTCGGTCATATATATCAGCCCCCTAGGAGGGGTTTGACTGTAGTGACGGCCATTTTGTATGAATTTTTGCTCAAATTAAGGTAGTTTTATATGGGAGCCCCCTTAAGGGGAGGAGATAGAGGTTAAGTATGTTCGGAGAAAATGTTAGGGGGACAAAGTTAATGGGGGTCGGTCATACATTTGACTCCTCTAGGAGCACTCTGGGGCTAGTTAGGAAGATGGGGAGAAAAGTTTTTAAAAACTTATTTTTGTATGGGAGCCCCCTTAAGGAGGGGAGATAGGGGGTAGGTTTGTTCAGAAAAAATGTTCGGAGTAAAAAAATAATGGGGTTGGCCATACGTTATATATCCGTAGGGGCGCCTTGTGGGGAGTTAAGGGCCGTTTCCTCTCTATTTTTGCCAATTTCCCAAACTTCAATTGAAAACTGCCACGGGTTCCCGTTATCCGATTGCCTCCAAATTTCTCACGTTTCTCCTCCATGTCTAATGGAACACTTCTGGACCCTGAGACCGATCAGAAACTCGCTACAAAATTTCTCCATAGAGTTAAGAGCAGCCCTAATGCCCACGTACTAGAGACGGGCGCGGGGAGGGAAAAATTTGAAATCATGCGTGATGGTCTGAATGGTGAGAATTAGTAGAAGTTCGGACCAATCTTGATGATTTTTTGCTAAAATCTGTAAAAGTACGAACTGCTGGTGTTGTATGACGGGCTACGTGTGAAAGCGACACTTTCCTACATACGGCTAGGTTATTCATCAGAGGTAAATACGAAATAGCTCGAGAATTTAAATTATGTAGTTATAATATTTCTAATGCAATGACATGCGACGAGCGAGAGAGTGTTTTCTACCTCCATTAGAATACTGGAAGAGGGACGCACTCGCCTACGTACCGAAAATGTTAATAAAGTTTTTACTTAAAAATCGTTTTTGATAAAACATTTTCGGGAAGGGTGGGAAAATCTAAGGAATATCAACCCCTTTTCGCGAATTCATCGTATGTTACATTTCTTGCGAAATTGACTTTTCGATGCAAAATTGTTCTAAAGCCTTCAACTCATGTCCTCGAAAAATATTATAAGCCTAAGCACTGTAATTATGGAGATACTGCGGAGCTAATTTTAGCTAATACACAGTAGTATGTGCAAAGAATAGTAGAAAAAATGCTCTCCTTTAAAATTTTGTTTTTGTAACATACGATAAATTCGCGAAAAGGGTTCGATATGGTCGGGATAGGCAGGTCATTTTACTTTTCCGCGCTCATCTTTACTACGTAAACAATTGGTTCAGTCGATTCGAAGGAGATCCGACCACAGATGGACGCGTAGACAGTCGGAAATATCTCAATCGACTCAGCTTTCGATCCTGATCAAGAATGTATATCGCACACTTATCACTAAATCGGCACAACTCAAAATTTCCAATTTTTCGAGAAAAAAAAAAACAACCAATCTCTTTCGAAACCTGTAAAATATAATTTCTTTTATAAATTTATATTCTTAATTAACTTCTGAATCAATAAATATAAATGTTAATATCCTATATGTTGGGTTTGCTGCAGTAAAATGCAATCAAACATGAAAAAATTGATTAAAAATTGTAAATTTTGTGATAAGGGTGCGATATATATATTCCTACTTATCTCTATCTGATACCCACACAAAACTAATATACACTGCTTTAGCTGGATATAAAATATGAATGAATATAAATATCATTAAAATCTTTTGCAATAAGTCGTACAAACTGTAAATCTAGGCTTGCAGTTGCATGCACAAATAACGTACACAAAACAAGTACATTTTTTGGAAAAAAAAAAATTAAAAAAAACTCGAATGTGGCAAATATAAAAAATAATGTTTACAACAAAACGCAATAGCGATCTTTCCGCTGCAGAAAACTCATAATAAAGACATCCTAATGCCGAATATACACTTAACCTTGAACAAACTAATGCAATTATTAATTTTTTTTTAAATTTAGATTTAGCAGAACCGCATCTAGGATTTCATGGAACTAAAAATTGTTTAAACAGAAAAAATATAAGTTTTTATAAACAAAACGGTGCTGCTAACTATTATCGTTAATTAGGTATTGCTGACACTTATATACTTCACCGCGTTTTAATATATTTCGGCTTCTTGCAGAGAATCCACAAGGAAACTTTGCCTTGCTGGAATACAAAACTTTTGCCCAAAGGCAGTTTTCCTTCATATTCATGGAGTTTTTTTATTGTTAATATACTTCCGTGGAATAATAATTCCACCGATGAAGTACAGGATCATTTTCTAATCTCGTCCGATTATATAACAAACTCTCTTCAGGAATTTATGATGGTTAAAGTATGCTACACTTATGAACAGATACACGACTTCTAAAACCTAGTTTTCGAATATAGTCTCAGACCGTTATTGGAGTTAATGGTATGTTAAAGATTTTTCATGACCTCCGATAAATGTTTTGTTGCGCTCAATGAGACATCTTTTAAGATTTCTAGAAGAAGCAATGCTCGACAATTCTTTCAATTTTAATTAGTTATGTCCCCTTCAAAGGCAAAATAAATACTAATTTTCGGAAATAATTTAAAAATTTGCAAGATTCCAGTCACATATGAAGTTCAAAACCAAACAAAAATGTATAAGATTTTGTAAAAACCTTAATTAAAATGTTCCATTTGAAGTTCAAATTTTGAACTGAAAATGTACTCTAATCTCTCGTTTCAATTTATACAATCTATTATCTTACTATCCATGTGACTTCAATGTAGCCAAGGAGCATTCATTTGTGCCAGGATTGATTACAAAGTTTCCTTTACTTAGGCACGAAAGTCAAAAAGGGTATTTTCCAAATATCAATTTTGTATATTGTATACCCAAATTAATTTATGAATAAATACTCAGAATCAAATATTTCAAAAAACATGCAAAAAAAATTTGACTCACAATTTTTAAGTCTGTATATCAGGGACCGTAACTTTTACAACATATAAAAAAAAGCACCGCTTGGAGTTTTACTGGAGCTTTGGTGAAAGCTAAATAAGATTATTTGATTCTGATAGAACAAACGCTGTTTATCCTTTTTTACAACTTCTCTGCGATGATTGCAACATGATAGATTTTCAGTTTATTATTATTTTTTTTATAACAGCTATTTACGGTACTACATAATGTAAATAAAAATTAATTTCTTTGTACAAAAAAGGATACAGAAGGACATAATCAAAAAAAAAAAAAAAAAAATCTATGAAATATTAGAGATTATAAAACAACTCAATTAAATAGGAATTTCGAAAATAAAATATGCAAAGCAGTTAAGGGTATAACTTTAAAGTTTTTGAGTTAAGTTCTACTCACATCATGAATAAAATGTCGATACTCAGGTCTTGATGAAATATTTGTTATTTTTCTGATTGGTGTTGCAAGACCATGAATACGTCTGACGCCTTCGTTCTATGATTGATTGATAGAATTGTTTTGAGTTGATTGATTTTAGTTTGAATTGGTGTATGAATGATTTTATTTATTAAAAAGGTACATATAGAAAACTTGATAGAGATGATACAGTTGAGGCAACATTAAAAAACTGCATTTTTTTTTCTTAAATTTCAGAAAAAATTTGCACTAGAAACGCAATGAACATGCATTTTTGGGAAAGTATAGTTCAAAAAGCTCTCTCTTTTTATGTAAGTTTTTGAAGTAGCTTCTTTCAATTTGTGACAATGATATATTATTTTATTTGCAACATTACAATTAAATTGAGGAATATAATATATACTTTGAATCTGCTATGGAACCTCTTTTAATAAAACTATTGTATTTAAATGAACTTACCAACTCTGTCGTGCTTTGCGGACGTTTTGGTAAAATTTTATTATTTGCTTCAGGTGCATGAATTTCCAAGTCGCTTCGATGGGTAGACAAAGCTAATCCAGCATTTTCACCTTGATGGCCGATACTGAAGAGAAGAAAAAGTCGAAATGAAAACTATAGTTGTACTCGTTTATACTTTGAAAAATTAAAGAGTGCAAATTTCACTAACAATTTCGTTTTAACATTAAGTCCTTGTATGATACTAAGTAATTGTATGATATTTTATTCATCAAAGGCCTATTATTTTTAGGCAATAAGTCAGAAGCATTTTTTAGTGGTTTTATTAGCCTGCCCTGTTTATTTATTTATGTATGTATTTGGGTGAAATTTAGTAATTGATTTATTATTTAGATGGTGCACTAAAAGCTATAAAATAACGTCCTAGGTTCAAGTCATCACACTACTTTCCTCACCACTCAAGAATATTGATCCGACAGAAAAATAAAATCGTTTTGCGCGTAAAAGTAGACTGCTATATTAAAACACATGGTATTCCCATAATTACTTACGGAATGCTTCGCCGAACGGGTAAAAGAGGGGCAAAAACATTGTTTCTCTGAAAGCCTTGCTCAAATTGATTATTCGGCAAATAAGTTGTGGATCTTTGACATTTTAGTTTCCTCTAAGGCTTAACGAATTTCGCCGGATCATCCAGTCATTCAAAAAAAAAAAGGTACTTGAATTCACAGAGCTTTTATTCCAAAACGGAGTTTAGAGGAATGTGTAGCGAAAGCTTTTTCGGACCCTGTTTAGATCCATATCGGTATTAATGATGTATATTAAAAGAAGAAATAATAATACCCCAAGAAAAAATAAATTGAAAAGTCTTTTCACTTGTATTTAAGCCAATCTTGATCGCAAAAGGCCAATAAGAAATATCATCAACAGTAAACTTGGTCATTATCACTAAATCGAAATTCATTTGGAATATGAACTTACCTTAAATCTGAAGAAAAACGTTTCTTTCCAGAGAAAACCACTGAATGGTTACGATTTTTCATTGAGCCGCCAATAATAATTGTAGCACCGCTGTTACCCTGAGAAAGTACATTGGAAATGTCTTCCTCAGCGGAGAAAAACATTTCAGAGGGGTTTTCGGAAGTGAGTGATATAGTTCTTTGTACTTCGCGTATTAAATTTGCATCATGATTGGTATCTAATTGTGAGAGTTGCGTTTGAAGCGGAATATCTGCAATCTCAAACTCAAGTGGATGAGAATGCGGCGCAGAATGTGACATTTCATCGGGAATCTGCAAAATTCGAATTGAGCAATCCTAAGACAATGAAATAAAATAAATTTACCTCTACATCTTCTTTTGAATTTTCTTCACCAGTCAAACGAGAATCGGATATGCTCGTTTTGGGTGGAGAAACTCGCAATAAATTAGCATGGGATTTATTGCAGTCCGAGCCTCGCCGGCAAGATGTCCCCTCTGGCGTTTCACTAGAATTCTGACGTATGAACTTTTTCGATGGGCTATCGAGCAAACGAGCATAGGGAACTTCTACAGACGTTTGCCTATTAAAATGAACATAAGTCATTTTAAATAAACTACTATAACCTTGGCACATTGTACATACCTTGAAATAGTGTATGAGTATCGTTTACTTCGCCGTTCTAAAGTATTCGGTGAGCCTATGCTTTCGCGAGACTTACGTCCATTCAAGTCCTGTTTATCAACAGTTGTATTGGGCTTTAATTTTCCACCCATATCCTTGTTGTTTGCGTCCGATTTATTAAGGCTTCCACTTCGTAATTCTGTAGTGGGTCGGTAATGTCTACCATGCCCATTAAAGTCAGCGCTGTCGTGTAGCGAAACAGGGTATAGACTATAAGGCGGAGTATGAAACACTAATTGTCCGTGATGTAATATACTCTCGCCAAAACCATAATCTTTGTTGTTATTAATTATGAAATAGCGTGATATATTGTAATTTTCAGTGACATCTTGTGCAGAAGGCTTAAAAAACTTGGAACCATTTCGATTACTTCCGAAGAAGGTACATCCACCTATACATCCACAACGCGATATCTCGGGCACTAAAGTTGAAGATGCGACGTTATTGGTTGTCCAAAGAAACCATAAGCGTTTATGTTTTGCATCGTGCTCACGAAGGAAGCTGTGAATAGAATAAAGCAAGAATATAAGAAACTTAATTTTTTGTAGGTTATTGCAAAGCTACATTTCGCACACTAATCACTAAACCGACACAATTCAAAAAAATTTTAATCGCTTTTTTCATGTTTGCCAACATTTTGCTGCAGCAAAAGGAACACGTGGAAAATTAACATTTATATTTATTGATTCTGCAGTTATTTAAGAATTATTTAAATTTAGAAAATAAATTGTTTTTACAGGCGTCGAGAGTTATTGGCTGTTGGCCCGAGAAATGCAAAATTTTGAGTTGTGCCGATTTAGTGATAAGTGTGCGATATATATACATATTAAGCCAAATTGCGCACAAAGTCGGAGCATGGAACAATTTGGAGCAATATTACTTATTGAATCAAAGATTTTGTCATTTTAATAAAAACTTAAAACAAAAAGAGGTATTTAAATGGTCTTTGAAAAAGTATATTTTTTACAATTGCGGTATAGGAAAAACAACCATACGAACGAGCTTTGAAAGATGTTTCTTGAACCTCGGGAAAAAATAAAATCTTTTCAAAATAATTACAAATAAATCAATTAAGATGTAGACTCTTTTACTTACTTGTGCTGAACTAAATGTAGCTTATGATCAGGCATCGGCAACGCAGAAGCGCCTTCAAGTAAAATGGGTCCTAGAGATGTGCAGCCGACTTCAACCCAATTTTCGGTCAGTTCAGCTTCAAAAGCGCGTTTGCTTTCCAAAAAACTTTCACGTGTCTTACGTGTGCTATCGTCACGAGAATCCCGTCGCTGGGAAAAAGAGTTTGTACTTCGCTTCGATTTCATTGTTGGTGCATGTGCTTGTTGTGGTTGGGCATGATTAGATTCAGATTTTAAGGAGTCCTGTTCGGCCCGACGTAGCTTACCAGAACGATTGCTTCCGGTAGTGTTCGTATTAAAGGAATTCGTCTAAATTTGAATAGTTTCCGTTATTGAGCATAAAGAGCCGAAATAAAATTGACGGCAACAAACCCGATATTCCGGATTTGACACGTTGGCCATGAAGATTGCAATTGGCTAAACGTATGGGAGATATCTTTGAGAAGGAAATATATGTAGCATTAGAGTGGAGTCTCTTAAAAAAAAATTCACTTAATTTACCCATGTGTGCAAAGCAGTTCCAGATTCAATGATATAAACATCGATTGCGTCTATTGAGACTCTGGTCATTTTGTATTTAATATCCTCCGCTGAAGGGCACTTGTATTTGTTTTCTTCTTTAGTGTGTGGACATTGATTGGTAGGTACACCATGATGACAGTTGCGTACAGTCTTTGGAGATTTCAGACAATTTTCAGGATCGATTGTAAGTAGTAAAAATGTCTCCAGACCAAAAACAACATTGCACAGCTGAGGCAACGTTAATTTTCCAGACAGCTTACCCAACTGCACCTCAATGAGCCATGAATATTCTAAAGTATCTTCATCCAAAGCGCAATTTTCATTGCTGAACATAGCATGGCCTCGTACTTGTACAGCTGACAATAGCAGGTGTCCTTGGTTAATATGTCTATCACGATTCGGGCGTACCAAATTGTCGGAAGTTATCAAATATGAAGGACTAACAAGCACTTGTAATAGCGTTTCATGATAACGTTTGTTCATTTCAAATCCCAGACGTTCAATTAACACTACTGGACAGGGCGGATCGTCTTCGTTGCAATTCTTCATCACATGTGCCTGGATATCGTGGATAATTAATGAAACAACTACTTCTAGAGGACGATAAAGACGAGCATCAAATGGTTTTTGTTTTTCTTCTGGCACTGATACTTCTGATATTGATTTCGTCGTTAGGTCTTTATCCTTTGGACAGCAATTGTTCCTTTGGGTTAGTTGTTTGTTCATTGATCCTGACATTCGACTGCTCCATATCTGTAAAGTTCTGGTCCTCCCCGAATATGTTTTCCTTCAAATTGATAAAATTTCGCAGGACATTTCCATAGCACAAGAGCACAGAGGAGCCGATTTCGAGCTCAACTGTCACCTTATCGGCAGGTAAAGTTCCAGGGTCAAATTTGTATTGTTTCTCAATTTTTTGTTGCCAGTTAGTGACGGGAGATTTTCTTATTTTCGGTATGCGCATTGGACTGAGTAGTATTTCCTCTTTTTCTGGTGTCGTTATATCAGCCTGGGGGTCCGGGCCAAGAGGAGGAACAGGATGGTAAACATATTGAATAGAGAGCGCAACAATTGGCACTGACCAGCAGTCAATCCAGCCAGCACTATAATAAAGAACAAAATATACGGATAAATATATAAGTAAATAACTAACACAATAATAATTCTCATCGGTAATTGGGAAGGAGTAAATGTACAGAAATAACAAACTTTTCTGGTAAATCAGCTGGAAACATTTTAAAAGTTAGTATACACACCTTCTTTGGCAAATTTTGCGCCATTTTTTGCCATATAAGGTCGGACGTGATTGAATTTTACCGCCACGTGTGAGAAGACAGGCATTTTCATCGATTGCTAATACAATCGGACGAGAGGATGAAACCTCAGGTACATATAAGCTTAAATCGAGACCTTCGCCATGTATCCAGAACTTAAGTGTAACAGTCTTAGGTAAAAAGTCA
Source organism: Chlorops oryzae (assembly GCA_020466095.1). Lineage (NCBI taxonomy): Eukaryota > Metazoa > Arthropoda > Insecta > Diptera > Chloropidae > Chlorops > Chlorops oryzae. Next base: position 84,397,319 of record CM035807.1, read on the forward strand.
TCAAAGGGAAGAGCAAAGCTCATGTCAAAAACATCACCACAAAACGCTAAATGATTGTTTTCTTGATTGGCACTGGAACAATCAATCCAATTGTATTCGTTGCATAGCATCAGTATTTCGAATTCGTTTAAAATAATATTGAATTTGCAAGTATACGGGACGAATGAGAGCAGATCCGGTCTTGCTTTGCTGGCCCAGTCTTCAATGAGGTCTTGAAAAAAACATTTGTGTTTATACACAATGTAGGCGGTTGTTTTGCAACCAGTCAAGCTTATAGTCCAATCTTGCGGAGAGTTCCATTTGTTTGGATAGTGTATCCGAACTTTATATTCCAATGATTCGAATTCAGCTAAGCTACGGTACTGCAAAGAGGTCGTAGCTTCGGCATGTAAGAGTTGTCCTTGTATTTTTGTCGTGTAACCATCGGCTTCGGTAACCCAAGGTATTGTAAGCTCAACATAAGACGCTGGTCCTACCGTAACATGCATAGCATTTGTTTCTTTCTCTTTTGAGAACAATATATCGATTGTTGCCTCGTTAAGAACGCATAAAGTAACGTCAAACGACTGGTAGGTCCGCAGCTCTCCAGGTCGTGGTGTCTGCGTTTCTTTCATTTCCATCCAATCGGATGGATAAAAAAATTTGAACAAATGATCTCGTTGTCTATCAGCCCATGGACCATAACTAAAATCAGTCCCTTTTAGGCATTTAATGTTAATACCCCAAACGGGAGGTGATGGCTCTACCACATCGCCATTGTAGAGAATAATGTGAACTGGCTCCTCGGGCACAACACCTGGTTCATCCATATAAAAATAAAGCTCCATATTGTTGGACATCATTACCACGAATCCTTCTCCCATGTAGCGGGGTGGTTCATCTACTAGACCAGTATACTTAGGGCTTGGTGCAAACATTACTTTCGCATTTTCAACTTTTGCTTTGACAAAATGCATAAAATGATCGAGACGACAGACTGCTGGTTTTGTGCTATATGTACAACGTGCTTCCTCCATTGAAATCGATAGTGTGGTTGGTGTTAGACGGTTTCCAAAAACAAAACGTCCTGAGCAAATATCCATCTTAATAACTGGAATTAAATCACGCCACGTTGTTGCCTTCATGGCTTCGGAATGTTTGACAATATCACGTTTACTTTGCCTCGCGTTTTCCATGTTCATATTGTGCTCCTTTAGTTTATTCCGCTCTTCATATGATAGGTTATCAGTCTGAAAAGGAGTTATGATAGTTTGTTTTAAATAACTAAATTAATTATATTTACGGGTATTAAGAGAGATGGCTTGAGACCAAATGTTTTCTCTAACTGATCATATAGGTCCGAACGGTTGTATATATGCATCTCAAATCCATTCAGTTGTACTGACAAACGTGTATCCGAATGAGAGAGATCTATTAAGGAAGAATTTACAATATTGTGATAAATAAATTTTGAAATAATATTTTCTTACCTCTGAAACGTCTTTAGGCACGTACGAACGCCACCAACGAAAAATGAAATATCCATCTTGCACACGCACGGAATAATCAAACGTTATATATACAAAATCCCGAAACATGATTTTACCAGCTAAGGGATTCAGTGCCACAGAACCTGTAAAAATGAGAAAATAAAGTTAATACAACATTCACTATTTTCATAATTAAATATAAATTTTATATACTAAATCCTAAGAGGCACAAATGGTCTATTTAGTTGTTCATTTAAAATTATTTAGGCCCGTTTGGTACTGTTTCCGTTGAAGTTTTTGTCATGATATCCTCTCAAAATGTTTATTCGCAACGAAAAATTTAATCGAAACAGTAGCAAACGGGACAAGGCCCGTTGTATAGCTCGTAGCGTTGAGAAACATCTGTGACTGTCGTTACACAATATAAGATTGTAAGGGTCAACTGATCTTGTTTTTACCGCAGGGAAAAACATTTTGATGACTGGATAAGGTATTCCGTCGAACCCAGAAGTAGTTCCTGTGGCCCTAGCTAGAGCGATTTCAAATACAGAGAGTTTGTGCCGAAAACGAGTGCCAGTGACGAAAAGTGGAAGGATGTTTGTTTGCAATCTAAAAATTTTGGAATTATGTTGTGGGTCAGTGGGGTTTTCGCAGAATTCGCAAATAAAGTGTACGTATAAACGTAACAATAGACACCTTAAATAGCTACCATCCGAAATTTCAATTCACATTAGTGAAGGAAAAAGAAATATCATTCTTAGACAAAGAGATCGAGATTCGTTATTTTTTGACTGGTATTAAAAACCCATTACATCTGGAAGCATTGTAGAAACAATATACATTTTTTTCTTGCTATTACTTTGCTCAGGTTCAAAACCAAGCACGAAGAAACATATGCTTAAATTTGATTATTTTGCAAATTCACCTTCACTTAAAAATTTCAAATCTTGTTACAATAAAAATAAAAAAAAAATTCCAGTTAAAATTCAGGTAACTGAATACTTCCAGTATGACATGATTGATATAATTTTTCTCTCAATCGTAAGTGTTTTGTAGTGACAAACGTACACAGATTCTTTACAGTATCTGACACTTTTTTATTTGAAAATGAAAATTATATTCAACTTTCTACTACTGTAATTCGAAGATATTTCAGGAATGTAAATGCATTATGTTTTCAAGTACGTATCTTTGGGCCATCACACTTCTTCTGAGCAAAATTACATTTAAAAGATCACAAAGAAAGATATGACCTGTGATACATCCTTTGAAAGCTCATTGAAACCATCCATTTTAATCATAGGACATAAATTTTATATTACGTTCAGATGTATGCCGAAATCTTTTTTAATTAGAAATTTTTTAAGTTGCAACAAAGTAGATATTTAATAAATATTATTTATTACTTAGTTGGTTTTTTTTTTTTTTAATTTATGCTTACCTATTTGAAAATATGCTCCTTTGATAAACCAGCGGTTTGCAATTTTAGTAATGAGAACTCCAACCACACGTGAGTTATAGAAGGTAATATAAGTCACCCATGTAATAGATGTCCAAAGAGAGCATAGCAGCCATATCTAGGACATGAAACAAAATTATGATTTATATATGAACCATGGATGATTACATTTGTTTTAAGAAACGTTTAGGTTATGCTTGAACCTGGAAATATTTATTCTTCTTAGTTAATGGAGAAAACCAAGTAAGGGTGTTATAGTGAGACAAGTCTGACAATACAATACCCGACACAGACACACATATTTAAATAATTTTTAAAACACGGCCAAAAAACTGGACCTTCGAGAAAAAATATTCTACAGATTTTTAAGGCCAAAAGGGGCCCCATATACCGACTTTTTTCAATTTCTTTATGAAAACCGCCATGCCCACATTTCCTAATTTACTGAATTCTAATCGAAGACTTAAATATACGCCCAAAATCTAAATTTCATTCAAATATTTCGAAAAAGTCTAATTTTGGGTCAGTGTTGGGATTTTTGAGACAGACCGAAGTACTTGAGGTACCCTTAATAATGAACCGATCAAAAAGATTTTTAAAGAGAATGCTCATGACTGCAAAGGAAGCATACATGTCAACTTTCGTTCAAGTCCCATATGAATTTCAGGTGTAGGAGACAATTTTCGAAACACGCCCTAAGCCACTCGGAAGCTTTAAATGTTAAAAAAGCTTCTCCAATCTCTACTCGCATTTACTTAATTTACGGGCGTGGCAATTGTGATCGTCCTTGTGGTCCAATACACCTACGCATCGATTTTTTATGAAAAACTGGAAGCGGAATTGCAAAAAAAAAAAAAACAAAACAATATATAATCAAATATGCGAAAGATGACATCGAAACAGAAACTGGAAATACACAAAGTATGTGTAATGATAATACAGTGGTGCCTTGACAAACGAGTGCCTTAACATACGAGGTTTTTGAGATACGACCCGTCCAGCGAGTGGTTTTTTTGTTTTGAAATACGAGCAAATTTGGACATACGTGAAATCGGCTTAGCGAGTCGGCCAAGATCGCACACACATTTTTGCAAGAAATTGGTTTCGACGAGCCAGAGGGGGAGGTTATTTCTACAAGTGAGATAAAAGAGATTTTGGAAATATAAGGTAGAGTTTTACAGTTTGTGGAAAAGAAACATCCAGAAAATGTTGCAACTGGCCGTGAATCGGAGCTATTTAGTGACACTACACTAACTCATTTCCGTAACATTATGAAAGGGACGAAAAAATAAACCTCCCTGGACATAGTTTTTTAAACGGCCTACAGTTGAATGTGAGAAAGGCGTGGCGAAAAAGGCAAATATGTTCAAAAAACATATAACAAAAGTAAGTGGGGTGACATTTTGGGGACTGAATCGGATTAATGGCAGTTCAGTTATTTGCAAATGAGAGATTTGTTTTGAGTAATTTGAAATACGAGCAAGGTCGCGGAGCGAATGTAGCTGGTATGTCAAGGTACCACTGTATTTTAGAATTGTAAACGAAAAGCATTGAACTTATTCGAATATTTTATAGTTGCTAGCGAAAAGAAGCATCTAGGAACACAAACACATAAGCTGGCTTTTATCTGTAGAAGGAATAGCGGTCCAACAACAAACTATTCCAACTGATTAAAAAGTATCCGGCGAAGCTTTATCGACTAAAGTGCGCATGCAATTATTACATATAAATTCTTTCGCATTGATATTGATTCACTCACCATTGGCGCATCGAAATTCATATTCTCCAAAGGAATATGCTTCGAGCTGTTCCATGTTCCTGCTTCTGGGAATCCGAAATTACTTTCCTCCGATATTGCGTCCATTTTACGAGTTTAATCAGTCGATTTTCTTTTATTTTGTTTTTCAGTTCTTGTGAAACCTTACATATATAGATGATAACATTAACACTAGATTGGACTGCACATCTAGAAAAAAACATGAAAAGGGACCGTAGAAGATAATATTGTACTACGAGTTGTAAAAATTTCATTCACATATGCCTATGTGTATATGTTATATGTATATATGTATGGGTATACATGATTCAAAACAAAAATATTTCTTACCATCATATTGTTTCCGTTTTAGACGATACAAACTTACACCAAACTACAGATTACACAAAATTCTTTATTTATTGCACTCGATTTTACACTTCTATGATTCATTTTGCTTATTTTTGTTATTTTTTCGCATCAAATTTAATGGAATCTTGCGAATGTTCATTTTCATTTGAGTTCGATTTTTCCCTGCTGACAGTAAGGACTAAACGTCAAAGGGGAAACAGCACTGGTTTGTTCAATTGGAACTCTGACAGCTGTTGGAAATTAAAGCGCTACATAAACAATCAGTCTGACTGATCATTTATCAGTGTTCGTGTTGATGTACTCTGGACCATTTATTTTACATTATTTTAGCTCAGTCGTGCATTAATTTTGTGCATTTTCTTTTTCTTCTTCTTTTTCATGTTTGTCCGCCGATGAATTCGAAATATTTTTCTACACTCACTACGTGAAATTTGAATTTGACTGAAACGTCACGGCAAAACATCAAACTCATTTTGATTATTGGTTGACTGATGATGCATCAAACGATAATCGTTTCGGTGTGCCGCACAATGCTCACAAGTCGTGTTCTATTAAGCAAATGCGTATTTGCCATTTCACAATATCGTATATTCGACATCTATTGTGTGTCAGCAAATGCTTGCAAACACGATTTTTTCTAGGAATGGACATACACGAATATCGACGAATATTTGGTGCTGAAATGCCAAATCCGCATTGTGCGCCTTTAAGCGACAAATCACCAGCGACACAGTTGGTTTGATGGCGAGGTACGAACGGGGAAGGGAGAAAACCGCTCCCATACCGCATCCCCGAACGTCCCTTGTCATCATTTCAACTGTTTCGGTGGCGATTTATCGCTTAATATGAACAGCGACTTACAAAATCAACTGACTGTTTCAATCCGACTGAATGTTTACGCGGCGCTTAACGAAGCTTCCTGTAAACCGATATACATGTTCGATGACCAATCAAAACAACCAACATTTTCGATTCGCTTGCATGGTCGTACAAGTCTCCCAACGGTCATTTGAAGTAAGTTCGTAATATTGTTTAAGTCTCTATAACATTTTTTTTTAACAAACTGAAAGGTAAAGTATGGAAAAGCACATCGAGTTCAGCCGGGAACTTTTTTACTAAGACCTGTCGTAAATCGATATATTTTCTCTATATAGCTATTGAAAGTTAATTGGAAGAAACGCCATTTTAAAATCAAAAGGATGTGGTCAGCTTGAAGGGTTGGGCCTGTATGCATGATATCATTTAGACTGACTCCGTTCAGAGCCCGATATGGCTTTTTTTTGGCGTTCTGGGCAAAAATAATATTCCGTTGCAAATAAGAGTTTCGGTCAATTTTCATTGAATTTCATTGAATTTTAAGTACAGAAATTATAAAATATATTCAACATATTCAAATGCTTTCCAAGCGGTCGGAAAATTTCGAATGAAATAAAAGTAACTCCACTTATTTCGTTTCTTTAGTGCTACCACTAACGAAAAATAACACTTTTTAAAGTCTCCAAAGTCTCCGATTCCATTCCGTCTCGTTTTTTTTTTAGTACGTGTATTGCTTATGGAAGCAAAAATTTTGATTGAAGTGGACACTTAGCTTAAGGTCAAAGAAAAAAGAGTAGAATTCCTACGAGAGAAGCAAATTAATTGTAAAGTTCGAACAAAACGATATATAATATTGATGAATTGAATTAAATTTGTACACTCGAGTAAAAATTACGCTTTCCATTTACAGTTAGAAAATTCCTCGTAAGACTCCGCCTTTCACTCACGCATATATTTCAATTGGCAAATACAGGCATGTGCTGGCATTAGGATGGAAAAATATTAGAAGACTAGATTCTTGAATCTAGATTTTAATAGTGTCTAGTATGTACACCGGCCTCCGTGGAGCAATTGGTTGAAATGCCAACTTACGATGCGAGAGGCCCTGGGTTCAACTCCCAGCTTCGTCGTGGATGTTAATTGTGTCGTTTTTCTGTTTCTGTTCTTCTTTGTTTTCTCATTTTTCGTGGTATCGCGACGGGCCCATGTGGAGCCTAAGTGTGTCACCCTTCATGGTGGCAGCCATACTAACCATATAGAACTATATGATACTAACCATCCAACCAATGTGTATATGGAGAAAAGAAGCTTCTCTTTTCCATGACATTTTGTTAATCTAAACCCGGACAATGGAGAGCTGTCAACTATGAGTAATCGATAACGACCAGCGTCCTTTCGATTGTAGACTATGACAGACCTATCCGATAGTATCGATAGTGCTACCGATTGTTCTTCGGCTAGCGTGCCTTTGTATGCAGCTTTTAAGGAAAAATTGCAATTTTCTTCATAAAAGGCTAGAAGCACTGTTGAAAAGGATATTGTAAGTTGAATGTGATAATCATAAGTTGCAATACAAGTAACAGCGCTCATTTTTTCTTGTATTTCAATATTTAGGCCTGTCGGTTGGAATAAAGCATTTGAGTCTGTGTTAGTATTTGTATTTTAAGAGCGACTTTTTGAAAACAACAACAACAACAACAAAGAAGAACGGAAATAACGGAGAGTATAAAAAAATGTCTGGAATTGCTATAACGCGTTTGGGTGAGGAAAGAAAGGCCTGGCGTAAGGATCATCCGTTTGGTTTCGTTGCGCGTCCTTCAAAGAATCCCGATGGAACGTTGAATTTAATGATTTGGGAATGTGCTATACCTGGCAAGAAGGGTACTCCATGGGAAGGTGGACTGTACAAGCTGCGAATGATCTTTAAAGATGATTACCCCACTTCTCCACCAAAATGCAAATTCGAACCACCTCTCTTCCATCCAAACGTCTACCCATCGGGCACAGTATGCCTCTCATTGCTGGATGAGGAAAAAGATTGGCGTCCCGCCATTACCATCAAACAGATATTATTGGGAATTCAAGATCTGCTGAATGAGCCTAATATAAAAGATCCAGCGCAGGCCGAAGCGTATACTATTTATTGTCAGAATCGATTGGAATATGAAAAGCGAGTACGCGCTCAGGCACGTGCTATGGCAGCAACGGAGTAGTGTAGAGCCCATGCAATTGAGCAGACGTAAGCGGAAATGCGATCGGAAGTTTCTCAAGCACACATACATTATTTTAATTTAAGAGGAGGCATTTCCACATTTTATAAAATATAACAAGTTTCTTTTTCTACATGTTTCCGTTAGTTCTATGCAAAATATCATAATTTATGAATAACAAACCTCCAGAGGTCAATCGCAATTAGTATTTTACGAAAATTGCTCTGGCAGGGATGTCCCTAAACATTATCAATAAGCGCATAGGTCTAGATGCATACGCAAATATGAAACTTTAATTTTATATACATAAAGTACTCTAAATTAAACAAAATGTCTTAAAAAATCAAATCGCATTTATGTATATCTCCTCCAAGCAAGGTTCGCTGAGTACACATGGTCATTATGGTAAATATCATTTGAAAAAAAAAAAATAGTGACGCTATCTCTCGCTTTTTATAATAGAACGTGAAAACAGTAATAAAAACCTTACGTAATTAATGGACCGCCCCTAATTAGAAAAACGTAAGTGCATATACATAGATGCTCTCAGTACTAATGTCCAGAATAAATATGAGGAAAATGGTAGAAAAACAAATCACGCGTACGGATAGAGTGCTTGACCTCCATACAATTTTTGGTAAATGATAGAAGGAGTTGCCCTAGATTCGTTCAAATTCGGACCATAGCTTACTGTTGTGCCCCACATTTGGAAAAGTTGAACTTCGTAACGCTGCCATGCCTACTTTTTGTGCTACGCCCACCCAAAGTTGGCAAACGTTTTTTCACGTTCGCGTCTTAAGTCTTTGCTCTTTTTCACTCGCAAAAGGTGCTTGAGCTCCATACATTTCTTGGTAAATGATAGAAGGAGTTGTCCTAGAGCAATGAAATTTGGCACGGACGTTTCTTTGCAAATATCTATGAAATTCCAAAAACAATTTTCGAAATCAAACCACCCCAACTCCCCCAAACACGAAATGGGATGGACCCAAATTCTACAATTTTGAACCCACAGTGTTCAAATTCGGAACATAACTCACTGTTGTGCCCCAAAGATGGAAAAGTTTAACTTCGTAACGCTGCCACGCCTACTTTTTGTGCTACGCCCACTCAAACGTGTTCTCACGTTCGCGTCTTAAGTCTTTGCTCTATCTATTTCGATTTATAGCAAAGCTGTCTGCTCAAAGACTTAAGACGCTAACGTTAAAACTGTAATAAAAATCGTACGTTATTAACGGACAGCCAATTACGCCATTTTCAGATTAATGGCCTATACTGAGATATGCAGTAAGTAAAGCGCCCACAAGAAATACGTGCAAAAGAAATTGAAAAGTACTTCGAAGTAAATACTTTACTTTCGCTTATACTGAGATGTCAAGTAATCAAGTGCGCAGGGTTGCAGGCGACTTTCCTGGTTTACTTCGCCATAGAAATGAACATGTCCATTTTTTGTGCGAAGTAAATGCCAGGACAGCTGATTGCGGCACATTTTTCAAAGTAAATACTGACACCGACTTCGAAGGTGTTAAATTATTGGCATACTTTAAAGAATTAAGGGAGCGTGAATATAGTTGTCTCTCTCAAACTTTACGACGTTGTAGCATATAGGCTCCTAATGTGCAAGTAGTTACTGCATATCTCAGTATAGGCTCTAAGGGTGGCAGTTACCAAAAAGTTTAAGCTAAGGCTAAATGGGTCTATGAAATAACTCCCACGAAATAAGCCCCACTTTTAAAAACGAAATAAGTCCCACCAAAAATTGCTATTTTGAATTTGGGAGTTATTTCGTTTTTAAAAGTAGGACTTATTTCGTCAATTGGTGGGACTTATTTCGTTACGCGTTTTTATTTTAAGTGGGACTTAATTCGTTTTGAGTGGGAATAAATTCGTTTTGTAAAGTGGGAGTTATGGCTTTATTTCTCATTTTTTTCTTATGCAAAAAGTTATATATTGGACATTTCGTAAAAGGGACAACCATAATTTTTGTCCTTATCTCTCATGGCTCTCCTTTTTTGTTTATTAATTACTTTATACTTACTATAATAAAAAAACTTTAAAGAAATGTGTACAAATAGGTACCGAATATATTATTCAAGGGGGAGTTATTTCATTTTGAGTGGGAGTTATTTCATTTCAAGTAAATTTTTAAATCATTTCATTTTGGTGGGACTTATTTCGTTTTCAAAAGTGGGACTTATTTCGTGGGAGTTATATCATAGACCCGGCTAAATGTTAATCTTTCGAAGTAAAAGTGGTAGTTACCAAGTCAAATTAAACCGGTCTTAGAGAATTCGATATTCGAAAATGTGCTGCCACATTTTTAAATTTAAGCCCAAAAAATATGGTTTTTGCTATTTTCGAACACTCTTTCAAACCAGACCTGTTAAATCCCGATTAAGATTAATAATCATGAATTATTGTTCTTTTTTTAATCCATAATCATTATTAATTTAACTTCTTGAAATTTTTGATTATTAATGATTGCGATTACCAAATAATCGTGAAATAATCAGGACTATTTCAGATTAATGAAAAAAATCAGAAAAAATCAAAAAATAATCAAAAAAAATAATCCCGATTAATTTTAGATTATTTTTGAATATTTTTGATTTTTTTTTATTATTTTTGATTTTTCCTGATTATTTTTGGGTTTTTTGATTTTTTTTTGATTACTTTTGATTTGTTCTGATTTTTTTTATTAATTTTAATTATTTTCAATTTGTATATGAATAACATCGTTTTTCCAAAGTTTCCCTATAGTCCGTGGGACCGGCAACGGACAAGTGAATTCACCGGCCACCTGTGGTTAGGACCACCCCTCGTCAAACCACCGGCAATACTTTCGAGAGGCGAATTTTACATTGCGATGTCATAGGCAAGGACATATGGGCCCCTCGCTGTACTACATTTAATTATATTCAATTACAAATTGAAAATAATTAAAATTAATAAAAAAAAATCAGAACAAATCAAAATTAATCAAAAAAAATCAAAAAACCCAAAAATAATCAGGAAAAATCAAAAATAATCAAAAAAAAATCAAAAATATTCAAAAATAATCTAAAATTAATCGGGATTATTTTTTTGATTATTTTTTGATTTTTTCTGATTTTTTTCATTAATCTAAAATAATCATGATTATTTCATGATTATTTGGTAATCGCAATCATTGATTAATATAGGTCATACAAAAATAATCATTAAATAATCACTATTTCACTCATAAGAAAAAAATAATCTGATTAATTAATCATTAATTAAATAATCATTATTTAACAGGTCTGTTTCAAACTAGCACGCCGATGGAAAAACGTAAAAATTTGAACAAAAGCATTGTTTTCTTTTGTATTATTTTTAAACACATGGTTTTTGTTTATCTTTCTCTGCTCTCTTCGAATTTTCGAACATTTTCATTCTTAAAATTTATGACTGCTTCGATGGGGTAATAAACCAGGTTTAATTGATTTGGTAACTACGAAAATTTAAGCGAAAGCTAAGAATTTTCTTAAACCGGGCTGGTAACTACCACCCTAAAAGAAAAAGCAGCCCTTCCAAACTTGTCCGTTCAGAATATTTTTAAGAAGAGGCCATTTACACGTTAAGACATTTCGATAATGAAACACACTTTTTGTGGGCTAGGGACGCGCGGGGATGTGGTATGGTAGCGTTTTTCTCTCTTCCCCCTGCCTCCCTTGCCATCGAAAATTTGTTTCATTATCGAAATGTCTTAACGTGTAAATAGCGTAAAAAGATCGATTAACCCATTAACGCCCACACATCAAAATAAAAACCTTCAATTTTTCTATTTTATTTATATTTGAAGTTAAGGGTTTTACAGAAAATCAGGGGCCTACTCTGTATTGCGATGCGATACGCAAATCGATGCGATAGCTTATTTCAAGTCGCAATTGGAATGCTTTGCATTCAATTTACTGTGAATTACATTCAACAAAAAGTTTAAATATTTTTTTTTGTTCCTAGGGTCTACAACTTCAGGACCCGGTATCGCGAAAATAGCCACTAGCTTCGGAAAATGACTGGCTCCATTGGAATCAGCGTGGTCGAATTAGGTTTACCCACCAGGACAACCCGTTGTTGTAAAAAAGTTCCCAATTCGACCACAGTGTAATCATCAAAAGAAGTCGGATTATTTATTTGATTACTTTTAATTACTTTTGATTACTTTCATCATTTGATTATTGGGCCAAACAGAAAATAATCGTACTTAATCAATTATTTCAATTTTTGAATAAATGTAATTTAATTACTAATGACTACGATTAGTAATGATTATTTAACAGCTATGAATTCAATATACTTACTTAGGAGTAGTGCCCAACCCAAGGATGTCTTTCAAGGAACGCATTGTCAAAAGAAACAATCTCCCTAAATTTACCAGAAACTATCCGATTATTCTTTTGAAGCTGGCTCTTCTTCTTCTTGTGTATTTAAATGTCCCGATCTGACCCGGGATCTGCAAAACGCGACCAGTTTCTCCATTTTTTCTATCAGTTGCATCATCCGAGGTGAGTCCTACAGCTTCGAGGTCTCATTTTACTGCGTCCATCCAACGCTATTTGGGACGCCCTCGTTTTCTGCAACCTTGAATTTCTAGTGCGTAGCCGGGTAAATCATATAATTATGACGTGAGTAAATCATTAAAGGTATTCGATCCTTCTGTACTATACAGTGTACAGTGTAGAGCCCTGCACAAATATGATGCTTGCCTTTCAATGACAACAAATGATCTAGTGAAGAGAACAATGCTTGCAAGACAAAGAGAGCGATTAAAATGATTCGCATTTGAATCAAGAGAGAGAGAGAGAACGTGCATTGTATGCATTTTGATTTTGCAAAGCAAACACTGAACTGCGCTTGTTCATTACAAAGCCTCTTCTGCTTTGCTTTTTCAAAACAAAAACAGCGCGCTCGCTTCAGTGAGTGCACTAAAACATTCGAAATTTTATAGTTGGCTTTCTTGTGTTGTTGTTGCTGTGTCTTTCTGTGAATGCACGCATCGTATGCCCTTTATTGTTTTGTACTTTCAAAGGAATTGGTTTTGCAAACACAGTTGAAATCAAAGCTCGCGCTCTGTTATGCGCTCTTGTTCTCATTTTGTTTTTATTACAAAACAAAGCCGTTATCGTGTACGCTAAGCCGAACCAAGCACAGTGCTTGTAAAATATAAAATGTGCTTGAAAGCGTTTCAAGTAGTGTCCGACCGAAGGTTCGGCTTCGGCTTCGGTAATCGGCATGATCGGCCAATTCTTAATCTTCGGCTTCGGCTGGAAAAAGCCGAATATTTTAGCCGAATATTTTTGCATTTTAATGGAAGTAAAAAAGTCACGATAGATTTTTAATTGCTTCATTGAGAGTTCTTACACTAGTGAATTATTGCCGCAAATTCTCACTTTGTGGGCAACTAAAGCGAAAGAATTTAGAGAAAATTTGGGCGGTTTTTTTTTGTGCTTGTCAAATGAATAAAGACTGATTTTGTTTCTTACTGTAAAATTTTTTGCATTCGGCTTCGGCCTTCGGTCTTCGGCCGAAGTCTTCAACTCTGCCGATTGTTCGGCTTCGGCTAAAAATCCACCTTCGGTCGGACACTACCCTGCAGGAAGCCTGTCGCCATGTGGCCCCATGTCTATATTGACGTCAATATAGACAAGAGAACTAGTTCCAACGTCAACAGTATTTACGGGCGGTGTCATTATAGAAACTGTACTGTCAAGAGGTATAGTTCATCTTATTGACCATGTCAACAACATGTCTCCTTATAAAGCGAAAGAGTACTCATTTTGTCTATATAATAGTACCGACGTCAATAGGTCGTCAATAGTTCGTCTGTAGTTTTTCGGTCTACTGTTGACATTCAATGACAACTCAATGTTAAATGTCAATAACGCAAAGCATTGCGACGGGTTTAACTGGTCAGAAGTACTGTTGACGCAGTCAGTAGAGAAAGAGTATAGATTCACTATTGACATTTCCTGCAGTGTAGTTACAAGCATACTTGTTTAGGGCTCTAATACAGTGTACAGAGAGGAAGTGTTAGTGATTTTTTACACATTCTTTTTTTCTGAAGCGAGCGGTACCAAGTTCGTAGGATAAGCAAGTAATACTTTATGTTATTCCAGTGTATTACTGCATTATTCCGAGGGTAAGAAGTAGTTTGTATATTTTTTTATTTGTTTAAACGATTCTATATTTTCTAAGCTATACATATATTTAGTTTTTGGAATAAATTATTATTGTCACATGCTTACTTAAAGAGATTATATATCAATAATTGCTGATGCCAAATAATAACACAAAGTACAACTCGGAAGCTTCGGGGATAAAATGAAATTCAAACAAACTTAATAAAAAAAAAAAGGAATAAGTTTTAAAAACATCTCTCACAAGGCGATTTTTTTTTTTAATGCAATCAATTTATGAGCTATTATTTTATTAAAAATTTTAATCTATAGCCTATTTCGTATGCTACTTAGGATTAACTTTGCTGTTGTGCGTTCATATTACCTAACATAGTTTTATAATTACTTATATCAACTTGACTTTGGCATATTAAAATAATAATCATCTATGTATATAAACAAGTAATTTTCTTCATTAATAAATATTTCGAAAATTGTCGTAAACCTTTCATATATAATTAAGGATATTCCTTTAAACGTGCAAATGTCCACAAAAAAACTCCGAAATCTACAGGTTTTAACAAGGAATGTGAAAACTTGTATTAAATGGAGTTTTTGAGTTTTCGTAGTAACTACACGTTTAAGGTAATACTCCAATTATTTTTGATTCAATTAAGTATGTGTATAATTTATTTTATTTTACTATTCAAAAATATTCATTTCTTATTATTTAAGTTCAGTTTTACTGCGTCTTCCGTTAGTACGGACAAATTTTGAACATAAAATATAAAATAAACCATAGCGATGAAAAAATCAAAAGATTTAAACTGTACAATGTAATATGATTTATTAAATCCTTGGAAAGATGACCATTTTATTTCCCCTTGAATAAAAAAAAGTCTCGACACAAAATGAGGGGGCAAATAGTTAAATTCTCTCATAATTTCAAATCAGCAGCATTTTAACAAAGATCACTATGAATTGTCGCTCTCTTTGTAAAATTTCGTTTTGGTTTTGATTAATCTTATTTCGCGGCTTTCAAAGGAAGTAGTATATATGTATGTGTTTAAATTGGAAGAGATGTCCATTATATTTACGGTATAAAATAAAAATATTCTCAAATGAGGAAATGCACATACTCCATCTGAGTAGGTTTTAATATCCAAATTTTGTTAATTAAATAAAACTTTACGTCATTTTCTATTCACCAATTATATTAAAATTCAGAAAAAAAACCAATTACTCATATATAAGCACCAAGTATATAAACACTCCCACTAATGACCACCTCTAATCATGCGATTCTGTTCTGTTTTAGAGGCTGAAACTCGGTTTTAGACCTTATGTGAAAAAATTGCAGGCTAAATTATTGTTATTCTTTCATACATTACAAGTACAGTCCGTTTTCCTAATGTGATTTGAGAATCTGGAATTTTTTCAGGGTACCTTCTAGTGATGTAACGAATATTCGCATTCGCGAATATTCGCATGTTTTTTCAATTCGCATTCGATAAATTTCGAAATAATAAAATTACAGAAAATTGAACAATACATTAAACTTTAATCGATTTTTTAAATTTTAAATTAAATAAAGCCTATATTTTTAGCATTTAAAACTTTTTATGTGCTACACGTTACAACAGATATTGCACTTAAAATCTGCTCTCTCACACACACTTGCATTTCAATTTTGCCGATCCCTGAATTAAACGCATTTGGAATGCTTTAGTTCCTTCGTTATAATTTCCATACAAGAACGACCGTTGAGGCTGTATAATCGTAATAACGACAATAACATTGCGTATTGCGCAGGGGCGTTATGCTTGCACGAAATCGTCGATTGGTTTTGTTGTTGTCATGTGACTGTAATTTTTTTTAACACTTTGAAATTTAACATCGAAATGTGTTTTCTTTTATTATGAGATGAATTATTTTTCCAAGTTGGTGCGCTTAATATTATAATGAATTGATTTGGTGATGTGTGCGAATATTTGAGATATAGATTCAAAAACGTGAATATTCCGCATTCGCATTTCGGAATATGAGTAGCATTGGACAAATGCTCAAATTTGACTGTCGGTAACATCACTAGTACCTTCTGGGTGGTCCTTATTTAAAAAACAGTTGTTTTTTTTCGCGCGTCACCCCGTCTTTTTAATATAAACCATGAGAAAATATTTCTGTATTTTTTTTTGAATTTTTTAAATGATATTTAGGCGTCGCTACCAGCGCGAAAAAATTTTTTTTTTTTTTAATAAGGACCACACTAGTACATACTTATATCCGAGGAACGCAGTAAATGAATTAACAGACGATGACTTGAAGTTTTCTTTTGCTAGTAAAACTTCATTTTGTAAGTTGGAATTCAGTTCGTACCTCGAGTTAGATGGCCTTAGACTAAATCGGATTTTAAAAAAATCTGAGATGATTTTTTGTTTTATAGTTTTAGACAGCTTTTTGTTTGGCTTATAGCCATAGTATGCAATCCAAAAACTGAATTAAATAATCTTGCTTACCTTTGATAAAATTATAAAGCTTGAAATAATGTTTTGCTTTGGAATCATTTTTTCCTGATCCATTTTATACCTTTTCCTTTCGAATATACCTTTTGATTTTTCGAATATGTCATTGATAAATAAGACCGCAAGAACTTGTCTTTAGGAGATTCACGAAAATACTGTTCGTTTTCATCAGATCGATTGCGACAGAACATGTTAACTTTTCAAGCTTTCCGATCTTTGCAAGGATGTCTTCTCTCTCGCCAGTGATGCAATTAAACAACAGCCTGATGTAATGAGCACGCGTTCGGTGAGCAATCGAAAATTTTCGACATGTTTTAGAAGCAAAAAGAACAAAAAAAAACCAAATTGCTTAGCTAATTTCATGAGTTCCTTTTATACGGTGCAGGCGCTAGCTTAGAAGCACTTGTAATACCACTCCCATTGTTTCTGCCAAAAGGCGTGACTCTATCAAATGGCTGCTTCTTGTTGAAGGTTTTCCTTGTTCTTTTGCAAAAGCAGAGATGAATTCGGGGACACCGTTGGAATGATGCTCATCACAGCTGTCGGGCTACTTCGCTCGTCGTGCAATTCTGGCCGTCGGATTTTGCCTTTGCAGTAATATTGTTTGTGCGCCAAAAAGGTTTTCATATAGTTGAAGGATATGTCGCAAGTTTGACAGTATTTCTGACTTAAATTCAAGTGATCCTCATGGTGTGGAGACGCATCCGCCAGCGAAGCTATTTGGCCGATCGACACGGGGGGTGTGTGCGTACGCTGGAGATGTGGATTCGCTGAGTTAATGGGCTCCATCACAATATCTAGTGGCTCCGATTTTATGTGCTTTATCGTAGCCTGAAGTTCATTGGCAGCCGCCGTCAATGGTACTGGTGTTGAGTTGTTGTTGTCGTGAACAGCACTTTGCGATGCCGCTGTGCTAACTGGCACAGCATCGAATGGTTCTGATTTTATGGCAAAGCTGTAAAGTAAAAATAAAATTTTAATTTAATTTTCAATTTCCAAAAATTAAGCATCTCGATGCAAATATGTACATAACAGGTTGGCTGATAAGTCCCCGGTCTAACAAAGAAAAACACATTTTTTTTGTCAAAATTCGTTTTTATTATTCAACATAGTTCCCTTCAAGAGCGATACAACGATTATAACGACCTTCCAATTTTTTTGATACCATTTTGGTAGTACTCCTTCGGTTTTGCCTCAAAATAGGCCTCAGTTTCGGCGATCACCTCTTCATTGCAGCCAAATTTTTTCCCTGCGAGCATCCTTTTGAGGTCTGAGAACAAGAAAAAGTCGCTGGGGGCCAGATCTGGAGAATACGGTGGGTGGGGAAGCAATTCGAAGCCTAATTCATGAATTTTTGCCATCGTTCTCAATGACTTGTGGCACGGTGCGTTGTCTTGGTGGAACAACACTTTTTTCTTCTTCATATGGGGCCGTTTTGCCGCGATTTCGACCTTCAAACGCTCCAATAACGACATATAATAGTCACTGTTGATGGTTTTTTCCCTTCTCAAGATAATCGATAAAAATTATTCCATGCCCATCCCAAAAAACAGAGGCCATTACTTTGCCAGCGGACTTTTGAGTCTTTCCACGCTTCGGAGACGGTTCACCGATCGCTGTCCACTCAGCCGACTGTCGATTGGACTCAGGAGTGTAGTGATAGAGCCATGTTTCATCCATTGTCACATATCGACGCAAAAACTCGGGTGTATTGCGAGTTAACAGCTGCAAACACCGCTCAGAATCATCAACACGTTGTTGTTTTTGGTCAAATGTGAGCTCGCGCGGCACCCATTTTGCACAGAGCTTTTTCATATCCAAATATCGATGAATGATATGACCAATACGTTCCTTTGATATCTTTAAGGTCCTCTGCTATCTCGATCAACTTCATTTTACGGTCATTCAAAATCATTTTGTGAATTTTTTTGATGTTTTCGTCGGTAACCACCTCTTTCGGGCGTCCACTGCGTTCACCGTCCTCCGTGCTCATTTCACCACGCTTGAATTTTGCATACCAATCAATTATTGTTGATTTTCCTGGGGCAGAGTCCGGAAACTCATTATCAAGCCAAGTTTTTGCTTCCACTGTATTTTTTCCCTTCAGAAAACAGTATTTTATCAAAACACGAAATTCCTTTTTTTCCAATTTTTTTTTCACAATAACAAAAGTTGCTTCACAAAAGACGCTCTATCTCACAAACTAATTGACTTACAGACGTCAAATTTTGACACGAATCATTTGAAGGTTGCCACTATATAAAAATAATATGCATTTAATACTAGCGACGCCATCTATGTGTCAGACCGGGGACTTATCAGCCAACCTGTTAATTGCCTTGTGGCATTTATTGAAATGAAAACTTTAGTTTGGAACTTATGCTTGCAAAATACTTTCTGCATTGTACATCTAGTCCTATAAAGTCATTAAAAATGGTTCCATCAATTTAAAGTTCCTAGCCAAAAAACCTTTTTCGTTTTCTTTTTATTATGTCCAGCTAGCATTTTTTGAAATTTTTGATCGAAATCGACTCATTTTCGAGTCGCCTTTCTGATTAAAATAATCAAATACGCGTGCGTCAGAAATGATACTTTTGTCGGAGGAAATGGAACCATAGCCGCTGCTCTTCTTGGGGACTCATATGTGCTATCGTTTTCGAATCATTTGCTTATTTCTTTATTTATAATCGTTTAACTAAAAATAAGTAACCAAAAAGAATCAAAAATAATAATCAAAAGAAGTCACCCACTGAAAAGTAGGATCATCCATAGATTAATCTTAGAGTGCTCCTTTTGGAGCAATGGATCACTCCACAAATCTCCGAGCTACATACATTTTGTACTCCTTTTTTTAGCATTGCTTGTCCTTCAAGACGAGTACCTACTCCTTGCGACCTCAAAATGGAGGACAGAGAGAGTAGTAGCACAAAGTGAGTAATCTTTCTTATCTCTTGAAAGATCACAATGGGATCAATAACATTTAGCTGAATGGATAGACAAGTCATTCCTCCTTCATTGATCGATTTTGGCTTTTGATCTTAATTTTTTTACTGGGCAGATTATTTATTTGATTATTTGATTGATAACGTATTAGGCAAAAAAAAAAAAATAAATAAAAAAGATCTTTAATGATCGCGGTGTCAAAATATTTCATGTAATTTGAAAATTATTCGAGCTTAACCGCTTTTGCACCTTCCACCTATGGGCGGACATGAGCATGTTTCGTCACTTCGCCACTCGTGACTCATCAGCGCCTTTGTGGTGCTAAGGAATTTGAAGGTTCAAACCCGTTAAATATGAAGCATTTATAACGCTTGTGAGAAATATACGCACAAGTATAAAAAACTATATTGATTACTTTTGATTATTTTTGATTATTTTTAGTAATCGCAAGTAATCGTGACTTCAATTTGATTATTTGTAATGACTACGATTAGAAATGATTGTTTAACAGCTATGAATTCATCTCACTTTTGAGTCTAATATTGAGTGAAATATCACATAGCAACAGGTTGAATAATCATATTTCAATTCCCTGCGGGATTAATTGACGATTGCTTTATATTTTGTTTTTGTACTTTCAATAAGATTCGTTTTTGGAACATACTTCTTCTTTTAATCGCACATGAGATAAATCGCTTTTAAATCATCAAAGGGGGCTCGAAAAAGACTCGTAAATGCAGAACATCGAAACGTTTCATGTCATTCAATATTTTTTTGGTGAAAGATCAATTGATGTTGAAGATGAATTTACCTGTGAGAAACATTTTCCGCATCATTGAGACTTCCGGTGCGAGAATTGCCGTCTGATGCCGCCTCTGGTTCGCTACCAACAGGTGCCGACGACTCTGGCGAAAGGGACGGAGAGCTGACGGACATTTGGGGATGTACAAGCTTCATGTGACGCAGCTAAATCAGGATGTTATTTAGATAATTTTTTTTGTAGTCAAATTTCAAGCATTCGACTCACCACATTGCCTTTGTAGGAAGAACTGTAGTTGCAGATATCGCAATTGAAAACTTGTTGCTGCTGCTGTTGTTGCTGCTGTTGCGACTGGAGGTTAGCAGCAGCCGCTGCTACCAGGGATGCTTGCTGTTGCGCTGTAATCAGTTGTTGCGTCAATTGGTCCTGACACAAAGACGCGGCGCTGGGTATTTCTACGCTCTCATCTTCTAGTATGCAGGACATGTAGTGCTCTTCGTTGAAGTCGTTCGTTTTCTTATCGAAATGCATGCGTATGTGCGTGCGCATGCCACTGTGAATATTCAATAATTGAAAACAATTTGTAAGTGAAAGTTTTACGCCATGCAAAACCCCCATTTTGACTTACCGCAGGGTGTTGCCCTTGTAACGACATATGCTGCACCGAAATGCTTTCACCGAGCCGTGTGTTTCCATGTGCTTACGGCTCTCGTTCGCTGTCAAGCTGACCACATCGCACAGGGGGCATTTATATATGGAGCCACCGCCACTGTTGGCATTCATTTGCGAAACGGGCTGCTGCAGTGCCGGAGGAGGCGGACACGGGAGGCCCAGTTCATGTACAGATTTACATTTTGTACATTTCTCTTTGGGCAGCGACACCTAAATTGAAAAAAAAAAAAAAAAAAAAGAAAAGGTTAACCAAACCAAAGATTCAATTGTATTTACTCTGTAGGTATACCTGAGTGCCCTCCGTCGAAGTTGTTGCACTAGCTTGTGCAGCAGAGTTTGCGTTCGTATTTGCAGCGGCAACAGCAGTATTGCCTTTCAGACAATAAAAGTTCTGATGAGCACGTAAATTATCTAATGATGTGTATTTGATGCCACAGGCAGCACAAATGAGTTGTTGATATGCCATTGTGGTAGTTTCGGCAGCCGTTGCGCTGCCAGTTGGTATTGGTGGCGTATTGGACGCTTTTGTTTCGTTATCATTTGTATCTTGATTTCGCGCCGAGCAGTAATGTTGCTTGTGTGCTAAATAATTCTCGTATTTACAAAAAACAATGTTGCATTCCTTGCACTTTGATACGCCCTGCTTTACGTAGATTTGTGGCTGCGCAGCTGCTGCCGCTAATGCGTTTGTCGAATTTTGTAGGACAGGCAGACCCAATAGTGTTGATTTGCTTGCGACAGCAACTGCCGCTGCGGCAATATCTGCCGGTGTCGCTCCTGTTGCAACGCCACTGGAAGAGTTCACTGCCGCAGCTGCCGCTGACAATTTGAAAGCCAGTTCCAAGTTTTGCTTGGTCAATAAAGGATTAATGATATTTGATTCGGAGAGTTTAAGGGCTATATCGGCGGGAAGTATTGGCCTTAATGGTAGGCCATCTAAAATATTTCCAGCGGCAGCTGCCGCAGCAAGTGATGCTGATGTAACTACATTGGTAGGTGGCGACATTGAAGATGTGCTGCCAGCACCAGAGCTTCGTGGACTGATTGCCCGCCGTTTAGGAGACGGACTCATCGATGGGCTATTTGGAAGTGAAGGAGCGCAAACAATTTGTTCCGGTGTTATGCTGCCAGTATCGTCCAGCGAAAGGTTCTCTTTTCCAGCTTCGAGCAATGTATCCACATCGACTTGATGTGACGCGGCGACATCAAGGAACGATGTCGCTGTACGAATGCGTTGTTGCAACGTGACAATTGGAGATCGCCGCAGTGAGAGGTCCAGAGGTGCAGATTCTCTATGTTAGAAAATTTCTTTATTTAGATATCGATTAAATATTTTAAATTTCTATTTAACACTCGATATTCATAACATCGATATCCTACACTTAAAAAAATAAAATGTAATCCCAACAATTTTGTTGGTTAAATCGTTCCCAACACTTTAAAAATCGTTCAATTCTTCTTCAGAAATTGAAAATTAATGCTTGATGAAGCAATTTTTTCAATAACATTGTGTCTCAACAATGTAAAGTTCTTGAGAAAATTTTTTGAGTGTAGCTTAAAGCAACGAAAACGACAGAATTTTTTGCCATGCAGTCGCGTCCATTATTTGAGCACTTACACTTACCATTACCCAGGGACGGACTGAGCCAACGGGCAACCGGGAAAATACCCGGTGGGCCCCCAGTGAGCTGTATCTGGGAGCAATACTCATGGAGTAAGGATTTTTTTAAAATATTTTTTTTTCTTAGGCAACGGGGCCCCATTTTTCAAACGCCGGGTGGGCCCTTTGACCCCTAGTCCGCCCCTGCCATTACCTATATCCTCAAACCTCCTAGCTAATATATGTGCATCGATTCCATTCAGGCTCGGAGGCAGGGGTAGAGTAAGGGCTTCAAAATCCCCTATCAGGGCAAACAAAAATATTTCAGTGGAACCCTAAAAGTATGCACGTCAATATTTATGAAAAAATAAATGAAATTATAAGTATTTGCCCGTGAAACTTAGTTCCAGCTTTTACACTATCCGTAAAATTCCACAATACCCTTCTGAAGGTGTCTACATATGTATGTATAAATAGGCGCGTTTTCAAGAAAACAACAGAGTTCCAGCATCATACACATTTCAAGCTATTGACATGTATATTTTTAGGGCTCAATTTAAATATTTGTGGTTGCCCTGCAAATTATATGCATTTCCCGACAATGAAACGGCATTTGCAGAAGTTGCAAAGTCCGAATGGGCTTGTCGGTTACAGGGCTTTTCAAGGATATTTCAAGGATACTTCGAATTAAGAGCAAAAAAGGGGTTCCTACAGTGTTTGTGTTGTATGTATGTAATAGATAGTATCTTTTAGATACCTATTGAAAAATTAATAAAACTTTAAAATTCATATCAGGGTGCCCCATTTATACTCTCCCTTATCAGCCCGATTCTGAATATTTCCGGGGAACGAATTCCCGGGGAATTTACTTTTCATGAGAGTAAACTTCTTCTTTTTAAAATATTTGTAAATTCGGGAATTCGGGAATTCGTTCCCCGGGAATATTCAGAATCGGGCTATATATATATTCTCCCTTGGAAATATCTTATGGTCTATGGATTTTTAGTAGGAATTTGAATTACCGTGTACCAGGCTCCTTTCCCTTGGAGCTTATATTGGTCATGTGTGCGCCTTGACTATTGTTTTTTTCATTTGAGAGCGTTTCACTCTTATTCGAATGCGATGGGTTGTTGCTGAGCACAGGACTCGACGATGCGGTGTTGGATGTGGCAGGAGCGCCAATTGAGCTCATGTTAAGCGCTGTAGCGATTGGCTTCCAAGAGCCATTATCAAACATAAAACAAGTATTCTCCGTGTTAGCAGAGCCCGTCGCAGCTGTCGTACTGCATTAAAGGAGAGAATTTGAAAAAAAAAACAACTTTGTTACCGAAAAATCGAACCAGACTTACGGTGGTCCTGGTATAAGATTTCCCACACGTATGAGTGCATAGGGCACAATTAAAATGGGGTTTGTGGGCAGTGCGACAAAGGGTTGAGTCGAAGATTGCAGTGAAGCCGCTGCTGCAGCAGCAGCTGCTGCTGCGGCTGCTACCATAGCTTGCGTTGGTGTTTTGGTGCGCGTTTGTGGACTCAGGGCACTATTGACGTTTGCCGGTTGAGCGACCGATGTTGATATGGCTGTACTAACTTCAAGTTTTGGCGTCAGTTGACTAAAAAAAAAAAAAACACAAAACGATTAGACGATTTCCTTTGAGCGTCAAGGCTTTGTCCTACCCCTCAGTACGTCTGGAACTACAATAGTGCTGCTTGTGGGCACGATAAGTCTTTATATTACTGAATCTAATATCACAATTACTGCAGTAACGATCGATTTGCTGAAATGAGTGGCGAATAATATTGAATTGAATTATAAAAACTATCCGATGGGCAGATGCGGCAACGAACAGGTAACTCACTTGACTAGAACTATCCTCGAGGATTATGCTGCTATTGGCAGCGCCTGCCAGCATTCCACCACCATTCGCCAGATTGTTCGAACTTGTTGCTGGTGATGTTTGGTGCATTCGCATATGACGATTCAATGAGACTTTCTTGTCTGCGCTGTAGGAACATTGCGAGCATGCGTACTGCTTTCCGGTCTTGATCGCTTTTGATACGGGCTCAACAGTACAGCTGCTTCCAGTGCCGGAGCTGCATGCGTTGCCCGTGTTTGACAAACTATTTGGCGATCCTCTTTTTTCGGGTATTGCCGCTAAATGCGCAGAGCTCTTTTCATCAGCATCTTTGTTGCTATACATATTAGTTGAATAATTACAAAAAATTTTCTAAAGCAGGTTCATTCGAACATTGCGGTACTTACCGATGCGAACAATAGTAGGCTTGATGCGCCTCCAATGTTGACGGCGAACTAAAACCAATGCCACATGGCAGGCACATAAATACTTTAATGCGTGGAGCTAATTCTGTAGATGGACCCAAAGTTCCAGTTGCCTTAACCAACGACGAATCGGTAGGGTTTTGAGATTGGCTATTGGCTATCACCATAGCATCGAATTTATCTTGCTTTAGTAAAGCCGGAGGCGCTGGCAGTTGGGAATTATTTTTGCACTGTTGTTTTAGTTGTGCCTCGTCATGAAGGGTTTTAAGGTCCTTGGCGTCGGGCTTTAGTGCTGGATCAGAGGCTAAAAGGGCATTTAAACGCAATTTTGGGACCATTGGTGCAGAAGATGCCGTTGCTTGTGCAACAGACCCTTCCGCTAAGTTTTGCTGTGTGGTGGGACTCGAACTTGGCGCTCGTTCATTTTCTGTAAAACTGGTCGATGAATTGTCTTTGAAGATGCTGTATCCACCCTTTTTGAATTCATCCGAATTTGGGTGGAAGGATACCGCCACTGATGGACTCTGCGGATGATCGTGTTTTGAAGGCGTTGTCAGTTCAACGAAAGGCGATTTCTTGATGTCGATGTCCTTTTGAATTTCAGGACTCCGAGATCCAGCGCTTGCTGGTGAGCTCGATGTTGACCGTTCGTGACTTTCTGCCACTTCGGAGTCAGTCTTTGGTGCAGAACGTATAATGCTTTGATCAGACAGTTCTTGTGATGTGTGTTCTCGATCGTTCGGCTCATCACTGCTACTGCGGTGCTCGTCAACGAGATCTTCTAATGGCAGATCTTTGGAATCTAAGAGAAAACAATTAAATATTGTTATTAAATAGGTATGTGGGCATATTATAATGCATGCAATATAAGCACTTCTCCGATTGAGAATGAATTTAAAATACCAGCTAGAAAGAAAGATCAATATTCTAGCTTTTTTGTAAGGATATGACTGGCCTGAGACAGGCAAAACTCAGTGTGAACCCATGTAAGGTCAGGATCTCAGATATGCTAAGATTTGGGATAGAAAATATAGATAGATTAGTTTCCCTTCTGTTAGGCTACTGTTGACTGAAATACTAGCTCCACAAGATGCACCTGATAGGAGACTCTGAGGGCAGACCTATCTTGAGCACGAGGACACTGCATTCCATGTAATGGGTGAATGTGTTGCCCTTTGTAGGCTAAGACTCAGAGCCTTCAACAAACCCTTCTTAAGCCACGACAAAGCTGAGGCTCGAAACTTATCTGAATGTCCCCTCCTTTATAAGGACGATCGAGGACATAATAGAACAGATAAACTAAACGGGAACAAGTGGCACAATAGATCTCTTAATGGTCGCAGTGCCTTCACTTACAACCCATACAAAAAAAAAAAAGGATATGACTTTTATTTACAATAAATGCTCAATGATGATTAAAACCTCTTGGGTTGCTTATAATTTTCACAAGTGTTATACTTCTCTTTTGTGTGATACTTATTATTAATTGGTGAAAATTAAAAAAAAAAAAATTTACTACTTGAAATGAGCTGCCATCTGCTTTGATCGCTTCAGAAAACAATACACGTTTTTTAAAACAGGGGACAGGAGCATGGCATGGTCAAATCAAAGATCGAGATATCAATTTCTCAGACGCACAAATAGCACGACAGCAAACAACGAGAATTTGTTAGATAGATATGACAGCTGAGATAAGAGAACGAAGCACTAAAATCTGCAAAGACAAAGCGAAGTTTTGCGCTTGAGCTTAACAGCGATAAGGCCAAAAGTTACAAAGCGAAAAAGCGGAAAAGGTTTTGAGATTCTCAGAATTCTTGCCAGCGATCGCGAAAATATGCGTATAAAACTATAAGTACTTATGCGTATTATACCTTTAGGTACATACGCGAACTGTATGGATGCATGAGGGGAAAAGCGTAAAAATCAAAAGACGATACGAGTTAAAGCCAAGCATCGACGCTTGATTGTTCGTTCTGCGTTTGCGCGTTGGCCTGTCAATTTCAAGCTATTGAAATGTCAGCACGCCGACCATTAAATGGTGATGTTTGCTTTCGGCAGTAGTCAACAAAAACCTGTAATTGCTGCACCAAAAGCAGGACCCTGTGCAGTACGCTTAGCTGGGCACATTGTTGATGTACATATGCCGTATGATGACAGTACCTACGAGGAGTGCATGTAGAACACCGTGCAGTCGGTATATGATCTAGATCTTTGTCAAGGCGCTTTGCTTTTGTGCTACCATATTTGTTTCAATGGAGTTTTTCTATATTTGCATGTGAATTTGCGGTCGCCTGCAAAGGCAATCGTTAGCGAAATGACAAAATAACTTTTGAGTTGTAAGCTCAAAAGCTTGCACCTTAGTTGAGAAAGAAAGGAACGACAACGATGACCTAAAACAGTAACGGGGTGTGGTAATATAGCAAGAAAATTGTAAGTTTGTGGTTAGATAGAGGCTACATTAATGCGAAGAACGGAGTCGTTTTTTAATAATTGCTGCTATTCTACATTTTAAGGCGCCTCAAAGTATCGAAACCAAACAAACGCGCTGAGCGTGACGAGTTTTTTAATGGCGTTTTTTTTTATGAGTTTATCGTAGAGCTGGAGAAACAATCGATAGCACTATCGATATTATCGATGGTTTCAAACAATCGACAACATCGACGGTTTTTGAAGATTTGATTAATGGACATTTACTCGAGCATCGGAAATTTGGTGCTGGCGATGACAGAGTGCTTTCTTCTTTTTAAAATGGACAGATTCTTAAAAATGCATTTATTTAGATAAGGCCGAGAGCGGCTCGAAAATTCATCTTTCGATTATCAAAATTATCGATTGTCAAAATTATCGATAACCGAAACTATCGATTGTAGAAACTATTATCGAAAATATCGATTGTTGAAAATATCGACCATTGAAACGATCGATTGTTGAACCTATCGATAATTTTTACTGTCGATTAAAGAAACTATCGATTATCGAACCATCAATTATTGAACCTACCGATTATTGAAAAAATCTATCGTTGCACCTATTGATTATTGAAATAATCGATTACTGAACCGATCGATTATTAAAACTATCGATTATGGAACCTATCGAATATCGAATCTATCGATTATCAAAATATCGATAGCCTCCCAGCTCTATCGAGCCAATAAATAGGACAAACTTACACACGTTCTTGCTTTAACAAGTCGTGAAAAATCTTCAGAAACTCTGGAAATCTTAAGTGTCCCATTTTACAAACGAAATGAGAATTATAGACGTCATGCTAAACATGAACTGATGCCAGATCGAGGGGGTTTTCCCGTTTTAAAGGACTTTTTCGATCTTACTTTTAACCAAAAATGACTTCAAATGTTTACAAGGGATATTTTACTGATCACTTTCCTAAAGAAAACAGAAATGAAGGGATTTTTTTCAATATCCAAGGGAAAAGAGTCCCCGAAATACTGCCTAGCATCAGTGCTGGTTACAAAGTACGGAGAATTGAGTAAGAAGGGTTTTAAAATTCGGCTTCTTATATATTACCACGTGATATTAAATGAGCAGGGATACTTGTGCACAGTATTTTATTAAATTATTATAGGACGACCATTAATTTTTAAAATTTAAAACTTTCAAATGGTTTAATTCCACTTTCTTCTAGGCACTAAAAATTAAAGTTCGAGACTTGAATTAATTTTAGAATACAACACTAAGGCATGACGTGAAAGAACAAATCGCACAGAATTTCCGGGCGATTATGGCTGGGAAAGCCATAAGAAAGGATGCCGCAAAGACAAAGCGACACGTTAAAAGTGTGTTAAACGAATTGCTACGCTTTTAACTCGTAGAAATCTGAAAACCAAAATCCAGACATCCAAACAATGTGGCAGACTACATGATGGTTTAACAAGACACACGCTCCAAAGCTCTTAAGACAGAAAAGAAACTCTCAAGGCACAACACACACGGCCTAAAAACAAAAAAAAAAAAAAAAATGTGAAATATAGAAGGCTGAAAAAATGGCATATAGGCATATGGTAGAAGGCGAACGAAAAGGAATCACACGGATGCGGCTTAAGGCACATCATTACCAACCAATTAGGCCGAGCAGTGAAGAACTAAAATAATCGAGTGTGCAACGCGAAAGGTAAGAAGCCATTTAAGGTTAGGTCTACACTCATGGTGGGACAATAAACGTAAGAAACGACCGATGCCACCAGCAAAGTGGTGTCGTGAAACGCGTCACAAAAGGATGCGCACTATGCAAGCGGCTCGTGTGAGTCTCTGGCATTGGGTGGGACTGGCAATGTGAACGCTGTGCGGGGCTACATGCGATGGATTCAACTTGTGCTGCATGCGGCGCTCTCTGGCCAAGTTGTAGTTGCATGTACACTCATGATTGTTTGGTGGTTGTGGTGTTTTTTTGTTTGTTTTTTTTTTATGGCTTTTGCCGATATTCTTTGAGGCATAAAAGCAGCGTGCCGAATATTAACTTTCATGACAAGCAAATAATAATGCAAGGCAACGTTTCTCCAAAAATATTCACCCGAGATGCTCTTGCTTTTCCTGCTCACGTTGCTGAGGTTCTTAATTCTGGGTGAAGAGACCAGAAGCAATGCGGGGCTTGCTTTTTATGCCAACTTTTTGGGGTTTCTTATTTAGTTGAGACATTTTTTGTGAAGCTTTTGACGATGATATATCCCAGCCAGTAGTTAACTCCATGAAAATGAAGATCTTTTGCCGTAGTGTAAGCAGTACTGAGATGATTTGATCCATTTTATGTTGTTTTGCTTTCGAGGGAAAGGAGTCATCAAAATCTTTTCGTTTGAACTTAGTTACAAAAGTGAAAATGCTTTTATTTGAACAATTTTTACATAGAATATTCAGAGAAGGAAAACTTCTTCCTCTAGAATACCTATATAAGTACATATTTCTATTTCCCTTGTGGATAAGGGGGTATTTTTATGTATCTCGCAATAATTCAGTTGGGGATTTTTCGAACAATTTTGGAGCTTGTGTGAGGGTAGGTACAAACATATATGAGCTGAAGAACTTCTCTTTTCGATAGCGAATAAACAGATTCCTATTTTTGTTGCTTTTTTGGTCCCTTGTTCGATGACTGCTCTCTACAACGAAGGGTTTTAATAGAAAAGCAATAATTAATTATAATATTGACAAATCATGGGTTCAACGCGATGTTTGTTTTTTACGAAAGAAATCACATAAGCGTACTATTTTTACCTGACGTAAGTACAGTTTCGACTGAGTCTTTTACGAGCAGAAAATTTTTAGCGGATTGCCTTCTTTTTAGTCAAACTTTTCGTTTTCTGTTTATTAAACTTCTCTTTGCTGCAATTCCATCTTGACAATTTAGCTCAGCAGTAGACTCCTAATAGTGAAGACGAATAACGCATAGATGCTTTTCGGCTCTTTTTGTATTCGATTGCTTGTTCAAATATCGTCAACAATACAATAAAAATAATGGGATTTAAATAAATCAGCTTTTAACAATTATTTTTTATACGGAACTTTTACGAAACAAATCGCGTTTGATGTTTTTTTTAGAATATTATGTCGCTAGTTCTGCTAAATTTTCTTCCATTTTGAACTGAGCGTTAACATTTATAGCCAGTTTTCTTTTGAATAGTGGATGTAACTCCACTTTTTCTATTACTACGGTTCGAGATCGGTTTGAGTGAAATATTCGTATTAGGCCGTGGGTTGAAATATTAGTTTTGAATTCGTGCATTCACATTGGGGTCTTCTATTTGAAAAGCCCTTTATTGCTGAGCGAATACCTTTCTACACGAAAAATTCTTATTCGCTGATAAATTCGATTATTAAATCAATGAAAACTTTTTTTATTTATTTTTACAAAGTTTTAAAAGTTTAAAAAATTTTTCCTACGATACGATGGGCTATTCAAAAAGTAATTGATACTTCGTATAAGTTGTTGTAAAAACATACGGTGCCGTAGTGTACACGAATCGGTCTCGGAGCGTAAATTAACAAAAACGTGTTATTCAGTATCAGATGTAACTGAAGGGTTTTAATAGAATCAAGCTAATATTGTAATTTATTATTTGAAAATATGTCAGCCATTTTGAAAAAAAAATTCATATGGCTTTTTTTGAGTTGTAGTTTAGACCGAAGTATGGTTTACGAGAGAAATTTTTAACGGAATTGCCTGTCTGATTCTGAGTCAATTTCGGTTTTCGTATTAAACTACTTTGATTCATGCAAATGTCACACGCTTGAATTGTAGCATCAGTCATGTGACTCCAATGGAAAAATAACTAAAGTTTCCCTTGATTCGAGTTTAGTTTTCGTCAACAAACATCAAAAAAGTTGGATTTATTGGCTTAAGCAATTTTGCTTTCGCAATTAGACAGTGGATATTTCCATCTAAATTTTCATTTTCGAATAGCGTTAAATTTATACCTTTTCTTTTAAAGTGGAGTAACTCATTTTTCTAATTTACCGGTCTGAGCGCTTATAAGTGCAAAATTGAAGGCCGTGGGTGAAATAGTATTTGAGATTACTGTTAAGCTATCCATTCTAAAGACTTCACAGTTTTGCTGGGTGGTGGCGGGTGCTGGGTAATGAACATGCACCACTTAATATCTCGAAATGGAAAAATGGAGTTACACCACTTTCAAAGTCAACGGTCCATTTCTTTTTTTTTTTTTGGAAACTAATATTAATGGGCTCAAATATGTGTAAATTTTTCCCGTCTATTATTATTTTGATTGATTTTTGGTGTTTCTTCGATATTTTATCCTTGACGGAATCTGTATGGCTTCCTTCATCGGTTTAACGAAAGAAGTTAGATCGAAATTGTCAAGCCTAAAAATAATGGGAAAATTCTTTAACGTTTGGGTGAAACTTTTTCATACAAATTTTGGCAACTCATTTCTCATTTCGTAAAATTTACAAGCTCGAAGGACTCGTTTTAACTTTTATATAAAATTTTCATCATTGGAGGACGGGAGTCAGCTAGTTCGTGGGCGTTCTGGAATGGAAATGCTACTTATATATTCAATAGAAAGTCACAGTTCACTCAAAGACCATTTTTTCTGAAAAAATGACTTAAGTGGTACGTAAAATGGTGTAATGTTGTTACAGTCCATTCATGAATATTGTTCATATGTCTATCGATTTTTAGACGAATGTGGCATCTATTTAAAATTCAATACGAGATTGTCAAAGTTGCCAGAAATAATGGCACTTCGTTTCGGCCTACTTCACAAAATTTTGCAAGTATTTATATGCTGAAAATACGAAGACGTTAGAAGGATATTAATTAAAAAAATCAGCAGTAACTCAGAATTATTCGTCAAATAAACAAATTAATTACGAGATCTAACAATGCATTGCTTTATTTTTAGAATGGATTAATGTTCGCTACTTCAAAAAAATTTCATTCTGAAAAAAAATTATAAAAATAAATTTTTCAGATATGGATCTAGTAATAAACTTATTGCCGAATATTGTTCGAATGTTATTCGGCAATACAATATTCTAAAAATGGCAATCCAATATCTGACTGAGTGTCAAAATGCTCGGAGCATCACTAATTTAAACGAAAGCAACTTCTTGATGTTCAAAAGAAACGGGGGGCCCGAACGGTTCTGTGCCCTTCGTTTTCGGCACAAGACTTCGACAGAAATCGAATTAAATGATCTTCAGCTGCTGCGTCTCAGCAGTGCTTATAATTTGCACTTTTATACTTTGCTTTGTATTTTTCTCTTGATCAACACGGATTGATAGTGATTGTGATAAAGAAGACTTCTGAAGAAAGAATGCGTTCTTTTCAGCGAAGCACCTGAATTTTTCGTAAAATGGATGAGAAAAGGAAATAATGACCAACTTATAGGAGGGGTGTTTGAGGATTTCCCAGTTTCGTAGTTGTAATAAAGTTAAAGAGCTTAATTTTGACAAGGTGTAGAGATAATACTGCATTCAGAGGGCCCTATAGAGTGGTAAGTAAATTTCGAGAGCATAATTTAAGCATGATTGGGCTTGTGTGGCTTTCAAACTATTATATTCAAATTGACTTGAGCTGTATGCATAGAAATGCAAGGCTTTATAGCTTCCCGAAGCAATTGTACACACCTCCGCAGTCCTCTAATATGAACCATATTGAGCCGACTTCGAGCTTCCTAGGATTCCTAGGAAAAAGGATTAAAAATCATCAAAAATCCTCCAATGAGGAGGATAAAGTGTGCAAAAATGACACAAAAGGATGCTGGTGTTTTGGTCAAAAGCATCAGAAGACGTCTGAAAGTCATTATAGAAGCCAAAGGAGTTCCCACAAAACCTAAACTTCGATTTGGAACCCGCTTACTGTGAAAAGGCCTCAAGTGTACGTAAACTTTTTGATATGAATTTGTGTAATTTTTTGTTCTTTGCTCGCTGGTTTCTTCAATTAAGATTATTTTTGAAGGAGATTTATTTGATCTTGAACAAAAATCCCTAGTCTTTCTTATTTCATAAAAAAAATTCACACTTTGGACATTTAATTGGGGGAAAAAATAGTTTTGTTGAGAAGTTCAAGGTGTACGTAAATATTTCTCATTGCAGTGGCGTAGCTAGGCGTGGGTGAAGTGGGCCATCGCCCACGGCCACGTGCCCAAAGGAGCCTCACACGAAGTCAATTTAATGAACGATTTAGAAGGACACAGGGGCCCCCCATAACCATAGTGAAGCATAAAGCACACTCCGATGTAAGGTAGCATAAGATTGAAGGATACAAGCATAGTTCGTAAGTATAAAAAAATGTTTTACGGCCTCGCTAGTTCATCTCGCCCATGTCTAGATTAGTCCTCGCCATTACGACACGGTTCTCATTGACTGTATGTCAATTCGGATATCCCTATTTGATGAAAATGAATAAAACATGCATTCGATCTACACTTCTGGTCAAACGACATTAACATTTTTGAAAAGACCTATCAAAATGATCGGACTATTCAATGATGAAAACTTTCTTTACTAAAACCTTTGCTCAGAAACAATCAAAAAATCATTCCTTATTCTTGTAAACTCCTTCCGTCCTCCTCAAGGCACACCTAGAAGAAAACTGAAATTTTGACTCTTTGCAGAAGAATGGATATCTCAAATACTAATGCGTATTTTGAGGTGCCATTTGGTGATGGATGGATCAATGACAGCAGTTAAAATTTGAGAATCAAAATATTTTGCCCTACGGGAGTCCCAAAAAATTTTATATTTAAATTAAAATTTCCTCGTGTTTTGCGTGAACAGATGTACATACTTATATGCTTTTTTCATTTAAATTTCAACGAAAAGGCGGTAATACTAATGCTGGTGATAATTTAAAAGAACTTTTAGCGTTCAAAACTATTCAGTTCAAAGGGTCCTTGCCCACAAAGAACTGTTTTCAGCTACATAATATGAATTTAAAGTTACAATACGAAAGACCTTTTTACCTGTGAACCAGTGCAAAGCTTCTCCACAGCATTAATCGGTTCGATCTTTTGGCATGGATTCGTAGCCCATCGAGAACTCACAACTAATTTGCACCCACAAGCCGAGGGCAAAGCTTGAACATAAATCCAACATAGCTGGTAACATCAAACTCAGAGCGTATCTATCATCTACGGATGTGGCATTGGACTCGGCCCGGTAAGAATCGCAAGTTTAGAAAATTCTACGAAATCGCTGTAGTCAAAGACTTTTTTGATGTCTTAATTAAAAAGGTCGCTACATTGCGATCGGACGGCGAGACGAGACGAGACGAGACGAATGCAGAGAAAACACTTCACGACAAACGCAGAGACACACAAATCAATGGGAAGATGAACGAACCGATGGGCTAGAATTCTTTCCAATATACAATGCAATCGAATGCACTGCAATTCGGCCCGTTGTGCAACAGAAAGCAGACTCCAAGGCTGTGAAATTGATGATGCAGCAGCTGATGATGCCGTGTTACCAAGAAGAAATTGAATGCGCGAGTTTCGACCAAAGGATAGAGCTTTGCTGATAAGGAAAAAGTACCAGAAAAAGAGCAGAACTGAAAATAGTCAGCTACTGGCCGCGGTCGATTGAATTTCGTGTGAGCACGCTCAGTGCTTGTTACTGCTGCCGATCGCGATTGACTGTTCCAGAGCTTCTTCAGACGAATGCCTCTGCACGTACATAGGTACCACCACTCGTTTTCATATGCAAACGAACGCAGTTCGATCGCTCATTGTATCGTTTGTAGCCCGCTACTCGTCGCCTCCCGTTCGGACTCACAACATTGCCGTCATGCCCTTCCTCCTTTACCGTTCAGCATACTTCGGTAATCCTAAAAATTCGTCAACAACATTGCTCGATCAATTGAGATATTAAACTCCAACATGATCATCGCAGCCGTAAGTTGTTGGCATGGATTTTTTTTTTTTTTTTTTTTTTTTTTTTGAACCTTAAGCAGAAGCAAAATCAACATTTAAAGTTTAATTTGGCCCTGCCTTCGTCTAATTGATATCTAAAAAAAAAAAAAAAAAAAAACCAAAGGTACAGTCGCTCACTTCGTTGTTGTTAGTGTAGATTAGCTTCGTTTGATTCTCGGGATAGATTGATCAACGCGTCATTTTTATTCTTACTTTTATATTTTTCTTTGATTCGATATTGCGATATTGCGCGCGACTTGTAC
Source organism: Chlorops oryzae (assembly GCA_020466095.1). NCBI lineage: Eukaryota > Metazoa > Arthropoda > Insecta > Diptera > Chloropidae > Chlorops > Chlorops oryzae. Next base: position 84,432,961 of record CM035807.1, read on the forward strand.
CTGGCTGCGTGCAGTTTTTATGAAATTGGGAAATTTGCATATTGATTCATGCAAGGCGAGCATGCGCAGTCAAACTGCATGCGTACATGTTTTCATATTTTTAAGCCCAAAACACAACGTTCGATAGTCTCACTAAATGCGCACAAAATGTGTTCAAAATGACACCACTCTGCGGTTCGAGATATTTATTTGGGATTTCTTTTATAGAAAAGTCTGCAGCAGTTTTTAATATCACGCAAGAAAATAAAACTATGAAAGCATAATTCTAAGTACTTGGGAAAAGTATCTCTGCATTCCGCTTTCTAAATTTTATAGAAATTTATAAAATAAATAAAACCATTGGTTCATAAAAATCGGGTTTTCGCACTTAAAAAGTATTTCTATGAGCTTTTTAAAAACCTTAGACGAGTGCGGATCATATAAGTATGTTGGAGAGATTTTTTCAACTTTCTTTAACCTACAAATTGTCCTCACACACTCGATTAAAATTTTGCTAAGTGTTGGAGATATAGTCAAAAGCTGGCGAAAAGAGCCTAAAAAAATCGAGATTTTTCACTACAAAAATTACCTTTATGAGCATTTTAATTAGTGCAGACACGTTCAGATCCCATAAGTATGTTTGGGAGAGTTGTTAAGCTTCTTACCGGCTACCAATTTTTCAAAGATAGTATTAGAAAAATTTGGATTCCCTTCAAGCTATGCCCAGAAAAGTAAAAAATTTAGATTTTTTTGGGTGCTTTTTTTACAAAATTTTTATAGAATTTTTTTTTTAGTGAGTAGTTTTTTTTTAGTTGTGTTCCCTAGACCGTTAGCTACAATTTTGCGAAAGACAGTTAACCGATATCTCCAAGTCTTACGGAGCTGTTGAACAAAAACTGATGCTACCACTTTTGACCAAAATCAGCAAGGCTCGCAATGTTTAGGGCTCCATAAAATCAAAACGCCTGCTAAACTCGCGAAACCCAGCTAGGGATTTACTCACCTTTGGTCATACTATCAAACCTATATAATGGAATCCCATTATTTTTTTCACTGTTGCACAGTGTAATTTGTTAGCAGATTTTGGAGGCTTTGTTGGCCCCAGAAAAACTTACTTCGTAATTGAAACAAGGTGTCCAAAAACCGCTATGAATCTGTTCAATGAAGAAACGACCCTTCTAAAAAACATTTTTTCATGTTTCGCTAGATTTGAATAGGTTTGCGCAGTTTCTTCCTCTATGGCTTTCGAAATATATCGAATAAAGTATACACTGATAGAAAAATGGTATGCTAAAATTAAGAATTTTATTTTTGATTTTACAATGCAACATTCTTAAAAATCCATGCTTCAACTTAGCATACTGACCGAAAAACATTATAAAATCAAGAAAAGCGGTATTAGTTTTAGAATTTTTTCTTGTTTTCAGCAATCAATTCTAAAAGCATTCTCAAATCAAGAATCAATTCTTGACTCTGAAATTCTACAGTTAGATTTTCTCGAAAGTTAACATAATAAATTTAGCACTCGCGAATGAGAACTCTCTTTGGCGTAGAGGATAGCGTGAGCGCTTAGCAATCTGAAGTGCCCAGGTTCGAGCGGAAAGAAGTTGTTGAAATATTAGGACTCGAAAGACGCCAGAAAATTTTAAGGAAAAAGTGGTTAAACTCGGAGAGGAGAAAACAAAATCGCCAGTCATAAAGTAAAATTTCTATCCTGTCTTCAAAGTTGTCATGTACGTGCCCTTTACAAAATTGCTATGAGTTCCGCTGGAACCATCCTCTTTTGCTTTTGCGAGTATCAAATGAAACTTTTATTTTATTCCTCTAAGCTTTTTAAATATTATTTATGTGTTATATTATCAACTGATTCAAAAAAAAAAAAAAAAAAAAAATTCCGCCCGACGGGAGTGGGGATTGAACCCGCAGACATAGGATTGTGAGGCAAAAATTCATTCCAAAAAAACATTCTAAACTCAAGAATTTTCCAAGAATTCATTTTAAAAAGCGTTCTCGAAATATCAAGAATTTAATTCTTGAATCAAGAATTTTCGTGCTTTACAGACTATTAAGAGAGAAATTCTTGATTATCGACTCAAAATTTTATTTTTAGCAAGTTTTTTCTATCAGTGTACTGACAGGTCCGAAATGCATGCATGCATATCAGCAGTGGGACAGGAGTTATTGGACCCGACTTTCGTAAAGCAGCTTACAATATCGATTAGATTTTAAGTGCTCTTTGCAAAAAAAAGGACTGTAATGGGTTTCATTCAGTTTTATAAGTTTTACAAAGTGGGAAAATTTTCATAATGGAAAATGAACTGTCAAAGTTTCTATGAAAAAGTTTTATCGATAGGTACGTGAAAAATTTTCCCATTGTTTTTAGGCTCGAACACCGTGAAAACCTCTTTCGAAGAACTGACGAAGGAAGCCATACAAGTTTAGACAATCAAGATGAGTATCAAAAAAAAAAAAAAATTGTTAACGGGCACTAAAAACGGCTGTAATAGTAGCTTTTGCTGTAGTTTATCCTATAAAAAATGAAAAATTTTATTTGACTATTGCTGAAAATTGCGATTCTTCAATGCACATTCCCATTCCGAGAAGGAGAAGACAATCCAAGTTCGAAGATCATTAAAATCAACAAAAAAAACTAAGGATATTCAAAAATACCACATTGGACGGATGTTTCACAAATTACTCGTATGTCCATTTACAGTTTTCCTATTCGTTTCCAAAATTTTCAACCGCAAAAGGCTAAAGGCCCTTGAATTTGATGACAAATGTTTTTTAGACTTTTGAGTTTCTATTCCTGTCAAAACAACCAGTGTGCCGGAACCTTGCCGAACCACAAAAACAATAAAGAAAGATTCCATGGAATTGTCCTGTATTGTCCCCTTGAGTGGGTCTGCCACGGCAGTAATATTTCCTTTATGTACAGACATGATTGGATGCTCTTAGGGTGATAGTTACCAAAAAGTTTAAGCTAAGGCTAAATCTTAATGTTTCGAAGTAAAAGTGGTAGTTACCAAGTCAAATTAAACCGGCCTTAGAGAATTCGATATTCGAAAATGTGCTGCCACATTTTTAAATTTAAGCCCAAAAAATATGGTTTTTGCTATTTTCGAAAACTTTTTCAAACTAGCAGACCGATCGAAAAACATTAAAATTTTAACAAAAGTATTTTTTCTTTTGAAAAATTTTTTTAAACATATGTTTTTTGTTTAACTTTCTCTGCTCTCTTCGAATTTTCGAACATTTTCATTCTTAAAATTTATGACTGCTTCGATGAGGTAATAAACCAGGTTTAATTGATTTGGTAACTACGAAAATTTAAGCGAAAGCTAAGAATTTACTTAAACCGGGCTGGTAACTACCACCCTTAGCGTGGATCGCGTTCTAGTGATTTCCTACCAGTTATAAAACGATTATAGTACACCGAGAGAAAGAACTGAAATAGGCAGTCAAATGAACAGCTGAAAAACAGTTACTTTTTATGTTCAAATTCGCTTTCGTTCACTTAGACGTATAAGTTCGCATTCTGATCAACCGTCTCCGGAGGTTTCGATTGCTCAGTGCTTTAAACTGTGACTCGACAGTCGCGAGCTTCGAGGTTCTATCCCTGCTGGCGGCGGGAATTTTTCTGAATTTTGATTTTAATAAAATTTTTTTTTTTGTTCAGAGTGTAGTTGTGTTGGAAGACAAAAATTGTCTCCTAAATTTGTAAGGTTTTAATTTATTTAACTTTTTTTTTAATGGTTCATTTTCAAGCAAAAAATTTTGGGAGTGAAACAATTCCTTAAGCACGTTCCCCAAAGCTTGAGCAACCATAAACTCAAGTGAGCATTTTGACCAACAAATTAAATTCGTTCGTTTAGCGTAATGGTTAAGACGTTCGCCCAGCGAAGTGGAGGTCAGCGGTTCAAGGCTCGGCCGAGGCGAGAAAATTTAAAGAGATGAAAGAGAAAAAGATTTAAATAGAAACAAATAAATAAAGAAAAAATATAATAATTAATAAAAAGAAATATTAATAAAAGAAGATAAAAAAAAGTCAAAGCAAAAAATAAATTATTTTTTCCCAGTCGCTAGTGACAGTTGATTTAACCGCGAGACAGTTATATCAACCATCGGGTAGTTATATCCTTATTCAGTTAATATAACTACCTTTTTCTCTGGGTGTAGTAATAAAACAATAAACAGTACTTATGCGCTCTGTTGAGTCTCCAAATACTTCTTTCAGGTGTTGAATAACCTTTCCACAAAAAAGTCAATTTATATTTCATTGATAGATTTGACTGCGTCTTCCATGGTTATAAAAACAGTCCTATGGAAAGGTGTCTGTTTCAGTCGAACAGTTTTGTGGCACCAATAAAATTGGCGATTAGTTTTGTGTAATTTCATTACAGAACATTTCTCGGGAATCAATTCGTTGGAAACATTCTTCCTGTTTAAAGTGTCCTTTATTTCCGAATTCCACTGGCTTTCATTGATGAAATGATGTAAATTAGCGGCAAAGATTAAAGGACGAACGCAAATGATTGTTTTAATGCTTGCAGAGAGAAATTCCAACAAAATTTTACCATTCTAAATTGAGTAGGATTTCTTTCTTTTCTTATTATATTATGTGAAGATTTAATAATTATATTTTGCACCAAGAGTTCCAAGAAAGAGTGAATTTTGAGACTGACTGCAGTGTATTTTCAGATCTTAAGTGCAACTTTAACAAGAAACTAAAGCGAGAAAAGTTGTTATTTTTGAAATGATCGGACGACCTCCGGCGATCCACTCCAACTGCAGCGTGTGTCTCGTTTTCAGTGTCTTTTCCTCATTATCAGCTTCGCACTCAATTACTTATGCTGACCTTTCTAAACAACCACTTTTTCACCGAACAATAGATCACTATACTATATATGGAGCCTCAATTTAACGAGTTTGCATTTGCTGATCTCCTGACTGTACCTACTGACACTGCTTATGGCTGATACGGCTGATGATGATCGCTGATTTCGCAAAAAAAAAAAAAAAAAAAAAACCAAAAAACGAAAAAACTCACACAAATTGTATTATTGTTTTCGCAGTTTTATGCTCTTTCTGTTGCTTTTTGTTTTTGCCTTTGTTGTGTGCAACATTTTCGCTGAGGTGAGGTGAGTTTAGGTAAAACACCCAACAAAAAGCGCGACTTGATCGCACTATGAGCTTAATCGCCATGAGGCATTGAGACCAAAGGTACGAAAACCGCCTGCTTAGCCAGCATTCCAGCACATTCTGCTTATTTGTAAGATATTTATTGCTTTTGATTGCTGAATGATAACAATGAACACAAAAAAAAAAAAAAAAAAAACAAACGATTGAACTCAGCCATGTTGCTTAGCCAACGCAACCGTACCTGCGAATAACAACATTGGTGGAAAACTCAACTACATCAGACTCAGACGATTTGGCAGATTTTCGAGGGCCGATAAGGGATTAAGGCCCGAAAAGTGCGAGCATGTACGTTTGCTGCATTATTGCAACGTTCAGGCAGACTGTACGACAGCCGCTTTTGCACACACTGTTGCCACCGGTTGCTGCTGCTATAAGCTGCCAAAAATTATTCTACGCTGAATGCATGTAAAGAAGCTGGAAATATAAACGGCATTTTATTGTGCCCACTAAACTCATTGCTTTCTAGTGGGTCCAACGTTTTCCTTATATACATATAAACAACAATAGAAATAACAAATAGTAAACATTAACGCTGATCGTTGTTGTTTTTGTTGTTGCTGTTTTTGCATTTGGGAAGTTCCAATATACATACTTAATTGTAGCGTGGCACAATAACTGATCGTTGGATCAGCGGGCAAAGGCAGACGCGCAACGCATTGATTGTTTAATGATACGGTCAAGGAGACCTCATATTCGTTTGTTCTTTAAAATTAACGATTCCAGCAATTTTATCGTTTCGCCAATATTGATTATTCTTCGGCGAGGAGTGCTCTCCACTTCCACGCTTCTTCGTAACAATTTTTCTCCGAATATATTCCGAAAGAGCGATAAGCGTTAGCGTTTGCGCATGCGCATGCGCGCACACCTTCTACAATCGTTACTCGCTCACCTTGGTTCACTCGCGCAAGGTTCAATCTCGAAATCTGGAGGCGTAGCATATGCAATAAACAATCGAACATTCAGCTTGGAATCATGGAATCGATGCCCCTCATACGAGCATCCGATGGCTCGATTAGTCCGATCATTTTATCAGGAGTCCGCCGACCGTTAATCGGCTTTTTCCACATAAGGTCATTGCGTGGTGCTCATTTTCTACATTTCGATTCGCTTATCACACGCCTCGCCGCAGTTCACAACTTGAGACGTGCAACTTGCAACTTGCACTTTTTTTTTGTTTTTTTTTTTTTTTTTTGAATGCCTCAGAGATGCTTATCTGGAGTCGTGAAGCTTATTTGCGACCTTTTTTGCGTTTATTGTTGTTGTAGTGTTATTGTTGTTGTAGTCTTGTTTCCAGTTGTGAATTAACTTTCTTACGCCAAAGTGTTATCATGATTCTACGAACAGCGAATAATAAGAATTTCCGATGTCGCCGATCAGTCTGGGGGTAAGACTTAACAGAGAGAAAAAATAGACTCGGCTTATGCGGCACGCTTGGAGAGCTATAATGCTATTTGAAGGGGCTCCAAGAAACGAAAGAAGTCTAAGGTGAATGAAGACGGTCGAATGGCATTTGATTATTCTGGATTATTCTGTCTCAGTTAAGTGGCCAATGCTTCGGCTCGGAGATCCATATTCGCTGCGATGATGGCAAACACACAGCACAGCATTGCATTGCATTTTTTGTAATTATTTGTTGTTTTTTTTTTTAAATATATAAAACAAAGTTTTTGAGTTTGAGTTTTTGAGTTTTTGAAGTGAAAAGTTCTTTGGACGCGTTACGCGAATTCCTAATGAACAATTTTAATTAGGCGTCACTCTCGGGGATCGACGCCAAATGGGTTATACTTGCAACCATGCAGTAGTTAACTGCTTTACACAACAATCTTTTGAGGACAGGTCTAAAATAAAAGCATATTAATTGACGAGAAGCATCAATACTTTATAAGCTTTTTTATATACCCGAAACACGCTGTGTCGGGGGTAGATACCCTGCAGTAATCAGCTGGACAGCTATCTTAAAAGGACTATATCTTTAATCAGAACTAGAAGAACCAGTGCAAATTTTGGATAAGCTTCTATAAGCTTCCATAAGTATACTAGTGATGATTGGAATAATCATATGCGTTCATTAAAGTTGAACTACACGTCAATCGATAGTGACTGAATATAAATGATTTTTCCCCAAGATGTGCTTACAGAAAAAGGAAAACAAATCAACGATTCTGGTACCCTTTTCCCGTACAGATGTTATACTGATTTTTTTATATTTTTATTTTTATTTTATTTTCTTTTTTTTTACCAGAATTATCGATTATCAAAATTATCGATTATCAAAATCATCGATTACCCAAATTATTTATTACCAAAATTATCGACTACCAAAACATATTAACAAAATTATCGATTACCAAAAATATCGATTATAAAAACGATCAATTATCAAAATTATCGACACAATCCATCATTGATTACCGAATCTATCGACTAACTTCTTGCTAAATAACGTCGTGAAAAATCTTCAGAAATTCTGCGAGTCTTATGTGTCCCATTTTACTAACCAAATGAGAATTATAGGCGTCAGGCTAAACTGCGTATGCTACACTGAAAAAATTTTGCGTCGTTGATTCTACGATAGCACGTCGTTGAATTTTCTACCACAAAAATCGTTGACTTTACGATATATGTCGTTGGATCTACGTTGAATCCTCGTTGATTCTACATCGATCCATCGTTAAAATCAACGACGCAGATTTGGTCGATATACGATATCTTGCAATTGGACCTATTTCAATTGCAAATATCGTCGATTCTACGTCAAATATTGTTGTTTTTACTAGGGAATTTTTTGAGTGTATGGTTACTACGTATGGATATATTCCCGAAAATTGACTAAGAAATGGTTTAAAATTCGTCTCCTTATATATTCCCACTTGCCTTAAATTGAGGGGGATACTTTTGCACAATAATTTTTTAAATTTTAAGCTTTTAATATAGGACCATCATTAAGTAGAAATTAAATTTAAAACTTAAAATAGTAGATGTTATCATGTTTAATAGCTCAAAAATGCTTGATTGAAACCACTAGAAATCAGCAGAAGAATGAACTGAAGCGAAACCTTTTATCGGCCTTTGACAATGCTAGTTATTGCGGAAAACTAAACGGAAGTTATCGAAAATTATGTAAAACGCCGGTACTTCGGCAAGTTCAACAACATATTTTGATGAGAAACAATTCTTATTTTGATGAAAAATTGAATTTAAAATTAGAGTTCCAACAAGTTTGTTTTAAAGAAGTCCTATCACCATGTACATCACTGAGTAAACAAAGCCAAAAGACCACATAAAACACCCTAAGAATAAAAAGAAAGCTAAGAAGGTTTCTATATAGATTTTATCCAAGATAAGCTTCTCCTAAATTTCGGGAGGAATTTCTTTTCAATAAAATTCAGAAGTTTTCCCGTAAAAATAAGAAGTAACCCTATTAGTATTAAGAAGTTGACTCGTAGATATTAGAAGGAAACATTTTTAATAAATTTAATACGATTGCTTGCAGAAATAAAAGGATTCTTTTGAAAAATAAGACCGGCGTCTCTAATAGAAAATAATATAACAAACATTTTTTTGCAAAAAATAAAAAAAATTGTTTCAATTGAACTCGAAATTTTTGAAAGATTTTATGAAGTCCTGCCACCATAGACTTTTCTTTTTGTCTGGCATTTTGTTTTCTTCTCCCTGAAGGGAACACTTTTTCCCCTTGAATTTACTTTCCTTTTTCGAATAATCCAATTTTTTCACACTTTCGATTGTGGATTCGATGTCGACCACTGGAATTGCTAAGCACAAACGCTTTTCACTACGCCATACACCGTGGTTAATCTATAATTGGTATTTGCAGATTCCTAACCCTTTCGATACGCAAGATACGATAAACCATTATTTTTTTGGGGGGGCATGTGTGGGCATCAAATATAAATTAAATGTTTTGAGTGGTTCGCGATTTTCGAGCATTTGACTCAGTACATATTAAAATAATTTTTGGGCGTGGCAGTGCGAAAATATCTCCCATTTACACTTAAGATCATTCTCGGAGCCCGATATGTATATGTAGCTGTGTGCCAAAATTCGACGTTATTGATCCAGCCGTTTGAAAGGACATCCGACTACAGACAGAGAGACGGACGAACATTTCTCTAAATCAATTCAGTTTTCGATCCTGATCAAGTATATATCTCTTTGTCTAAACCTGCGGAGGATAGGTCTAGCTATCACAAGATCCACATAAAACAAATATACTTTTGGTACAAAAAGGGTTGGGAAGTTAGGATGTAATTTATATTTTTCAAAAAGTGTCCTGCGTGCATACAAGGATGAGGTACAAAATCGTAAGCAACTTATTTAGTCGAAAGTATTTTTAAATGGCTTCTAAGCCTTTTTAGCTTTACGACGCAAACAGAGAAGCAATACCAGTGGCTATAGCCCAACTTGTAAACTATTCGAATGGTTTGCATGACTGCGAAAGCTGCGCGCATCCACCAACACGCGCCCACACGCTTACATCCTCACAAAAATGTTGTGTGGTCTGGTCGCTAAAGATAAGAAAATTTATCCAAAGGATTGGGTACCATCGAAGGGCAGGAGTTAAGCAACACCGAAACAGCAAAGAGACGAGACAGCACACACATCATGCTGGAGCTGGAGCTCATAATTTTGTAAGCTAGCCAATAAGCGAGTCCTTGTGCATGTTTCTATGCTACTATATAGGTTTATCTGTTTAAACTGCTCCTTCTGTGTTTACTTTGGCCACGACGCATTTCCTCATATCCTTTTACACCAACTAACACTTGCCTGCGCCTCTACCACCACCACGTCTTTCTTTCGTCCTTTTTGGCGGCAATTCATTGGAAATTGAAAAAAAAACTGTATATCCTTTCGGTCATCATCACCATCACCATCCTCATCGTCATCTTTCATTTATAAAGATTTTTTGGCCTGATAAGTAAAGTTGAAAGAGAGAATTTCATATTTCAAAACCATTTTCATTCCCTTTTTTTTCTCTTTTTTTTGAAGCTAACTAATGTCGTCATAAAATGAAAGGATAACGTTGACTGAGCTTATCGCTTGGATGAAGGTTCGGAGTTGATAGCTCGCCGCTAAGGGTTCTTCTCCGGTTCTACAGACGATTGTTCAATTGAATCGAATTATTATTTATTGATAAAATTGGTGTCGCCTTTTCCTGCTGAATTTTGGTGCAGCCGATTAGTATGATAGCGTTGTAAAGTGAGGAAATTATTTTTTCACAATTTACTGAAAATCGTCAGCATCATCATCATCATCAATGAATCGAAAGGAGATTCCCAAGCTTGTTCAAACTTTTTCAACGAGTTACTTCAATTTTTAGAGATTTTTATGATTTCGATTTCGGGTTTGAAGGAAATGCCTCGAAAATCTAATAAAGGCTAGAATGGAAACATACATACGGTTAAAATGTTCAAAGCTTCAATAGCTTCGGAACCATACACAGTAAAAACTATAGGTTTAAAATTAAAACCAATCGGTATAAAATTAAATCTTTTTAGTATTAAATTTGAATTTCAATACCAAAAAGTTTTATTTTAATACCTTTTGGTTTTAAAAGATCTCAAAACCGAACAAAATTCTCAAATTGTCAAATTATTCTCGCGATTACATAGCTTTCGTACAAACATACGAGGCGTCTATAGTTCGATTTTATCGAACGTTGATATAATAAATCTAGTACGCGCGAATAATATCGCTTGTTAGCGTAGTGGAAGCGTTTTTACTTCGCATTCTGAAAGGTCCGAGTTCGAACCCTGTCGCAGGCGAAAGAAATTGTGGAAAAATATTGGGGCTTGGAAAAAGTTAAAGTAAATTTTGAACTTGGAAAAAGGATAAATTGATGTACTCGGGAAGGAGAAGACATACATAGTTGCCAGCGATAAAGTTGAAGTATCTCGTCTACCTTCCAAAATGTGTGTCTGTCCGTCATGCTGTTTCAAGAATTCCTATGAGAGGTTCTTCTGCTGGAATCTTTTTTTTTTTCATAAAAAGATTGGTTGCAATCTTTTTATTCCTCTTAAATTTTTATTCTTATTTATAATTATTTCCTACTTATTCCTAAAAAAAAAAAAAAAAATGACGCTGGCCTGACCGGAGATTGAACTCGCCGACATCAGATTGTGAGGCAATATCTCTCATTTCTTTTCGCTCTACACATAAATTTTTTTTTATTATTCATACGAAAAATGCTCAATTTTTTCTCTCTCTTTATTTAAACCAAAAAGGTTTTAATTTAATTCCTTTTTGGCATTGTTATATATAAAAACCAAATTGGTATTAAATTTAAACTTTAGTTTTTACTGTGTATATTTTATCACCAAAGAGTAGAAGTAGCGGTCGTTTCAAAAACTATACGTTTCCGCACCCTGCCCAACACACACCTCCCATATAAAGGCAAAATCTAAGATCGATTTTAGACTGCAATACATTTGGATAGAAAAACATTCTTTTGTTGGCAATGGACGGGAAAGAGAGGAAAAGCTCCCAAATTAAATCCGCACGTCCCTAGCCAACAGAAAATTGTTTTCTATCGAGATGTCTTGAACAATGTACAGCGAATATCAAAGTAAATTTTGATTAAGAAAGCACACGGCTTATGCTTGGTTTCCAATAGCAAAGAATTTTCTAAGTACACAGCAATCCATGCAAATATTTAACACATGCAGACAAGTGGAACCAGTTACAATCAAAAGCGCATCAAATAATCTTCTATCCCAGCAGATAATTGGATCATGCAAAGAGTAATCTTATATCGCTCATTTGCGAGTAATGGATTACTAGAGAATGCTCAGATTTCATATATTTTTTAACACAGGATGTCCCGGCGGAGGAGTAATCCTTTTGACCTCAGAAAGGAGATCAAGTGGAGTAGTCTGTTCTAATACAAGAAAGAGCACAAGCGGAGTAATAAATTTCTCGCTTCTTACTCCAAATATATGAATAAATCATTACTCTTCTTTTGCTCGGTTTGGGTATTAATCCATAAATATCTGCTGGGATGTTTAAATTACATACATACAAATATATTTCCATTACTTCTTCACAATTTTGCCGATCAGAAAACGTGCCGCCTTGGGTCTTGGCCCGTATGCTTTCAGTGTTAATCTATGGATGAATTTATTTTAAGCGAATCTTGACCGAAACAACCCAATGGGAAACATCTTCAACTTGTAATTTATAATTAAATGTAATTCCTTTTGAGAATCTCAAACCTTTTTGGGCTTTTGTTTTTTACTGATGATAATCTTTCTACAAACGAACCAGCAAACTAGGTGTTTGTTTGTATCAGGCTTGAGGTAGCCGCGAGTAATTTTGTTCTCAACCCGTTATGAGTTCCTTGCAACGCGAAAGGAGAACATCCTATCACTCCCTATCGGTGTCACCCTATATCTACATACACACATACAAGGCCGCATTCAGGCTATGATGAAGGGGGGATAATTTTTTGTAAGTTTAAAACTAAACATTTCAAAAATGCCCATTACAAGTCGTGCTAATATTTTTGAAGTTTTGAAAAAAAAGTCCATTGTCTAAAGCACTAATTCTTCTTCTTCTTGCGTGTTTAACTATCCCGGTCTATCCCGGGGTCCGCAAAACGCGACCAGTTCCTCCATTTTGTTCTGTCGGTTGCATCATCCGAGGTAAGTCCTACAGCCTCTAGGTCATAAAAAATGATTTAAAATTCATAAATTTAATCAGGCCTATGTTTGCCAGTTTAAAATTTGGGATACGTTACGCCATCGATTCAAGCCCCAATATGCTCGATCGTCCTTATACCTATATACCCAGTAGGAAAGATCCCCCTGACAAAATCAGTGTTGTTTCATGTCTAAAGCACTAATTGAGAAGGATTTAACCTTCTAATGGAAAACCAACGCTTCTATAATATAAAGTAAAATTTAAAAAAAAGAAACTATTTTTCGATAAAAACTAAGGAGCCAACAAAATAAAATATAATAAATTCATGCTTTTTTCATTGCTTCATTTTCATTTTAAACTCAGTTTTCGATTCTTCATACAGAGCTTTTCTGTCTTCGACTTCGGGTCGGTTTTTCTTTTACGATCTCTCGGTGTGAACTTAAATTGAATGGTCCTGAGTCAAATATAGCCTAATAATATGATTTTATGCAGACGCACATAATAAAATCGCTTCTTGTTATCAAGGAAAGGAAAGAAATAACAAACAAAAAAGGACGATCATATTCATTTGATGCATTAAAAATTGATTACTGAAATTATCGATTATTTATGTAGTCGATTATTTAAATTATCGATTATTGAAATGTTCGATTATTGATTATTGTAATAATTAATTATTGAAATTTTCGATTATTGAAATAACCGATTATTGAAACTATCGATTGTTGAACCTCTCGCTTCTCGAACTATCGATAGCCCTCCAGCTTTATCAAACCTATAAATTAGAGAACTTTACACACCTTCTTGCTTCTGTGAGTCTTATGTGTCCCATTTTATAAAATAAATGAGAATTATAGGCGTCATGCTAAACTGCGTACACTATGGTTACAGAGTATGTTTTTATTTAGGAGAACCTGTTTGCTATAGCTATACACAGTTTTGTCCATCTTAACCCTTTCGAACCGGAAAGCAGCCGTCAGACCTATCAATATTTTATTCTTATCTTTATATTTCATTGCCCGGTATAGGTTATATAAGTAAAAATGTTAACAGTGACTCACAATACCCTAACATACCCTAAATAGAAACAGGAGGAGCTGGGACACATATGTCCTATTTAGGTATTTTAAACGGGACGTATGAGTCCCGCAAGGTCTCTAAAATACGAAATTATAAGCGAAGCAAGTAAACACTGCCATGGACTGAGCAGTTTGTGTGTAATTATACTTGACAATAAATTCATTCTTCCATTGCCTTAAGTTCAAAAATATGTATGTAAGTATATATCCCACAAAACCCAGTAGTTTAGCTTTCCCAAACAGTGAAGTAGGCAATTCAATGCGTTTTCACCAAACTATCAAAAGGAAGCAGAATATACCTACTTACATAACGTACTATATCATCAGCTTGAGTGTTAACAGTTGATAAAGTGGAAAGCAAACAGTGACCGCCAAAGTCCTTTAACAAAACATGCAACCAATGCTCCGAATATGGCTAATCCGTAAATTGCAGATATTTTCTATTTCAAAGTAAGTGGTTTATGTGTGACATTTATTAACTTTGCAATGTTTTTTTTTTCTTTAAGGCAGAGCAATTTCTGAGTAGCCTACTTTAGGTACCCACATAACGACTAGAGCGGATGAAAATAAGGATGAAAAATTTAGTCTTAAGTGCCAAGCTTGAAAAACATTTCATGTTAAGACAAGTTTTAAAATAACTTTATAGTAGAATCCATATACCATAATACGTAGGAAAAAAGCTTGAAATAAATTCAAAAAGATGGGCTTTCAGTCATTCAAGCAGATTACAGTACTCAAGAAAAACATACCTACTCTTTAAATGATGCTGATATTGATATTATGTACCTGTCTCTAGGCACAAATATAAACTTTTCAGTCTCAATTTGTGTTGAAGAGGCTTTTTAGTGATTTGAGGATGCTGTCAGACTTCCATTAATCTAAGCAGTTGCTGTTCATTTAATTTTGATGTTATCGAATGTGAAAATCCTAGTGATCCGATAAAAAGTTTACACGAAAATATATGTATGTATGTACATCGAATTTCGCAGGAAGCTACAGAGCCTGAATAATGTCGTAAGACTTTTAATGTGTTTATATTTTACACTTGAATTATTGAAAATTATTTCTTTGATTTTGCAATTTCGAAAAAAAAAACGACAAAAAGTGTTGTGCGAATGATATGTACCTTTCCTCGGCTAATCTTAATTATTCTTTTGGCATTTTGGCTTAGCGATGATGTCATAAAAAACGATTTAAAATTCATAAATTTAATCAGGCCTATGTTTGCCAGTTTAAAATTTGGGATAATATCCCCATGGAATACGTTACGCCATCGATTCAAGCTCCAATATGCTCGATCGTCCTATATACCTATATACCCAGTAGGAAAGGTCCCCCTGACAAAATCAGTGTTGTCAGGGTGACTTTCGGACCGGTATGCATGACAATTCTTCGCACACTTTGTGTGACATTTGTACACGAACTGACAGGCGCTTCCAGGGTGACTTTGTCTTCGAGGGATTGGAAGAAGTCACTAGTGACTCCCAGCAGGACAACCTCCATGCTAGGAGGTGCGATGCCAAAAAAGAATATCAGAGCAGCACATGCTCTTTTCTCTCTAAATTTCACTTTATAGAAAAAGGTCTGAAAACCGGTCTTCTCTTTGAATATTTCGTAAATTTTTTGAATTCTATTTTTAACAATTTTTGTTCGCCTATATACTAGCATTCCGGCCTTATTCTTATTTACGTGAATGGTCCGACTGGACCCATTAATGGTTTAATATTAGCAGAAGTAATGTTATGAAATTTACCAAAAGGGTGATTTTCGTCATATATCTTCCAACTTCCTTGAAATTGTTTTCCTGACCAGAGGAGAGTGCTCTCGATTGATTTAATGACAATGATGAGATGATATTTCTGATGTAATTTTAAAGTTACCATTAAATGAACACCAAAGCATCAGATACAACACATAAGCAAAAACCACCCCTTGATGGCAAACCACAAGCACGAAGCGCGATTGAACGAAATTCATTTCGAAGATGTTGTTCACAATGACGAACGGATGTCCATCGTGCATGGATATAAAAAAAGAAAAGATATACTTGTATATTGTCATTTCTGGCAGAAGCATTAAAGCAGCCAAACAAACCAAGTTATGACATCAAAGCGGACTAACAGAACCCATCAAGCAACCACCGAGGACTTAACGAAATTGACTCTGTCAACACAACAACATACAATTTGAATATCGATGATGTCTTCGATGTCAAAATCGAAATCGCGTTTGTATTTTTACGATAAAAGTCGTTAAATTAAAAATGAGCAAAATGGAAGTCAGAAGTCAGTCCAGAAAGCCATAAGGAAAATCCGATGACAGAATTTATCGATGAGTACTGAATGCCGCATGAATAGGCAAGGAAGAATGTGCATGAACGTGTGGGCAGAAGATATGCAGAGAATATTGAATTTTTTTAATGCACGGACATTGAGCAAAAAACCCTTTTTCCATGTCGCTTCAATGCTCTTTACGTTGCTTAAATAGCTTTTGCTGTGCAAGGGCTAAGATTAAATTTTTATTACTCACTTAAATGTATATCACAGGCAGCGCCTGCGTAAATTTTGTTAATGCTATTTTACCGTTTTTTACCGCGTTAAATATTTATTTATTGATATTAATATCCGACAGCTTTTGGAGGGAAGGACGAAATGAAATGAAATGAAATGGAGACGGAGAAAAACGACCGAAAGGAGCGCTTGGGTCATCGGATTAAAGTGATGAGTTAACGATGACGACACGTTCGTGCTCTTTCAAGATAAAAATCTTCCGGTCTTTTTATGAAGCGCTGGACTGGCAATTTCATTTTCAGCCGTTAATTATGCAGTCCAATAAACGCTAAATGCCATTTTAACCCTTTTCGTAAACATTTCAAGTGCAATTTTGCAAATTTCTATGCGAGAGCTCAACTTTTGCTTGCTCACGATATTTATTCATTAAAATATTTGCGTTCAGAGAAAGACGCATGTAGATTGTGAGAGCTTGTAGGGGTGAGACAGGGAAATATCTTGTCTTTAGTAGCAACCCTGCAGGAAATGTCAATAGTGAATCTATACTCTTTCTCTACTGACTGCGTCAACAGTACTACTGACCAGTTAAACCCATCGCAATGCTTTGCGTTATTGACATTTAACATTGAGTTGTCATTGAATGTCAACAGTAGACCGAAAATCTATTGACGAACTATTGACGACCTATTGACGTCGGTACTATTATATAGACAAAATGAGTACTCTTTCGCTTTATAAGGAGACATGTTGTTGACATGGTCAATAAAGATGAACTATACCTCTTGACAGTACAGTTTCTATAATGACACCGCCCGTAAATACTGTTGACGTTGGAACTAGTTCTCTTGTCTATATTGACGTCAATATAGACATGGGGCCATATGGCGACAGGCTTCCTGCAGGGAATCTTTCCAAAGCTGACCGACAGATATGTGAGAACTCCTTGTATGATAGTTGTAGTGACCCGAAAATCTTTTGAAGAAAAGTTGAAAAAATTGTACATATTTTCTGTAGAATTTGCAATAAGTGAATAACTACATTATTAAAAGATTTCATAACAACATAATTAGCAAGTCTAGTTTCTATCTACTCTATCTAATAGTTTCAAAAGTCTTCAATCTATAGTCTAGTACGAGCTCATTTTTATATGAAAATTAAAAAAAAAAAAATGCGCATATAGGAAGGTATTTCTTTAAGTTAAACTGGCATGAAAAAAACTTTAAACTTTAAAAAAAATTTATGGAATTTAAACTTTCGGAAGTGCGTAAATCCAGTTAAAACCTACGCGACCCATATTATTTGATATTTGTATTATTGGGCAAAATATGGCCAAAATTAAGGCCCTTCTCAACCCACCAGCCTCTCGTCAGTGTGAATTAAGAGTGAAAATAAACATTTTTACTTACCACGTCTATCAACAGTCATATCTTCCGTTGTGTCTTCACAATCACCTGAAAAAATAAAAGAAAACAATTTCTTTCAGCTGGTGTTTCTTGTCAATGAAGAGGCTTAAATGCACCGTATGTAAAAGGCCACATACGTAATGTGTCCCGGCCACGGAACGTTATGAGGAATAATTCATTGAATTAGTTTTAGTAAAATAATTATGAGTGCTTGTTGCGAAAATACAACAAACACATGACAGCTTACGCTTCAGCTTCAGCTTTGCTTCCACTATAGTTGCGGCCTAAGAGACATCAAAATTTCCCATTTTCTATTAGCTTCTTTCTCATACTGTAACACTTGGTCGATATTATCGAAGTCGATACTTTTGCCAAAATCGCCCATCCCTAGCGCAAAGTTGAAGTTCAACACGCAAAGTACACCATTCATATTTCCACGAACTTAAACTAGGTGAGAATTATGAGAAAAATTTGTTTCAAATTTTGTCTCTCGGAAAAAATGCACATTTATACATGGGCTGTAACTAGTAAAAACGAGTGAGGTACTGTCTAGATTTTTCCTTAGAAGGCCACTAAAGAGGCGGCACTTACTAGGCCCACGAAGACGATAGGATAGAATATTCTATTCGGGCTTTAAATTACAAAGGCCCTGTCTGGATAATTCACGTCATTGCCAATATAGGGGCGTTTCTACCCAACGCCAAAGTTAGGCCAAGATAAGCCTGATCGAGTCAAGAGTTGTTATTCCAGGGCCTGTTTAGATCCAGTCTAGATTTATCTATATTCTGGCAAATCTAGCTAGGCCCAAGCTAATCACCAGACTTCTCTAGCAACTTTCCAACCGGGAAAATAATGAACCCATCGGGAATGTTTTTGTACAGGAAATGTTATTGTAGACAAAGTATACACGCCAAGTTTCATTCAAGTCCCATTTGAATTATAGACTGTAAGAGACAACTATTGAAAAACTCCCTTTTCCACGCCCAGTTTTTCAATAATTAGAAATTATAATCAATGACCCAAAAATGCGCACAAATGTCAAATTTTATCAAAATTATTTCAAAATTCATGTTTTATGCATGTTCTATGATTATCGTAACAGACCCTAGTTCTTTCTCATTCCCCCGCAAACATGCATACCAAATATATGTAAAGTTCTTTCGTAAATCCGAGCCAGGAAGAAAAATGCCCAAATGGTTGACTCTCTCGACTTACAAGCCACCTCAACCTACTACCCTTTCTCCTAAAGTAATGCCAAAAACCAGGGACGTGAACCGGTTTTGAACCGGAAACCCGCCTTTTATCTGCTGATGAACCGAACCATTAACTGAACCGAAGTTTTTCACAAATGTTTGAACCGAACCGAAAACCGATTCCCTTTTTGTACAGGCTCGGGGTTTCATTTTTGCCTGCAACCATGCACAGTGGTCTCTCCCATAGGCCAAACATTTTATTGTGCAAATTTTAATCCTAAATGGTAAAAAAAATTGCGTTTGAAGTGGAAACACGTGTTAACAAATTTTTTTAATTTTGAGCAATTCCCGAACCGAGCCGAAACCCCGGTTCAGAGAAGTAGAAAAACCGGTTTGACGAACCAATCCAAAAGTTCAAACACGGTTCGAGCCGCCGAACCGAACCGAACCGGTTCACGTCCCTGCCTAAAACTGATTATACTCGTATTTATCGTGGATTCCATAGGTGCGTTCCAACGCTTACGGGATGCTAGTTTTTTCCGAGCCCCTTTTTTTGGCAACACTGTTTGCTTACGCGCACGACAGGGTTGCTCTAGTTTTTTTCTTCAAAGTAAAATTTAACCAATAAACAAGATTGGGGACTTTTATAAAAGGGATAATAATTGCTTCCAGTGATTTCTTGTTTACCGACAATGTGAATTACACATTCCAAGTACAGCTAGCGATCATGAAATCATAATTCGACTTTTTCCCTTCTGCACTACATACATACATACATACATATTTTTCGAAAACGTGATTATGTTTTGCTGATACTACACTTCATGGAATTATAATAGCAATAATAACAATCCGCGGAATTATTGTTGTAGTATTTTCAGATTTTAGATATCAGATACATTCGATACAAAACAAAAAAAACGAAAAAAAAACAAAAAACAACATAGCATCGGTACATACGGACATGTGTACGCACGCTATGACTGCTCACTCAGAGCTATGTACATATAAAGTTTTTATTATAAACGTAACGCTGAGCCGCAGAACTCCTGCGCTCGTGTTTGCTTAGTGTAAGTGTGCTTTGTACAGCCGAAGTACAGATAGAACGCTGATAAGCGATTCCAAGCCGGAGTTTTTCATTTGGCACTTACAGAACTACTCTCGAAGCATTCAAAAGCGCTTATCTTATGAGAGAGTTACAATCGCTCGCAGCAATGTGGGCAGGAAGTGTGACGTTGTTGTTCGACCACCGCATTAAGAAAGAGCAGACTTCTTTCTTCAGCTTCAAGTCGTTGTTGTTGCTGTTGTTTTTGTTTTTGTTGTTGTTATTGGTGTTATTGTTGCTGTTGTTGTCGTTCGCGTTGTCGTTATAGACATAATGTTGATGACAACGACCAAAACGGAATAGAAAATTTAATTCTGGATGGGTGTTTGATGAAATATTTGTGACTTTGATATATATTTAGGGGTTCTGGACTCTTACCAAGGATAGGTACTACTAATGTAATGTCTGACATACACTCAAAAAAAAAAAAATTATATGTAATGCCAATAATTTTATATTTTGTCCCAACAATTTTGTTGGTTAAATCGTTCCCAGCAATTTAAATTGTTCTAATAAAAAGTGGAAGTTCTTAAAACAAAAATTCTTTGCATGACCACAGAAATTGAAAATTTATTCTTGATGAAACAATTTTTTCAATAACATTAGGGGTATTCACAAAGGCGTGTTAAAAACGTTGGAAAGTCGGGAAATAGGAAAATTGTGACCTCTTAAAAAATTTTTCAACTTTTTTTGTATCTTGCACAACATTTTAAGCAGATAAAATTTTCCGTTTTTCCGACTTTACTATTTTCCAACGCCTTTGTGAATACCCCTATTGTCTCAACAATGTAAAGTTTTTGAGCAACTTTTTTGAGTGAAAGGACCCGGAAATTTGAACAAAACTTCATTCGTAAGCCCCATTCTTAAATATAAGGAAGAATTGGAAGAAATAATTGTTTAGATTTATGAAGAGATTTCTTATCCCACACGCAAAGCCTTTTTTTTTTTAAATAAAACCGCGATAACTACTACTTTCAGACTCTTAGAAGCACCGATATTTATGCTAGTGCATAGACTGTAAGGTTCTCTCTTAGCACTTATCGTAAAGCTTAAGTCTGTAAAGCATATAATTGAAACAGTCATCAGATTTTAATTCTCCTTAAATAATTTTCGAATTCATTCGCTAATGAAGACAACACGTCTTGAATGCACAATAATACAAAATTATATAAAAACAAGTAAGGGTGTTATAGTCAGGCGATCCTGACAATAGAATACCCGACACAGATGTTCAAATAATTTTTAATATCAAGAGGTGTTTAAGGCCATTAGGCGCCCCATATACCGACTTTTGTTAAATTTCTTTATGAAAACCGCCCTTTGCCACGCCCACTTTTCCAATTATTTTGCAATTCTAATCGGAGGCTAAATATACACTCAAATTCTAAGTTTTAGTGGAATATTTCCAAAAAATCCGATTTTGGGGCAGTTTTGAGATTTTTGTGACAGACCCTAGTACTGGAGGTACCCTTAATAATGGACCTATCAATTTTTGGAGAGGATGTTTATGGCTACAAAGGAAGCATAACTGCCAAATTTCGTTCAAGTCCCATTTGAATTTCGGGTGAAGGAAGCCATTTTCGGAAAACGCCCTTCGGCCCACGCCCACTTTTCCAATTGAAATTGAATAACTTGACTTCAAATATGTTCAACTATCAAATTTCATCAAAATATCTTGTAAAAATCCGGTTTTGGAGCAGTTTTTGTGATTTTCATAACAGACCATAGTACTAGAGGTACCCTTAAAAATGGGCCGATCGGGTCCATTCTCGAACTTGTTCTTACTCATGTCGCCGTGAGCACGCATACCAAATTTTGTCAAGATAGCTCAACTCCTTCGATAAGAAAACTGTATACAACAACGAGACAGACAGACAGACGGACATGGCTAAATCGAATCTCCTGGTGACACTGATCATTTCTATATACATTTTGTATGGTCTATCCCGACTGGTTCTGGGTGTTACACACAACCACACAAACGCAATATACCCTCGACACAGAGTGTGTCGGGTATAATGATCTGCGAACCGGCAATTTCATTACATTTCCCTCAAGTTTATAGAAGATAAAGGGTTAAAGCTAGCTAGCTAGCTGGGTTTTCCGGTCAGTTAAGTCGCATGGGTTTTCTCTGAACTTATATCAAAGCACAAAGCAGAGTAACGAAGTGAGGTGGGTGAGAAGGGAAACCCGCCCCGGGCGACAATTATTATTTTTTATTTTTATGAAGGTATTTTTATTCAGGCTGTTTGAAGGGGCGGATTTTCCTGCATTGTGCCCCCATCGGGCCTCCTCTCACCCATAAACGGGCCTAACCCTTAGCCTCTTTTTGGACTTACAGGCACGCAGCAAGGAGTGTTAAAGCTACGAGGTTTTTCACTTTATACTGTGCGATGACTTCAGTGCCGTAGCAACCATAGGGGAAAGAGGCGCTGGTTTGCCCTCCAGCATTTTTGATTTTTGCCATGAAAAAAATTAAAAAAGGAGAAAAAATAGATGACAATCGAAAAAACATGCATTGAAAGCGTGCATGTAATGTGGTTTTAATTAAAATAGACGTTAAAATTGAAAAATAATTTTGCGGCCCCCACGGAAAATTGAAAAAATAATTTTTTGCCCCATCACGCAAAACAGAATTGCTACGGCACTGGATGACTTATAATTGGACTTAATTTCGCATTTATGCGGGGGCGTATCGAGTTTGAATTGAGGTGTAAGATGCACTGTTTCAAAACCACCAGAAGAGTATTTTCATATTCCAGCCTTCAAGATCACATTGAGGACTTTTTTCGCAAAATTTCAAACAATTCGAAAAGGAAACTTTGCAGACAAATGGACGGATGTGGCCATTTGGACTACCTTTACTATCTTGGTAATAATCATCATTGGAAAAATATATTTTTAGACACAGATGATGTAGTGCAATGATCATTAATTGTATTGTATATCGATTCAATATTATGGAACTTATTCCAAAAGTTAATAACGACCATACAGTCACGGTTTGAGCGCAATCAATCGTTCTCAAAGATATTGAATTCTACAAATATGAGAGCGATACGGTGCATCTGAAAAGCGAGTGTATTACCATTCATTATTATCCGCGATAAATACTGCAATCACAATGTTTTCTCAGAGTGAATCGTTAACCGTGAACGTTGGCGCAGTGGAGATAGTGTACAATTGTTTGATCGTAGATAACTCGGCAGCATATTGTGCTCAACGATCAACATCGACGTTTAACCCGTGGTTTTGCGAAATTCAAATAAATCATATCGCTTTAGCACCACTCTTAATTGTATAAGTATGTATTTGATTAAAGCACTTGATCTTCTTTAAATCTTTGGTCATTCACAAACACAACCTCGTTCACAGATGCGACACGATAATCGATTTAATTAGCTTTTGAATTCGAATAAGTTGGCTTTTTTATTTATTTTGGTTTAAGAACAAGATATTAAGATATATGGTATGATGACGAACAGTTGCTTCGTAAACAACTAAACAAAGTGAGAGCGAACACCAGCACTGCCAAATATTCGGCTCTGTTGTTCGTTTCGCGTTCTACAACAAACTGAAAACAGCCGGCGAGTAATGAAATTTTTACACTGTCAAGATACAAAGATACGACGAATAATGACGACGACTGGTATCTGCGGCAATGGCAGCAACAGAGGCGGCAGTGGCAGCGGCAGCGTAACGTAACGCAAGAGAGCGAATAAGTGCTGCGAAGAGCGCTGCCGAGACAGAGAGAGAGAGAGAGAGCATTTCGGACTGGATAAACAAACCTATGTATTAATTGCTTGAAAGGAAGATATTTTCAGTCCAGCTGATTGTGCTTTCAAAGTGATATTGATACGATGACGGGCGAAACCGTTGGTAATTCGTTGGTATCTGGCGTCTTCGGAACGATTGAAAGTGTTTTGGAGTTTTTGACTGGTTTTTTGAGCTTTGCAAATATGAATGTATATGTATGTATGTATGTATGTATGCGTTCGTGTTAGTTGAAAGTTTTTGGAAAACGATGTCTTATCAATGAGCTGTTCGGGAATGGTTCCCCCATCGGGGTTGGCTATAAGAAATTCGTATCTTTTCACTTCATTTCGTTCGTGCACGTTTTGTATACGCCTGCCTGTTGGCATATCTCTTTATTTATCTTACTCGCATACTAGCGCACTCATTCACCTACTTACTTATTCGCTTACTTACTCACTCGTTCGTTTTTAGCTCACTGGTTCGTTGGTTTCTTCAATTTCATATGAAACAAAACAAAAACTGATAAAGCACTGATAAGCACACAGCGCAGCACAAAAGTTAGATAACATCGACCAACAGCCAACAGCCAGCAACCAACATTCAACGTTCAACGTTCAACATTTTCAGCAACAACAGCAATATAGCAACAATCAGCCAAAACGGCAGCGATAGCACCGAAAGCAGCGACGCAGCGACGAAGCGACGTCTGCCGAGGCCGGTGGATATTGAAAGCGGATACATGGTACGACTGTGAATTATACAGGCGAGCCACTCATTTAGATGTGAATGTAAAATACAGTGGTGACGAACGAATTCTGAGTGAGTAGAAAATCCGCTTTGCAGTTTTGTGAGAAAAGCTAAATTTTCTTTCAATTTCATAAATGCCTTCTGTAAAATTGCATGAGGATAAATAAATAAAGAATATCAAAAATAATAACATATGTATTTTGAAAAGAAGTAAGTACTTACATTATACAGGGTGTTGCGTACTAAAATGCTTTAATTTATAGGGTTGTTGGAGTGGATCAAAGTGAATAAAAATCGCATGAAAAAGGGGGTCTAAAATTTAATTTTTGTTCGCCTTAACGCTGTATTTCAGAAAAAAAGTACATCATTTAACAGCCCATTGTCAGGCCCTTTTAGGTGTATAAAATGTTCTATTATTTATTCGCACTTTCAAGAATTTTTTTGCCATCAAAATGAAAATTTCGAAATTTTCCTAAAATTTTCTTATTTTTATTTGGAATCCATTTTTGAAAAAGGTCTTATAATCTGCGATAAATTGTTTTCCTGAAATACAACGTACTGCGCTCAAAAACTTTTTCTCTGGAACTACTGCGAACTTCATGCTTTCCCTTGCAATCACTCAGGCTTACATTTGAGACGTCGCCTTACGGACACTGGCGTAGAGAGACATATCGGGAACAATGGACGCACAATGAAGGAAATGCCACCCCGCCCTAACTAGAAGGACCTTTTTAAAATTTAAAATATGATTTGCCGTATTTCTAACCCCAGTTTATGTACCTGAATGAACAAGTGCTTTAATTTATGTGCTCTTTTCTCCCCTTTCAGTGTATCCATTTGTTCTTTTTATAGAGCTTTTATACCATATTTGGTCTAATTTTCTTAGTGAAACAATTGTTCAAAGCAAATCAGAAGCAAAATGTTTCAGTTGGTTAAATCGAGCTATGCAACAATCAAACAATCAAAGCAATTTTCATATACCCGTTAAATTACTGGTAAAATCAAACAACTCCTTATCTCGGAATTTCAACCCTGACCACTTTTCTGTCCTAAGGCTCCACTAAAGATCATAGATTATGGAAATTAGGGAGGTTCCCCCCAAAAACTGGTAACAGTGTGCAATTTAGGAGAGCTCAGAAAAGCCTTAGGAGGTCATATTTTTTGGCGATAGTGCCAGTTTTAACACCTCCAGCTCCCTGGGCGAGATTTCTTCGGCGCCCCCTAACTGTTATTTAGGGAATTCACTAGTAAGTATAAAATCGCCCTGTTATATCCGGCGCCCTGGGCGGTTGCCCAACCGTGCCCTACCCAAACGCCGTTATTGTTTAGCGAAATAAATATTCTGGCATAAATTTCGATCGCACTAAGGTGGCAAAGTTTTGTTTTTACCACTGTCCAGTGTTTTCGCTTACGTCTCAGCCGTTGGAGTCATCATCATCAACGGCGTCGCTTTTGAGAACGCGCTGTGATGTTTTGCAGCGATAGCGCGTCTACGGCTAATGGAATTCTGATTATTGCGTCCTGATAAGGCCGTCGCTCTGTGTACAATTGTATCTGTATCTGCTTTTGTTGCTGTTGCTCGTGTAGTTTGTATATTGTACATACATACGCGCATACTGAAAGCACATGCACATTCACGAGCACAAAAGTGAACGCAATGATATATCTCATCGACAGACTGACTCAGTCAGTGTCTAATATCGTCTTATATCTACTTGGGCTATCGCTGCTGTGCATCCATTGGAGTAGGTTGCTCACAGGCTAGCAAACACGCACACAGAGTGACAACACCGCCTCGCCTCGCCCGCCCCGGCCCGCCGCACTACCACCTTCGCATTTATCTACACATAACTCTGCTTGCTGCTAGCTGCTAGCTGCCTGCTTGTTTTGTTTCCTTTTCATTTTCGTCGACGTGCATATATCCTTATCAATTCTCACCGATCTATTTTAATGTTTCGCCTTATCACTCTGTTTGCATTTCCTTTTGCATAACATCTCCTTCGTCCTCGACCATGCTGCTCACGCTCGCATTTACAGTTCTGCCTCACAGCACGTTGTTTTCTTCTGGCCTCGGTTGCTGTCCTCTCTTGCTCTCTCGTTTTCTTTCGCTTCGTGCATTGAAGGCGCTCTCCAGTTGCTCAAAAACCATTGCTCTCAGCATCGAATCAGCTGTTTTCTGTTTTCTCTTTTCTGTTGCGCTTGCGTCGTTTTATCTCCCTGAATTTCTTCCCATTTCCCATCATTTCAGTTGTGCTCGCTGCAGTTTCGCTTCCCGCGCCCCTTTCGCCGCCAGCGTTCATTCATTGTTGACTTTTAATTAGCTGCATTTGAAATTTTTGTTTATCACACTCCGTTCTCATTGTTCAAGGGTGGCTGGCGTCGTATTTGACTTTATTGACGATGAACGTTGCACAGAGTGTGAGCTTTTGTTTTTTTTTTTCTTTCCTTCCTTTTTGCTTTTTTGCTTTCTTTTTGTGGGTGTTTTGTTAAAGTTTTCCGATAAACCCTTTTCACTGTGCACTGTGACAAGGAATGCGATATGTGCTCGTGTGCTCTTAAAATCGCGTTTTGCTTGCTGTTCGGTTGTGATAAATTTTTGCTTTGTTCAGCACAACGAGAGCGGATTAATGAGAATGCGGCGAGCTGTGGGAATGTCTTCATCTCTATCCAAGTCTCTGTACGACAGTTTTGATGAATGATATTTTTGTACAACTTGTGCACAGAGGTTGATAAGCCACAGGAATCTGTATTACTCTACAAAATGAGGAATGGCGGAGGGGAAATTGAAGTTTTAAAGTTGTCGATGAACATGAATTATGTGTCTAGAGTCGGCGAATTAATGATTTTTATTTCAATAAATTGAATAAGCTTAATTCATATAAGAGTTTTTCTGTTTTAAAAATTAGGGAAATGTCGTTGTTATGTCTTCCATTAATGATCTATACAGTGTGCTCTCTCTTAAGCGGACAGAGCAATCAGTAAGCACATTGTGTTTCTAACATCTCTCGAAAAAGATACAAATATTTTTTTCTTTTTCCACATATAACGGTCTACCTATTTAGTTTTTTCACACCCAAAAAAGTTGAGTTGAGTTTTGAGATTCTGCGAGTAAAATTGTTCGCTTCTTGACTACCAGGCCCGTTACCATCGCCACTGCGAATTTTTAAACTGAAATGCCCAAACAAGTAAGAAAGCTAAACACGCTTAAGCCCGACTTTTATATACCCAGCGTCCGGACAATATTGATGCACTTTGTTTTACCTCTCCGTACGGAAATTACAGAAATTTAATGTTTGTCGGCGTGACAGTGGGCAGAAGATCTCCTTTTATCCCCAAAATTATTTTATTCGATGTATCAGTAGAACTTTCGTTTCGAATTTGAAGATGCTACGTTTTTCCGTACCGAAGAAATCAATGTTTGTGGGCGTGGCAGTGGACGGAACACATTAATTTTTCAAGAAACACTTTTTGTTGAATTTGGAACGCCCATTCCGAATCTCAAAGTACGTCCGGAGTCACCAAAAACAATTACAGTCGAATCTGAATAGTTTGAGCGCCTTGGTGGTGTGAAAACATGGAATGAGAATTGTAGGTATTTACAATAGATTTTGGTGGTATTCTAACTTTTTGAGAGAAACAATTAGAAGAACGTTAAAACCTTTAAATTCTATCCTAGAGGAACACGGTAACGCTGTACTGAAAGAGCGGATTGTCTGGCCAAAAGGGCCGCGGCGAGCTCTTTCATTGAACCAGAACATTTCTGTGGGGTTAAAAATAGCTTGAAGAATGACCCGATCAGAAAATGGCATCAATATAGCCTTAATAAATACAGGAGAGCCCAAAAGGGCATGCGGAAAGCTAAAAGGCTCGTATGTCCCAGGGCTATCAGGGCGGAGGCTACACTAAACCTAAGGAGAATCAATATTAAAATCTACACTGAACTTTTAACAGGGCACTGTAGACTAAAGTGTCACTTGAAAAATGTGGAAGTAGTAAACGAAGGGGAATGTTCTTCGCATATATGCCAAGGAAAGACTTTCAGCAATATTAATGAACATATCAATCGTTTTATATGATCGTCGTACAGTAACGTAACTTGAGTTACCAGAGGAGATTGGATCCACTTTTGGGCGCAAACACTACGCTAACAATCTTCCCAATCAAATTCCAAAATACAACTGTATTTCCAAACGGAAATTATCTACCCGACGAAGTATAACATAAACGTATGTACATATGTAAAAAAAAAAATGTATCCTTTTTCAGCTTCCGTTTCAAGTCGTTAGGTCGCAAGTCGCTAAATTTTGGTCCGTTTAATGTGGGGGTTGGGGTTTGGATGGTTTGATTTGCACATTTTTGTCAAAAATATTTATTTAATTCGAAAAAAAATTCTATGCCAGATTATAATGGTCTAGGATAACTCCTTCAATTTTGGTCAAGAAACGTATGGAGTCGCGACACTGTGCAACGTGTGCAATGAGCTTACAAGAACAATGGCATGGGACAACAACAACAAAACCTACCGAACATGCCTGCAGACCGGCGAGCCTAAACTCATTCTCGGCGCAAGTGTATTAAAAGCGAGCACGTGCAAAATTCCGACTCGAATGTTTCTCTCATTGGCCTCCATCTCATTCTCTATCTCGCGCTCACTCTCTCCCTTCTTTCACTTCGTTCTCTTTGCCATTCGCATTTTTCTAGCACGCGTCTGTCCGTTTCAAAAATGAAGTTTTTGTTGCCAATTTTGTTACGACCACGACTGTTCCCGCCGTTGCTTTTGTTGCTTCTGCTGCGGCTGCTTCTGAGATCGTTTTCTTCGATAAGATCCTTGCGCTGATAGTAAAACAGTTTTTCGTTTTTCATTTCCATTTTTAATGCTTCATATTATTGCTAATGCTTTTGCCATTATTATTATTCATTTTGTTTTTGTTTTTGTTTTGTTTGTTTTTATTTGTTTTGGTTTTGTATTTTTCAGAGATTGCGGATAGTGCCTGGTTTTCCTTAGCGGTTTTCAGATGCGCAGATTTGATATGCAACAACAAAGCAAAACCGAATACACCCACATACAGATATACATGCATACTATAAATTTATATAAAATTAATCGAATTTATCATATCGCAAAGTAAATATATTGTTTTGAACTGAAATGAAATCTTGCGATCTTTGATATCAGGAAATGGAAAAACGAATGCAAAGAAAAGTAGAAGAAAAAGCCGAAAAAATGTGTCCCCCAATAATAACATTTTTGAAGTACGAGTAGATATGTACCTAGAATAAAATAAACCCATTTATAGATCAATTGGAGCAAGAGATTCGCAGATTCGATTCGATTCTAACCATTTGTGGGTCCATTGGATCGAGATCTACAAAGTTGGCAAATTTCAAAATGAAGGCAGTACTTTGGCCTAAGGATGAAGATAAGTCAAAAGGGACTTGTTCGCCATTTGCCGCTGCTTATAGATAATGTAAATTCAGCGAGGCATTTTTTAAAGGATGTCTAATTTAGGCTAAGTAGTGCAAATAATTCCAATATTTTCGTACCCAGCATATGCAAGGCATTTAGTTTTGTGTGGATCTTGTAACAGTTAGAATTCACAAATAGCTAGAAGAGACAAATATATAGGTATATGAATGGTAATAGGTACTCTAAATAATTAGTGTAGTCAGAGGGGTCGATGGGAACAGCCATATATTTAAATTTTTATAAAGGTCTTTCAGGAAAAAGAACGTTAAGAGGAATGAAAAAATTTTTGTGACGTATCCAAGTTCAACTCCCTGAAATTTCTTATAGTAGAGCTGGAGAAACAATCGATAGCACTATCGATGGTTTCAAACTGACGAAAACATCGATGGTTATTGAAGAGCATCGATAGTTTTGATTCATGGGTGGTGATGGCGGTGACAGAAGGCTTTCCTTATATTTGTAAATGCATAGATTCCTAAAAAATGCCCCTTTTTAGATTAGGACGAAAGTCGCTCAAAAATTCATCTTTCGATTATCGTAATTATCGATTATCGAAATTTTCGATTGTAGAAACGATCAATTATCGAAACTACCGATTGTTTGAAAATATCTCATTGAAAATATCGATTGTTGAACTTATCGATAACTTTTTCTATCGATTGTTGAACATATCGATAATTTTTACTATCGATTATTAAACCTATCGTTTAATGAAAAAATCGATTATTGAATCTAGCGATTATTGAACCTATCGATTATTAATCTTATCAATTATAAAAACAATCGAGTATAGAAACGATCGATTATTGAACCTATCGATTATTAAAACGATCGATTATGGAACCTATTGACTATCGAAACTTTCGGTTATGAAACTATCGATAGCTCCCCAGCTCTATGATGCCAATAAACAAGAAAAACTTACACACTTCCTTGCTTCGTCACGTCGTAAAAAACCTTCAGAAATTCTGCGCGTCTTATGTGTCCCATTTTACAAACCAAGTGAGAATTGTAGGAGTTATGCATAACTGCGAATACACATCACACAATCATTTATTAAACTATTTAAGGACGAACATTAATTTTTAAATTTAAAACTTTCGAATGGTGCATATTTAAATGTTTAACAGCTCAAACATGCTTGAAAATCAGTAGCAATTTGTGTTATTTTTGTAATTATAACTTTTTTTTTTAGGTAAAACCTCTCCCAAAAATAATTTCCTGGCTTCCTTCCAGCTCACAGGTCTGGCAGTGGACCTAATTGATCCGAAAAAATTGCAACTAATAGCTACAAATAGCCAGAATCAAAAAAAATTTTTAAAACAATTTCACCTCATTTAAGTTTTCTAGCCCAGAGCTCCAAACCGGAATCGTTTTTTTGAAAATTGTCCTAAAATACAAGGCGAAATTCACATATGTACTATATCTCAATTGCGAATTATGTTGAAGAAGAGTAGATCTCAACTATAATTATGTGCACTTATATGTATGTTTATTTAGCTGAAATTATTACAGCTCACTTCACCTTTGTTTTTCTGTGTTGCCGCAGAGGCTATTTTGATGGCTTTCAGTGCGCTTAATTTAACCACTTAAAGCTTTTGACACAAGCTTTTTTTTGTCGACGTTAACACACTAATATGGTCATAAATAAGTAAAGGAGGCAGGCGCGGCAACTATGGGGGCAAGGCACTTTTACCCCTCAAAAAATATTATTGGAGGGGCCATGACCCCCCCAATATTTCGGCAACTGAAAAAAAAATTTGAAAATTTTGTAAAGATATTCTAGAATATCACTGAAAGGATATTGTTGAATATCGGATTAATTTAAAAACGATAAAAGTGCGTATGCTCAAATACGTATGTATGTACCTTTTGAGGAATACTTATTAAAGTACTTATTAACTTACACCTTGAGTGCATTAAACCGACTCCGAATCAGATTTTAATATCGATAGCAATTATTTTCGACTGGCATTAAATGTGCAATATGAACTCTTTTTGTGTACGACGTACATACTCGTACATTTAAGTTTGCATAAGTAGTTTAGAAGTTTTAATTCTGGGCTATCAATTCCTAACATTTTGCACCCTTTTAATGAATATTTCCGTTTTATTTCAGTATTATTTGTACGGACGCGCAATCTGACACCCCGCACGTCTCGCTTCGCTCACCTTCTGTGCCATTTAACATGAATATCTAAATTTCTTATCAGCAGACTCATTCCTTCCGCCGATGTGGCAGACAAGTACTTAAAGCGCATTTCGATACACTTGATACGTAGTGAAAGAAAAACAGCAGGCGAGCTCTGACGTTGTAACGCGCGCAGTGTGGCGGGGGTAACGAAGAGGTATGTAAATGTGATAAAAGCGAAACTAAAAGAAGAAAAGACGAAAAAAAAGGGAGAAAAAAAGATATGACGAAGCATGGAACGAACGTAAAGAAGACGCAATCGGAGGCAAGGAGTGCCAGCACAGGAATGTAATCGAGCACGGGGAAGACTGTCTTTGTTATAGGTACAGGAAGAAAAAAAAACAATTTTTTATTGCACCTTCCTTTTAATGGCTTCTTTTCCGGTCGCGATAGTACTGCACAAAATATAAAATCGTATACAAAACAAACAAACACCACACGCCCATACTCACACGTGCACACACATGCATTCAGTCGCCTACGTACATGTTGGTGCGTACAAGTGTCAACGTGCATCGACAAAGGCGGAAGTTACGTTTGGACGAGGCATTGTGCATTCAGTTTTTGGGTGACGCAATCATCGTTATCCACTTCATCAATGAAGTGGTATGAGAGACATGAAGTGAGCGCACCGGGGGTTGTGCTTTTCATTCTGATTGCTCACTTGATCACATTAAAATGCCACTTAAGCGGGTAAGGCATCCATTAGCAGCGTTTGTTCTGCCTTATCAGCATCTTTTACAGATTTACCTCCAGATTCCAAGGTTTGCACCCATTTCTTTGCATTCGTTTACTCTGATACTGAACGTACTCAGTCATTATTCTTGATTTTTTTAAGATTTACGACCGTTTTCATTATTCACGTTCAAGCGTACCGAAACTTCAGGTGCTGAACCAAACGGTTTCAAACTGACGAAAACATCGATGGTTTTTGAAGACTATTGATAGTTTTGATTCATGAACATTTACTTTAGCATTGGAAAGGTGGCGCTAGCGGTGACAGAAGGCTTTCTTCTTCTTTTTGAAATGGACAGAATCCTATAAATGGTCTTATTTAGATTAGGGTGAGAGTTGCTCGAAAATTCATCTTGCGATTATCAAAATTATCGATTTTCGAAATTATCGATGATCGAAACTATCGATTCTTGATACTATAAGTAATCGAAACGATCGAATGCTAACAATATCGATTATTGAAACTATAAATTGTTGAACTTATCGATAATTTTGACTATCGATTATTGAAACGATCGATTGTCGAAACTATCGATTATTGAAAAAATCTATTGAGCACATCGATTATTTAAACGATCGATATTTGAATTTATCAATTTTTGAATCTATCGATTATTGAACTTTTAAATTGTTGAAACTATCGATTATGGAATCTATCGACTATCGAAACGATCGATTATCGAACTATCGATAGCTCTCCTGATCTTTCAAGTCAATAACAAAATAAAACTTACGCACTTTCTTGCTTTATCACGTCGTAAGAACCTTCACAAATTCTGCGAGTCTTATGTGTCCCATTTTACAAAGCAAATGAGAATTATAGGCGTGATGCTAAATTGCGTATACTATGGTTACAAATTGGGCACCTTGTATGTTGCCACTTGCTATAAATTGAGGATACTTTTGCACAATATTTCATTAAATATGAAGTTTTTATTATAGGATCAACATTAATTTTTAAATTTAAAACTTCAAATGGAGGATATTTCAATGTTAAACCGCTCAATACTGCTTGATTGAAATCATTTGCAATTTGGCAATCAAATTACTTCAAATTATAAAATATGTCTTCCGATAGTACTATCGTGACTATCGATGTTTCAGAACATCGACTATCGAGACTATCGATAGTTCTCCAGCTCTATTTCCCATATTCCGCCTTAAGCCAACGTACGGACTGGACTAGAAAATTTTTTCGCTCCACACTTCACGACATTTTCGCAAATTACTTAGCGTCATCAGCAAAGGGGAAATTTTGACGAAGCGCAAAAAATTTATTCACGCGTTCAACCTCTCGTGTTTTCTCTATTCTTTTTACTTAAAGAATTTTTGAGGTCTCGAGCCCGCATTATCTTGCTATTCGGTAACTTGTAGAAAACGCGTGTAAGCAAAATCCGCAGACAGAAACTTTTATTCGCGGAGCTAAAAGTTTATCGCTGCAATTTCAATATAAGTAGTATCCATTCACAAATTAACAATCATTCGAAGAATTATGAATCAGGTAAGAAAGAGGAAACAAAATAAAAAGGGAAATGACGCGATAAGCATTTTCGATAAAAATGCACAATTATCATGGTGCAATTAGCAAAGGCGACGCTCTGACGAGGCAATTTCGAAAAATGAACGAGTAGCGCCGGCGGCATTGGAACTCGAACTCAAATTTATTGATCATACGAGACACAAACAAGAAGGCATTAAGAAATTGTATTCAAAGTTGAGACTTCAAAAAATCCAAACACATGTTCCGGAGGTAAAAGAACCCGAAATAAGTAAATAAATAAATAAAGCAAGAGAGCGTTAATCAGGCGAGAGCCGAACAATATTTTTACCGAAACAAATATATTTATTTTATTAATCTGAATATGATAGAGCATAATAGAGAATAAAAGAAGAATACAATATGCCGACGTTCGTTGGTTCAATTTCGCTGTGCCAGGATTGCTGCGAGCAGTTTTTTTTTTATTATCACATTGAGAACCTTTTAAATAAATTAAGATTTTAAATCACGTCCAAATATCTCATAAAATGCAGTCATTTTGAACCATTATTTGTGACCCTAGGCTGGAAGGGCATTTCGAATTTGCTCAGACCTCGAATGATTTTAGATCTTACACACGGACGCACAAATGAAAAATATATACCCTTAACACACAGTGGTCAGGAATGCATGAATGCCTGTTCGTTTTACGTTCTACAGGGTGGGCCATCTAGTGTTTTAAATTTGAACTACCGATTACTTTGACTTTGAAAGGCAGAATGACCCTGCAGTATTATAGCTACTCTCCAACTAGTTCTCCAAATCAAATACCAGGGCTCCTTCCTTTTAATTTGCCAACCAATGCATTTTTAACATTGAGCTGTCATTGAAAAATAATCAATTCAATGGGTCAATTAGGGTCAATTAGAAGTCAATTGTCCCATATCGTTACCTTAATGTAGAAAGGCCCCAACTAACATTTTTTCCAAAATTCACTTTTTTGCATATTTCGATATACCGACCCCAAATAGACCATGATAAAAAAAAATTAAGGTTCTGAGATCAAAAATAACGGATATACAATCATTTAAAAAAGAAGCCCCAACTGACTTAAAACACTTCTTTAAACAAAAAGCCTAACTGACTTCTATTGTGGTAGCTAAGTCTCACAATTTTGAACCCACTGAGATGAACTTTGGAATAGAGCTTACTGCTGTGCCCCAAAATTGTAATATTTTTTGGTTTTTTTATTTGGTTTTAATTTAATTTTTTCTCTCTCCTGTAAAAATTCTAAATTTGTTAGTTAGGGCCTTTCTACATTAAGGTAACGATATGTACCAGTTGGTCGAATTTTTTATTTAGACTTTTCTAGACTACTTTTTGCTACTTAAGGTTTAGTCAACTCTCATAGCTACTCTGAAGTAATGAGCCGCTCAATTCCCTAAGAAGGACTGGCCCTTGACTGGTCCAAATTCTACCGGTTATATTATGGCAATTCGCTCCATCGAATTAAGCTAGCCGGCGTTCGGTAACCAACGGGTTGGTTTAAAGGTAGCCTTTAAAAGGCACTTTCATCAACTAAGAAATTGGTTTTTTATTTTCCTTATTTGACTAGCCTAGAGCCAGACAAAATTACGATAATTGACCCAAAAATAACCGCCGTTTTGCGGACCGGTCCTTCTTCAATGACAGTCACATGTTAAAAAGGTCAATTGAATACATTAGAAGCGGAATTATGAGGGGACATAGAACTGGTAACATGAAGGACTGACCGAAGGCTACACTTGGGTCAGTCCATATTACTGCAGGGTAAGATACTCTGACACTGAAAGCTGCTCTCACACTTGCATTTTGAAAAAAATAATTTGACGTCATTCAAAAATAGAGCACATTAAAATGCCCTAAGAGCTGCCAAATATTTCCGAAAGTGGGTCAAGTGACCGTTGGAGATTTTAGAAAAGTTTCGTATATATGTATGTATGTACATACTCGCATGTTGTATTGGATATTTATCGTCGGGCTCGCTTGACCCTAACAATCGGTTATGAAAACAAAATATCTAAGATTGTTTAAAATTATAGCTGCAAGATTACTTCATTTATCCATATACATACATAAGAAAATTATAGGCACTTTTTATCTTTAAATATTTCTCTAACTAAAACCGCACATTACATTTCGTTTTTCCCCCAAAAAGGTACCATCGCTATCACAGGATTTTCGAAATTCCTCAAGCAACAGTTTTCCCATTTCACGCCCATTTGGAATGCCAAAGTAACTGGCAAATACCATTTACTCAATCCAATACACATACCCAATGAAGAGCCTAAGGCTGCGAAAGATATGAAGAGCTTCTCGACAAACACCAGCGTCCCTTTGTCCATTAACGATATTATCGCACGAATGAGAGCTTTTATTGTAGTGAATGGTTGGTTTAGAAAATGTTTATAGAACACTTTGCTTGTCATACAAATGGAAGGTCGAATAAAAGCCAACAATAACACATTTACAGAAGACAGATTTAAGGATAATCGCAAGCAATGAGCTTTATTCTTAAATGCTCGATGACGATGAAGATGACGAAGACATGCATACACACATGCATATGTATTCGGAAATAAAGACAGCTAACAACCGAAACATGAGTTTTATGATAATTAAAAGGTCCTTATTTCGTTGAAATTTCTTCCGAATGGCAACCTTTTCCGAGCTTAAAATTTAACAACTTCATGTCTGCATGAAAAGATAAAAATTTTAAGCCAATAAACAACTTAAAGTCGGCAACAAAAACAACAACGACAATAGCATTCACAATCACTATTACAACGATAATAACAACAACAACAAAAAAAATAAAAATAAAATGGAGTTGCGTAGCCATTCGAGTATGCGAAAAGCTCATAAATCCTTATCATATTTATGCATTCGGATGATAAATGCGAAGCGCTGAATGACAAAATGCACAAGAAACGAAGCCACAAGCTCAACTGGGACTAGAAAGATAGGGTTTTTCGTGTTCTGTCTGTGTTTGTGAAATGAAAGATATATGAACTTGTGCAAAAGGATGATAATGTATGCGATACAGTTGGACGCAAGACGAAAATACAGAGGGGTATGAAATTTAACAGTGCAAATAGTAGGGAGGATAAATAT
The DNA here is from genome assembly GCA_020466095.1 of Chlorops oryzae. Taxonomy (NCBI): domain Eukaryota; kingdom Metazoa; phylum Arthropoda; class Insecta; order Diptera; family Chloropidae; genus Chlorops; species Chlorops oryzae. The sequence continues at coordinate 84,470,614 of CM035807.1, forward strand.
TTTCATCCTCGAAAAAGGACCAAGTCTCAACGTGTTTCTTACGTTGGTCTTCCTTTTCTAAGTGTCTCCTCAGCGTTTTTCTCCTTTTCAGGTATCAGTGAAGAATCATATACTCTTCAAAAATGTCATGTAAAATTGCTTCCCTGCAGTAAGAATTACTGGCCTTTGATCGATCCAAATCCTACCGGTTATGTTATGGCATTTCACTCCACTAAATTCGGCTAGCCGGCGTTCGGTAACCAACGGGTTGGTTTAAAGGCAGCCTGTAAAAGGCACTTTTCATCAACTAAGAAATTGGTTTTTTATTTTCCTTATTTGACTAGCCTAGAGCCAGACAAAATTGCCAAAATGACCCAAAAAGAACTGCCGATTTGCAGACCGGTCCTTCTCGAATGACAGGCCCATGTTAAAATGTCAGTTGAATGCATTAGAAATGGAATTATGAGGGACTAGTAGGTATTGGTAACATGAGGGACTGACCGAAGGCTACACTTGGGTTCAGTCCATATTACTGCAGGGATTGCTTATGCGAATGCCAGAAACTATACATGTCATGATTTTAATGTTCCCTGCAGTAAATGGGAGTAAATACTCTCAGACTTGTCGCAAAAACACCAGGAATACTCCCACTTAATTTGTCCAACCAATGATTTTAACTGCCTTTTTTAACAATGAGCTATCATTGAAAAATAACCACTCCCACATTTAACTACTACGGTGGTCCAATTAGAGGACAACTGTCCCATATGTACCAGTTGGTATAATTTTTTAATTTCTCTTCTCCTAGACCGCTTGTTGCTAGTCAATTCTCATTGATAAGACACTCTACATTTTCACTAGTCATATTTCGAGCTATTTGAGAGTACTCCTTTTTGGTGTATTGACCACTTCATTTCTGCTGGGTTTCGTCTACTTCTTCATTACGAACTCTTCTCTTCGAATTCTTCTGCTTCATTACGAACGAAGTCGCAATTTTTCTTACATTTCTCGTGAAATATTTCAGTGAGAATTAAAGTTGTGTTGCCTGAATAATCCTTAAAAAATTAGATTTAAAGGATTTTTTACTTCGAACTACTAATATTCATACCTTAATAGTTCGGAAGAAGGGAACTTTTATCGACCCATGACGGAAATTTCTTTTTATGAATTTTATGTTCTCAATAGAGAATCAAGGAGTGCTGGTATCACAATAAAAATCATACAAAACATTAATTATACATACATCCATATGCGTACATATGTATATAGAATCGCTCATTTGAAAGTTATCAACAAATATTCGCGTGGTATGGCAGCACTGTGACAAGCATGCACTCTGATATGCGCTGATAACACTGCCAGCAATAAAAGCAACTAAAATAGAAACGAATAAGCAGTGAAAAGGCATCTACATTAAAAATAAAACAAAAACAAAAAAAAAAAAAAGAGAAAAAAAGACAAATAAAGGAAAAAAAAGCGGAGCAAGGAGAAATATCAGCAATCGACCCCCGACAAAAAGGACATTCCTCGGAGCGAGCGCGGGCAATATTTTATATTTTTCATTCTTATCGCGAAACTCTCACTCAGCCATACGCCATATGACGCGCTACGGCGCACCGCACCGCAGCGCTCCGCACTCACGGGCATCGCGTCGCATCCCATACAGTCAGCAGCTACAGCTTCGAATGCAGCAGCGAAAGCGGCGAGCGGTTTCAGATAGATTGGGCGCGGTGGAGGTGACAGCGACCAAGCCTGAAAGAGGAATAAACGCCCGAGACAGAGGAGAGCTGCTCACTGATAACGCCCGCGCAAATGGGGACAAACAATGGGAGCAGACGCGAGCATTAAACGAATAAGCGATAGCACGCTGAAAGGGGGGGGGGGGGGGCGGTCAGAAAGTGGGCTGTGCTCGATGGAGATGTGGGGCAGGACGAAGTGAACAAATGTGAAAATACAGTAAGGCTAACGATATACGATAGAGTCCGTGCGACGAAACAGAACGACGCTGTCGGTGACGGCTGCGACGACGACAACGACGGCGACGACGACAACAACGAGGACATGAGCAGCGACAACGATGACGGCGATGGCATTGGCGATGATGATAGCGATGGCGGTGGTGATGGTGGCAGTGTGGCAGTGCGGCGAAAAGAGTTTACAACGAATAATGATGGCAGGCTGGCGACAATACCGCCAACAACAACAATGTGTACAAAAATGCGCCAGCAAGAAAACGGACGCGATGACGTCGGGCGCAAAACGCTCTTATCAAGAGCCATCAATCAAGCGAAGTGCGCGATAAGCAAAAAGATTTTAAATGGAGTACACAGCGGACGCGCTCTGCTCCTGTAGTGATGTTGATGTTCCATGCCGAGCAACACAACGATGCAGTGTAGTGCGAAAGTAGTCGTATAGTTTCACATACACACACACACACACACACACACACACACATGCAAGCTTTTCGATGGCTCACTGTTGCTCTGCGTTTGTGTGGTCTGCAGAGGAGTCCCATCGCAAGTAAAGGATTTCATTGAAGTCGAATGAACGTTGAGTTTGCAGCGGCAAGGTGGCCAGCTGCTTTAGGAAAGTAAAAATAAGGTGAATAAGATAATGTCTCCGGTAGAGTCGTTGTGATAGTCAACAGCGGTGGTGGCATAGTGGCAGTAAAAGCTCGATTTAAGTGAAACAATGATAGCGATGAAAGCAATGCGAGGAATGTTGTTTTTGGCTCGCGAAAAAGGCGTTGGGAATAATCCCAGCCATTCTATGATATTCCAGTTCCGCTTGCCTATATCATGAATATTTTCAACAAAAGAAAGAATTTTCAAGCTTTCGATTCACTATCGATAACAAAAGGATAATCGATTTATTTAAAAAAAAAAAAAATAAAAAAAGACAAGTTAATATCAGTGTATTGAATTTAAAGCAAAACTTCTTAAGGGGTTATATTAAAAATTTTTTTTTGCTTTTAATTTATTTCGTTTTAGGACTAGGCGAATTCGAACATAAAAATATTCACATATCCGAGAAAGTAGTTTTAATAGCAATAATCGCTAGAACCTCACCTCTGCTCGAAGCCGACAGTCGACATGCAAAGTACACGCTTTATATTTCCACGAACTTAAACTAGGTGAGAATTATAAACAAATTTTTGTCTCAAACTTTCTCTCTCGGAAAAAAAAATGCACACATACAGGGGATATAACTAGTAAAATCTAGTGAGGTACTGTCTAGATCTTCCTAAGAAGGACACTAAAGAGGCGGCACTAACTAGGCCCACGATGACGCCAGTGCTTTAAATTACAAAGGCCCTATCTCGATAACTCACGTCATTGCCAATATAGGGTCGATTCCTCCAGCGCCAGAGTAGGCCCAAGAAAAGCCTAATCGAGTCACGATTTGTTAGTGCAGGGCCTGTCTAGACCCACTCTAGATTTATCTATATTCTGGCAAATCTAGCAAGGCCCAAGCTAATCACCAGACAGTTTTCCAGCCAGGTTTCTGAACGCCTACAGATACATAATAACCAAAAATATATCTGATCTGACAATAGAATACAATGAGACAAAGTCTTCTGGAGATTTCCAGGACCACAAAGGAGCCCCATTGGCCGACTTCTGTTTAATTTCTTCATGATCAACAACTTTGCCGTTCTCCTTTCCCAATTTATCGAAATTTAATCGGAGACTGCAATATAAGTTTAGATTCTAAAGTACGTTGAAATATATCGAAAAATTCAGCGTATAACTTTAAAATCAAGAAATGTGTGGAAATAATGGACATTCCTGGCCTCAGCGATTCTAATCAACCAAAAGGCCGTTTTCTCATCCTAATTTTAAGCTCTAAGCCAGTTAAATTTTATTTTCTTTGACTAATTATTCATTTCCTTTAAGTTGACCGGGAGAAAGTATGAAATGAGAATCTATCGTCTGATCTATGTATGTATGTAATTGAATGAAAATGGCAACACTGCCAAAAAGCAAAATTGGTTCTTGTCTTATCGGGTGCCTTTTTCAACTAAAGCCCCAAAAATGGGCCGTACTAATCCCGCTCGTTCCGATAGCAGCTGACAAAAAAGAAAACAGAATTTCCACGTTATCAGCAAGCGATTAAAAATGAGGAAATTTTTTTTTTTTATCGAAAATGAATTTTTGTTCAAAAAGCTTGAAGCAAACAGCCTGGTGGAATGTGGGAGTTCAATGAAAAAGATAAAAAGATTAAACAGCAGCAAACTTTTTAATGATGATTGCTCTTGATTGATAACAATTTGGGTTGGTTGATTTGTTGCTCTGGCTTAACGTTTATTTCCCATTTATTTATTTACTTCATTCGTTTTTCGTTTTCCCTCATTGCTTGTGTTCTCGATGTTCAAATGGATTCACCTAAAGCAACAAAAATTGTAATTAAGATATCGCTGGCTGACTGCCAATCTTGATTCACGCATATGATGAAAAATTTTAAAAATTTTTGGACGGTCAAATCTAGATTCTTTCGAATGTGACTGATTGTAAGTAGGTATTTCGGAATTTCAGACGAGTATGGAGTAAAAGATGTTCAAGATTTTTGTGGAATACTCGCAACTAAGACTTGCTTTTTGAGCAAATTCGAGCGGATTTCCATGTTATGACAACCATAAATCGGCGCAACAATCAATTAGAAAGAATAATGTGAAATAAAAGATCGGTGACTTGCACTGCGACTTCTTAGAAGGATTATATTTCCTCAAGATAAAGTCAGGGGCGGATTAGGACAGCTTGCCGCCTCAGACAGCAGCCTATGTTTCGCCTTTCCTATTATTGATGCATTGACGATCAGAATTTTCCGTCCCTGAAAATTGTTGCCTATGTTGCCTATAAGGTAAATCCGCCACTGGGTAAAGTATCTGAAGAAGTAGTTTTGAGGTTCTTAAACTAATATGGAACAAAATTATATCTTATTCGCTAAGGTCCGGTTTAGACTAGGCAATTCTGATTGAAGAGTTGACCACATTTGTCGGCTAGTAGGCGACGGGGAGTGGAATCGATTACAATCCCCGTCGCTTGCTCGCCATTAAATGTGGGCAGCTCTTGAATCTGAATTGCCTAGTCTAAACTGGACCTAAAGGGTTAATTTAACAAGTATTTTTGACACTTGCTTTGAAGTAAAATTTGATGCACATCCATTTCCACATCCATAATTTTATCAAATCTCACAAATACATTGACTTTAGAGGGTAATAGGGAACATATTGACAAAGGACAGCATTCATCTACATGCATACTAGAGAAAAATATAATTTTATAGTTTCCTTTTAAACAAAAGCTTTGAGCCTTACAAATAAAAGTAACTTGAATATGGTGAATGCAGTTCTATCATGCAAAGAACGAAAGTAAAATATTTGATTGATCCAAGCACTTAAAACAAATTCAGCAATTTATTTACATAATTTTGAACTAAGGTCTCAATTATTATTAAAAGAAACTTCTTAAGAAGACCAAAACATTTTAACGGAGGTCAAAGGAAGAACTAAGTCCATTCAATGTGTTCATTTTGGTCAAGTACAAAGCCATAGCCAATAGCCTTACAACTTGCTTGTTGGAGAATATTTTTTAGCCGTAAATCTAAACAAGTTCTGTTCAGACATTAATGGGCGGATTTTGTTCGATTGAACAAATTGAACTCACATATAAAACAAAGCGCCCAGAGCTGGGCAACGGTGAAAGAACCAGAATACGCGAAACGAATTCCGCCACAAGACCACGCTGGGGCCCTATTTACGTTTATAAATATCTTTTAGTACTTATATGTATAAAGTTATATATCTCGATGCATTAAATACACATGAGGTGCTATCGCAAGATCTCAAAAAGCCAACTCAAACGAGTTATCACGAATTGGAATCTCATTTTAGTGCTTTTAAGGCAATTTGATGAACAGAGCAGGGGATCTGGGCGTTAAAATATCTAGAGTCATTTCTAAACTCAACAACTGACAAATGGAATTCTGACTCACTCACCAATCGACCAATCGACAAATCGACTAATCGACTGATTAACTGACGGACTGAGTCACTTTTCGGTCATAAAGACAAACAGTGGGAAACGCAAAGCGGCAATCGAAATCGCATTTCAAGCGGGCGCATACACGATTGAGCAAAAGCGACGCGTACTTGTTCCGCGGGAGCGTGGTTAAGCTGATGGCGGAGTGCGGAGTGCGCAATGTAGTGTGCAGTGTGTGCTAAGGAGAATGTATTTTATCAATCAATCTTAATTAATCACTGGCAAAGATCACTGAGACAACCACATTGTTAACAGAGCGACGAGGCAAAATCCCAAAGCACAAACGGGCCAAGCAAATGGAAAGTGGTTAAATCACCCAAAAAAGGTATCATATAGAAGTATGTTGTGCACACAAACGAATGCTTAAAACAACAACAACACGACCAAGGTTAGATACACAAACTCGTATCGTCTGAGGTAAATCAGTTTTGCTAGTTAATTTTCGATTTTGTGTTGTATTAGTAGAAATCGATCGATAAATGGCTTTTTGCTTAAGTTCACCGTATGGAAGGGGGTTCGGACGCCGGCAGTTAGAAGCTGCAATATCTCAACGATAAAGTTCTGCTGGTGGTCGTTTGCCTCGTTGTGGCTTCAAAACTTTTGCCGATTTCATCGATAAGCTACTTAGACACAGAAACCACTTTTGACAACAAAACAATGTAAGCGTTGAAACAACATCGTTCAAACGAGGAGAGCTTGGAAACAAAATGTTCGAACGCCGCAGATATGCAAAGTTTTGTCATCAAAGGATGTCGTACAACGACAAAACAACATTACCGACATCGGAAAAGGTGTTTGTTAAAAGTACTTGCGACTATTCAATTATATTGAGAGCTTTTCAAGAAATTTTATACATACTCTGGTGGCTTACATCAATATCCTAAATAGTTAGGTTGGTACCTAATTGTACCTAATATTTAAAGTAAATTTTTTTTGAAGGACGCTTAATGGCTTGCAACAAGTGAGAGGCTGACATAAAAGATTTTGAAAATCATCAGATTTAATTTGAAAAATCCTCGTCCAGAATTAAATTGTGTCTAAGGCCTATTTGTTAAGTCTCTAATTACTGACTGTGTCTCTAGACGGAGTGTATTCGATTTAATAAATAAAAATAAATTACAAAATAAATATAATTAATTTAATAAATAAATTATTTCAGATTGAATTTATTCTATTTTCTTTTGGGCTGCTTTGGTCATGATTCGCTTTTAATGAAAATGAACACCAAATTCATTTCTCCTTTACCCTCATGTGTCTGATTCATTTTTCTCTACCCGATATTAGTCTTTTCTGATTTTTCTATGAAAAAAGGTTGTGACATTAGCTCTAGAGCTTTAAAGTTTTTTCGTCAAGATATTCTCTAAAAATGTCACAAAATTTCATCAAAATTTTTTGTTTTTCGGACGAAAATTGAAGTCGTGTAGTGTTTATGTCAACCTAAGAATAGCGAAAGTTTAAATTTTTTAACATATTCCTTAAGTCTTCATGTCAATTTAACTCAATCCAATATGTTTGCTATATTAAAATTTTTCAAAAATTTTCATATAAAATTTTATTACTGCCCGTCAAAAGTCAATAACCTGCTTTAAGGGGGGAGCTCCTTGAAATAGTTTCAAAAATTTTCGATTTTTTGGGGTGCAATCGATAGATACATTTTCTGAGATCATATATGCAAAGTTTCAGAGTCGAACTCCTAATATTTTTGGCGGTATAGCTTTTTGAATTTGCTTGCCCTCATGTGTTCGTTACTATTATGAGTTATAAGCTATGACCTAAACTTTGAAGCACGTTTTATCAAAACCATGCCTTTAGAGTTTCGTCCGAGCGATAAAAAAACAATGGGACCAATTTTCAAAAATGTATACACATTTTCTAGGGAATTGAACACAAAAGTGGTGGAAACTCTAAAATAAAAAACATATAAAATTTTATAAAAATGTTTTTCCAAGAAAAACTTCCTTTTTTATATGGTTATGTTTTAGTTTAGCAAATTCATATAGTTTTTATGGTTCAAGCACTTGAGACAAGCATTTTTTTTCTTGACTTCAGACTTACATACATATAGGTAAACGTGTTTTAAACCGGAATAGCCTGTCTTTTTTCTTTTTCTAGCGTTTCGTGGAGTGCCGTCTTTAAGCTTCCATTTAAAAGTTTAAGCCTAGAAAAAATTTCCAACCAGGATATAAATTATAGTGGTATTCATACCGATGTCGATAGTTTGAGAACAGTGTGACACATTTTTGTGCTAATCGATTGTAAACCAATATTTGGCTGCGGTGTCTGAAAGTGATCGGTGAGTGTACTAGCTCCCTCTGCTGAAGAGTGGCCGAGAATTAAATTACGGACTTAATTACGGTTTTATCTCGTTACCCGTTTGATATTTTATTTTCCTATGTATGACAAAGTTTTAGTCCTAGACTCATTAAAAATATTTATAATCCTAACTGATCCGAAAATTATCAATTTTTTAAGTAAAAATTGCATCTCAAGTGCTTGGGAAACCGAATTTCGGACATCACTCTTTTGAACCCCATTATTTGATAGGTAATTGAATTATTGTATTGTTTAGTGCTTCATTATCAGCCCGGATCTGAAAATTCCCGGGGATCTGTCTTTCCTCGAGACTAAAATCTTCTTTTTTTAAATAGATAGGGTAAGGAAAATTATAGGCAGTGGCGCGTCCAGAGAAAGAGTGCTCTGGTAATGCTTATATTTGCCACAGTGGTATATTGAGCAATTATGGGACATTAACCGGAAAAAAATTTGTGGGGGCAAGAGTAAGCTAAGAGAGTTGTGGACTAAAATTCCCAAAAAATCCGAAAAATTCATGGCGTCCTCTTTCGATGAAAATTTTTATATAGAATAAGTAAAGAATTCTAAAAATTTTGACGTCAAAATTTTATCGAGAAATGGATTGCAACTACTGTAGTTTTGGTCTAGTTCCAAACTGGTCCAAAAATATCAGTTTTTTGAAAAAATGTTGGTGCTAAAATTCTTAGAATTTTCCTTTTATTCTAAGTATATATAAATTTTCATCGAAATCGGACGCCATCAATTTTTCGGATTTTTGGGGTTTTTAGTCCACAACTTTCTAAGCTTCCTCTTGCCCCCAAATTTTTTTGGGTTAATGTGCTATAATTTTTCAATATACCACTGTGGGTAATATAAGCACTGTTTCTCTGGACACGCCACTGTTTATTAGTATGGGTCAAATACCCATTCTCCATCAAAATTCTTTCCCCAAATATTTAAAAAAGAAAAAGTTTAATCTCGAAAAAAGTAAATTCCCCGGGAATATTCAGATTCGGGTTGTATAATAATTCTGTAGGTACGTACTTATTTGAATATTTTTAAATAAATTCAACAAAAAGAGCGAAATGATTCTTTGAAGTGACAATTTTCCCAGGCCAAATCGAGCAACAAAACTTACCTAGCGTCATATGAATAGGTATTTTGCAGCTTGCTCGGATGGTATGGGCATCCCTTAACAAAATATGCTTATGTACGTTTTGCAGTGTGTGAATTTGAAAATGGGAAGAAGTCACCTCCAGAAATTGTGCCCCTCAATATAAAGAATACATTTTTACAAGCCATTCTGAGTACTGGGCGAACAGAAATGCAGAGGACGTCAGCACACAGAGACGAATGCATCTTTGCATTTAGTTGGAAATAGTAGAATCGCAACAGTGCTGCATGTGCGTGTCGAACTTAAATGCGATAACATTCAAACGGTTCCTTGTTCCAAGAGATTTCTGGTTGGAATAATTCGTTCGTGACGCGAGTGTGTACCAATTCTTATGTGTGGTTGTAGCAATGGTATTGATGCCAGCAACGGTGCCGGTGCCGGTACCTATACGATATGCTTATCTATCTTGCCAACGCCATCGACAGAGTCACTACATTCAGTTCAGCCGAAATTCTCGACTATTCAAAGAGCTCAACGGTAGGTACCTACCACCTTTGGACGTCAGCATTGCCAAACTTGTGCGAATACTCACACATACATATGTATGTATATTTGTTTCACTATCGAAATATCCTGCACGCCTGTTCCACTAGCAGGCACACATGCTGAGCGGTGTAAGGAGCACCTTCACGAGCTGAATGAACAAATACCCCAATGACGTATGCAGACCCTGGTGAGTGAAATAACCGAGTTGCTACCTTGCTACCACACAAATTGCCAACTGACAGCAATACAAAAGCAATACAACCCTCACAACAACAACAACAACAACAACAAGAACAATAATAATAATAATAATAACAACAATAATAAGAGCAGCGCATAGACCCACATATTCATGTGGCAGTTGGCATCGCCGAATGTTGGAAGCCTCGCACAACGTCGTCTGTGAGGGGGCAAAGTGCTTGCCTCCTTTTATTATCCTTTGGCATTCCGTTCATATCATACGAATCGCACACACACCACAATGGTACAAGTCCGACGTCACACTGTCAAATGAATACACACACAGACACACAATAACGCACACATACAAACGAGTGCACATGCACACCTACAATTGGAACTCTTTTCGGTTATCTTTTTCGGCATATCGCTTGGTAATGGATGGAATGGCACGCTTCGAGATAAGCAAAAATGCAGACCCATACAATGCTGCAAGGACAAAAACGAGGACAAGTATGTCCTTGCTTAGGTGTACAAGACACAAACCCACACACGCACACAATGTCCTTTGAAAAGTGAAGCTCAGCATTCCGATAAGGTGTTTTTGGGTGAGCCATCTAAGCGATTTTTTGAAAAATCGACTATCGTTTGTTAACGTTTTTCGAACAATATTTTTTTGTCATTAGGTTGCGTCTCTCGGTCTTGGAGTGAGACAACATGGCAAGCAATCCTCTAAGCCGATAAGGATTTATAGACTATTTCGATTTTGTTAGTTGCTTTCAATTGGGTGCGGTCAATAAAATATGGCTTCAAATGTAAATATGTATTACCTCATTTAATTTTTCGGAATACCCCTGGCCTTGCTTAATTAACGGGAATCAGAAAAGTATTTTTATTTATTTAGACAAGCGATTTAAAATCACGCTAGCAAGGACACAAATACTTTATTGTTCCAATGCGGTCGATTTATTTCCAAAATTAGATAAAATTGGTTAAATTCAGCAGACTCAACTGTTGTGCAACTGCTGAGAAAAATTCGAACTTTCTCAGCATGTTGACTGAGCGGTATCTATGTATTTCCAAAAATGTATTCCGCTCAGTCAACATGCTGCGAAAGTTCAATTGGTAGCGCACCTTTCAGACGAACAGTTGAGTCTGTTGAATGAACCCATTCAAATTTTCTAGGATCTTTGACGTTTTTCTTTGCAAACACGTGGCAACTCAGAAAGTATGGCTGTGGCAACACTACACATTAATGCCGAAAGCTGTCATCTCAGCCCCCAGCCGTGACATTCCACCAATCCCGTAATGCTAACAACATAAGCTCAGTGGTCTTTTAAGTTTGGAAAACTATTTGTAGCGATAAAACTAGTGTTGTCTAGAGATCCACAGAGACTGTGACATATATGTACATGGCATGTATGAATGTATCTATGTGTGTAGGTTGACAATCGATGAGGAATTAATAGACTTTTTTGAAATATGCGTCAGCGGTCCTCATATCTCGCATTCTCTTATTATTATCTGTGGAAAAGAATTCCATTGCGGTTTGCTCGTGGCAAAGAAATTTCGATTCTGGCGGCCAAAGACATCGGCGCGGTGTATCTTTTTTCTTGCAGTTGAGCTTTCGTACGACGATTCTCGGTCGATTAGTTCAGTTCGATGCTGGTGCTGGCGCTGGCGCTCAGTAGACAGCAAGAAAACCGACTTCGTACGCGCATTGTTGTCCGGTAGGCAATCGGCCGAACAGACACCGACACACCGACGGACAGCCGTTGAAGGCACAGCACTAGAACCCTTTGATATAATGCGCCTGGCGTCTTCATTATCGCGCCGATAACGTGTGTCAGTAATGGAGAGACAAGCGGATAAACGCTTACGGCTAGGTCGCCAAGTCTTTGGGAATAGTAGTTGATAACAAGTCCCTTTGTGTTTGTGTTTATTACCGCTCGTTCCTTTTCTCGTGAATAGTTTCCGATTCTCTTTTGACTTCGCTTTTGGAAAGTTTTCGACAAGCAAAAACGAGGCAAAGAGGGGAGGAACTGGTCTGTTCGGGCCAGTTAAATGACGTGGTGCGTGAGTCGAGAATGGCGCCAAATATTTAAATTTTATTCTCCTTTCGTACATATTTCGCAACATAATGAACGCCGCACCGAAAATTCTAATAAAATTCTTTTAATAATCTCAAAACAACGAACTCAGCTGCTTTTGCATCCATATATTACGCGAATGCGAACAATCTTAGTGTCCTGATATACAGCGACATACTACCGACTGACATTAATATCGCGCTTACGGCAGCGAAAAGCAAAGTTCGCAAACGGACAAAATCGCGGACGAGTGAAATTTAAAGGGGGGATTCAACGAAAAGGAAAAATATTAACTCCAAAAATACTCAATTTCAAGGCAAAATAATGAGAGCAATATTCAACTTTTATCTTTTCTATCCAAGTCATAACTTTAAAATAAAATTGAGCTTGTCACACATCACGAGGGGACGGGCCAAGTGTTCGACGAAATGATTCTTGGGGGGACGCCATTGTAAGGGCATAAAAATGAATCTTCACTGAATATTTAACGTCGTTTATTCTACGATAGTCCGTCTCTGATTTTCCAAACGAATGTGGTTATTGTTACGCATTGGATTTTTATGCTCATCGTTCCCTTTTTATATACCTACAGCTAGAACTAAACTCCGCAGACATAGACATACATATGTACATGATCTTATTTAAAATCGAAATTTTAATGGATCTAAAAATGTCCGTCTATCAGGGAAATTTGCAAAAGTTACGCTGTTTTCAACTTAAGTAAGTGTACTCGTATAGGGCGCGGCTGAAGGGCGTAGCCAGAGAAAGAGTGCTTTGGTAGCGCTTATATTTGCCACAGTGGTATATATTGAGCAATTATAACACATTAAACGAAAAATAATTTGGGGGGCCAGAAGAAGTTTAAAGAGTTTTCGACCAAAAACCCAAAAAATCCGAAAAACTCATGAAGTCCGATTTCGATGAAAATTTATATATAGAATGAGTGAAAAATTCTAAAAATTTTGGTACTAAAAGTTTTTCAAAAAACTTATTACAACTACTCCTTTTTGGACTAGTTTGGAACTAGGACCAAACTAGACTAGTTGTAATCAGTATTTTTTAAAAATAATAGCGTCAAAATTCGTAGAATTATTCACTTATTCTATATATAAATTTTCATCGAAATCGGACCTCATGAATTTTTCGGATTTTTTGGGTTTTTGATCCAAAACTCTCTAAACTTCTTCTTGCCCCCCAAATTATTCTTCTACGCGCTTAACTGTCTTATAATGCTCAATTACATTGTGGCAATTATATAAGCTACAAATTGCATACTTTTCTACTAGCCTGGACGCTTCTTCTTAAGCTATATTGAAAAATTTGATCAATTCTCATGCTATAAAATGATGCAATGTACATCTAAATGATTACAACTAGTCTAGTTCTTAAGTTATAATTGGAAAAGATATTAAATTGTTGTGAATACATCCTGCAAATGCTTGAGATTGCAACTGAAAGCAAGACCAAATTGAAAACTTGTTACAATATCTAGTTTGTCTAGTTTCAAACTGGTTCAAAAGGGAGTAGTTGTAATCAGTTGTTTGTTTTTTTAATTTTAGCCCCAAAATGCTTAGAATTTTCATAAATGAAACATGGATTTTACTAAAAACATTTTAATTTCAGTATTTTGAGTAAAGTCCTAAAACCAAATTTAAAGAACTTTTTTTTCTAATAAGCTCATTAGTAAGTTTATTCATGAAAGTCGCATGAATTAGTTCAAAGATTTTTGTTGTTTTTCGGTCCCAACTCTCTAAAACTCCTCTTGCCCCCCCAAATTTTTTTTCGGTTATTGTCTTATAATTGCTTAATATTCAACTGTGGCAAATATGAGTAGTACCAAAGCACTCTTTCTCGCTGTCCGGGCCGGAATTCATCAAATAAAATGAGAGAGAAAAAATTCGGATTGGTATCATCAATATTATGGAAGCTGTAACAAGAAAAGTGTTAAGTGGGCCTTTTATAGTATACTTGACTTATATAAAGGACAAAATACATAAAGATGATCAATCTTTGGATTTTGAAGCAAAAGCTCAACATTTTTTCAAAAATTTGTCGACAAAAGTGGAAAATCATATGCTTTTTTTTTCCTTTTTTGAACCGTTTCATTTTTTTAAAGGACTAAGCTTTCCACAAATAAAAGTTTTAGTTTAGTTTTAGTAAAATTAAAAACATTCTTCCAAGGTTAAAAAGGGACCACTCTGGAAGTAGTCCCAAAGAGCCCAACTGGGACCAGTTGGGAGCACTTAAAATGCAATGAATAGAGCTTTAATAGTTTTGAATTATATTTTCCAAAGAACAGTAGTCAGTTTTTGATCAAACCACATAGAATTTAAGGATATTCCCTAGTAAGAATATTTTCCTTTCCATATCATAAATTAAATAATTATTAAATTAATTATTGCCATATCCTTTTCACTCCTTCGGCTACTTTTGCACAAATTCAAAGTCAACAAAGAGATTTCAAAGCAAAAGGAAGTGTTCGTGCACAAAAAAATGCCGACAGACATAAACACCTCTAATAATGTGTAACGCCAACAAAAGCAAAGATAATTGCTCCAAATCGTTCTACAGCCCGGTGAAAGAGCTCAAAGGAAGCTGTGTGCGTGTTGTTTTTGTTCGAATTTGTGTGCAATCCGTAACCGGAGCACAGAAAGCAAAGTTGGCAAAGCCTACAGTGAGTTATCCTTATGGAGAAATTGTTGCAATAACGTTAAAAACCCCAAACGAAAACAAAAACACACGGAGAAAGACAAAATAAACCAACAATACCAAGCAAGGGGAATAACATACAAAAGTGGAAAACTTAAAAGAGCCACAGCGACATGAACTAAATCCACAAACAATGCGAAAAGAACTTCAACTAAAAAACCATGAATTCTGCAAGGACGGGAAGGAAGCACAAAAATCGCTTGCGTAACATACAAATGTACCTAAATATGTACAAATGACGAAAGCGCTGCCATCCAACGGCATGTGGACATGTCTCGACATACGTATGGGGTGATGCAGATGAAGCAAAAACAATCAAGGGCCACAACGCTTTCGAACACAAGCCCGAAAACATTGCTTTCGAGAAGCCAAACTTTTTTAGTCGCTCTTAAGAATGGCGCAGAAATCATAGGGATAAGTGAAGATCGCAAGAATATTTTGACACCTGACTTAACTGACAATTATTAATTAATGGAATTAAGACGTATCAAATTAAAACGGGGTATTCAAGAGTTTTTAAAATCAGGCTGTACGGATTTTGATTGTTAGACCCTGCGCCAGATGAGCACACGTGTTTTTCAACGAGGCATCCCCGCTTCAGGTTATATGCCTTGAAGTGTAGGAAAATTAACTATTAAACTTTTGCTCAAAACGAATTTGTAAGCCTTTATAAAAAGGTGCTGGGAATTCGACTCGCGTTGAACATTTCTTATAATTCTTGGACTTGAATAAGGCACTTTAGAAAGACTTCTGTCAAAGTTAAATAATAAGTATACAAAAATGATTGGAGTGCTCTTTTATTTTACTATGGGCATTTTTATGTTATTAAGAACAAGAATGCTCCAAATTTAACATATTAGTTCTGTTCCCGTGCTGCACGAAACTGCCCAAAAATGCCCAATTTTCATACAGTTTTCAAAAAATTGGCTCAAATGTTAAGTTTCATTAAAATATTTCGAAAAAGTCAGATTTTAAGGCAGTTTTGGGATTTTTGCGACAGACCCTAGTACTGGAGGTACCCTTAAAAATGGACCGATCAAGGAAATTTTTTGGAATGATGTTTAAGGCTACAAAGGAAGCATAAGTGCCAAATTTCGTTCAAGTCCCATTTGAATTTCGGGTGTAGGAGCCAATATTCGAAAACCGCCCAAGAATGGACCATTTGTTACGGGTACCTCCTCTGCAGGAGTCTGTCACAAAAATCGTAAAAATTGCTCCAAAATCAGAAACTTTCGGGATATTTCAATGAAATTAGGAATTTGAGCTTAAGTGGTACATATTTCAGCTTCCAAATAAAATATATATATAGCTTGCTGTATACCTGTGCCGATTATTGTATTATCAGGTTCGCCTGACCATAAAAGACTTGCTTTGTATTTTTTTTTTATACCCGACACATTCTGTGTGGAGGGTATATTGCGTTTGTGTGGTTGTGTGTAACACCCAGAACCAGTCGAGATAGACCATACAAATAATAAAGGAAAATACGTAATCATGAATTTGTAATTTAACATGCGTCGTTTTAACTCGAGTGGAACTATGCATTACCAGTTATACGGAACTGTAAGGAGTAGAAGGTTTTTGTTATAGATTGCACGAACAACAATCAAATTGATATGTGCTTACAGTTTCAATTACAAGGTAATCACGTATTTCCACTAAAGACATCGCTGTACAAAATTCATTGCTACGTATATGGGTAGCTTATATTGAATGTTTAACTTACTTTGCTTACCTTTTCCCGTTGGGTACATATAGAATGATCAGCGTCACCAGGAGATTCGATTTAGACATGCCGTGTCTGTGTCCGTCTGTCTGTCTGTACAGTCTGCTATACAGTATAACCTCCGATTAGAATTGCAAAAAAAAATGGAAAAGTGGGCGTTGGAAAAGGGAAAGTTTTCATAAAGAAATTTAACAAAACGATCGGTATATGGGGCCCCTAATGGCCTTAAACACCTCTTGATATTAAAAATTGTTTGAACATGTGTGTCTGTGTCGGGTATTCTATTGTCAGGCTCGCCTGACTATAACACCCTCACCCTCGATTGCACTGAGGCGCTTCCTTGATTTCAAACTTATAACAAAAGAGTTGGTTATTCATGCCCCTTCAGGCATTTTGCACTTAAAAATTTATATTTTATTTGTAAAACAGGGTGTCCCGTGCGGAACGGCTTTTTCATATAGGGATGGTAGGCGAGGCCAAGATGAACAAAAATCGTTTGAGAGGTGGGGATCGCAATTCGAGCTATCGTATGTATAATCAATAAAGCCACCATTTATATACATATTTTGTTTGGTTGCCTTATACGTTTGAAAAGTACTGTAAACATATGTAAAACACCTCTCCACAATTTCTTTGAGGCTTTAGAATAAATTTTCTTTAAAGTTTGATTTCATTTTCTCCAATGCCCCAATAGTTAAATTAAATTCGAAGATCTTTTTCCAGTTTTAAACGAATTTAAGTAGATACAACGACTTTGAATCAAAAATTGTTTTCGAAAGACAAAGGAAAAATATCTCAAGACAACTTGTACAAATAGCATCGAAATATTTGTCCCAACTTCTGAGCACTTAGCTGTTTACTAAAATTGCATGAAGTAATAAGAAATGAATCAACCAACTTTTTAGCATAATGAAAAACGCTCAAACACACAATGACGCCAGGCGAGAATGAGAGGAAAGTTCTATACATACACATGTAACAAGAAAACAACGAAAGAAGATATAAGGAACAAAGCTGAACTGTATCAAATACCCTTGAAGGAACAGCTAAAAATTTAATGAAAACGACGCAAGTCGCCTTGCAAGTCTACTGGTTGTTTCTTGGTTATAGGACTATATCAAGTGTCTTGTTAATAACGAAATGTGCCAGTGATGCTAGTCACTAAAGGATTAGTAATATTTAATCCTCAACTAGTTATATTTAAAAAAAAAAACAGCTCTGTATAACAGGAGCTTATTTAAATAAATGACGGTAGATATATATATTATATATATATTATATAATTGTATATTAATGCATTCTACTGGGACATTTCAACGTCATCTCCTTATCCCATTGTCGTCACGTTCTATCTGTCATTTGTTGTTAAAAAAGTTCGTCTGCTAGTTCGTTCATCCAACCATCCTTCTCTCACGCCTTATCGTGTTAAAATTTTGTTTCCTTTTTGCAATAATCTGCACTATCAAGATTCACATTAAATGTATCGTTTTTAACTTCTTATAAATCCGTACATATAGAGCCCTCACTTTTACTACTCCCAATTCAGCATATCGTATGAGCAATGCACACTCATACGACGCGCTGTCTGAACGACTGAACGACGAGTCGTTTTCGAAATGCTTACGTGGCATGGCTTCGTGCACATGAACTCACATGAGAATGCCGATAGTAAGTATGGGTATCTTTATGCATGTGTAGGTCTGCATATTCAAGTTGATAGATATGCAAGGCAAGGCAAGGCGATATTATGCAATTTGCTACGTGCGTGTGTATGTTTATGCCTTTTAACATTATAATGATGCATCCATGGGTTGTGACGTAAAAGTTACTGGCACACAAAAAAAAAGTGTGTTTTTTTTTTTGCCTTGTTTCTTTTATCTTGTGCTTTGCTCAGTTTGTTGGGTTTGCACGCGTCTTTTTACATTTTGCAGCATTAAGTCTCCGAAGTATGGGAGATATCTTTTTAGAAAGCGAAGGCATCTTTAGTTTTACGTTTCATAAAATTTGCGGCAATAAAATTGCTTCATCGTCCCTGTGCAACTGATAAAGACAATATTTTAAAATTATTATCGTCGCTGCACACTTGCTGGATTTAAAAATGATAGTTTTGAGAATTTATGATTGGATTTTAATATATTCAATGTCGTGATTTAGTGGAGCAGTTTCCGAAATATTTCAATTTCAGAGTTTTGATAGTTCCTCTTTGATATTATATTAAGTCTTTGATTCTTTGAAAAATCCACGATCTCTTAAAAATCGAAAACTCACCTGTGAGTTTTTACTGAATAAATAATGTTTGCCGAAATCGTCAATTACTCACCTGAAATGAGAATAAAATAAGGGAATATTTATAGATCTTCTTGAAAAGTTAGAAATCTTAAGCTTAATAATAAATCCTTTTCCTAGTCAATATTGTTGATGAAATGCCTTTCTTAAATATACCTGGGTGATTCAACGAGAGCTAGTACATGTGGAGCAAGGTGATCGAGGATGTCAAGACGAAGAAAAAATCTTATGGGAGGGGGAGCCGCAAATGCACCCCTGAGGAGTTATAGGGCCTTTAAGTTTTTAAGTAGGAAGTCGAGAAGAAAAATTCTACCACGATAATGGCTTATCGTAGAAAATAAATTGAAATGCGGTTTGAAAGCCAATTGTATTGACTTTCAGGGAAAATTCAATTGTTGGTTAAAATTTGCGCCGTTGAGGGAAAAATAAATGGTGAAAGTCAAAACTTCATCAAAAAACTTTTAATATTTTTACTTTAGGAACCATTTTGGTATGAAAAAGCTCCTATTAATACATGTTTTTCTAATTTTTTTCCGAATCTGCGGTCGATTTCCTTTTAAACCGTTATAATTTGCTATACCTTATTTTCGGTTTAAGCATCGAAAAAAGGGATTTAAAAACGAACTTGAACTTGAACAACAACAATTACATGAAATTCAAAGGCGCATCTTTAAGGATTTTGTCAAAATGCTGAAAATTTCTAAATGCGGCTGTAGTGGAAACTTTCCTTCATCTGATTTTTTTGATTTATTAGACTCACTATTTGTTTTCCCCAGTTAAAAAAAAAAAAACAGAAGATTCTGTACAATATTCTAAGTCCAAAGCATTTATAAACGTTACAATTCGTTGACAATTCGCACGTCATTTAACGAATATGTTTACCAGTATTTGTAGCACTTGGTTTCAACCAGGGGCGGACTGGGGGTCAAAGGGCCAACCGGGCAATTGAAAAATGGGGCTTCGTTATATAAGAAAAACAAAAAACGTAACAGCTAAAACGCACAGCGAACTGGGGGCCCACTGGGCTTTTGCCCGGTTGCCCATGGGCCCAGTCCGCCCCTGATATCAACCACCGACGAAAAGTCAATCAACCATTTTTTTAATGTAAATAATAATTTCAAACTTCATAACAATTAACAATATATTGCAATTACAATAACAAAACAACGTGTTAATAAACAAATTCATGAGAGTGAAGTCCCATAAGCCTGATTGCTCAACCTAATCCAATTTAAATCGTCAAAATGGACCACAAAATATGAATTCGTTTGCGTCGACAGCGGAGTCCATGAATTTGCCAGGATGACAACGGCATGGGCCGGAAGCAAGCGACAGAAATCAAACCACATAGAACACAATTCAGACAATCGTATTTTGTTATTAGAAAATATGTTATTTTCAGATATTTATCAAATAATTTATATAATAAATTGAATTTGCATCTAAATTTATTTGAAAAGCCAATTCCATGCGTTCGAATACGAGGGCAAATTCGATTCACGAAATCAATTATTAAAATGAGCAATTTAGAAACTTATTACTGCCGCTGTGAAGGAAGAATGGAAAACACTTTCGCAACATTGGAAAAATTTTGATTTGTTTTTTCCAGACGAGGGATGGAAAAACCACTTAGGAGGGGGTTTCTCCCTTGTTTCCCCCATCAATGAAATGCAGCAAAATTGTTAAATTTTACGGAAAAAAGATTTTATATTTTCAATCGTTATGAGTTAAGTTAAGCGAAAAACTGCAATATTGTACTTCAGTACAAAATATTCTATGACAAGGTAAGGTTATTGAGTGAATCTGGGCTATATTTAAAACTGTAGGCTTTTTATGTTTTATCATGTACGACAGTGTACTCTCTCCTCTTAAACGGACACTTTTTATACCCAGCGTAAGCGGGGTATATTAGTTTTGTGCAAATCTTGTAACAGGGAGAATTAAGCTCCGGAGATATAGAAAAATATATATAGAAATGATCAGGATCAAAAACTGAATCGATTTAGACATGTCCGTCTTGTCCGTCTGTCCGTCTGATGCCGTCTGTCCGTCTGTCCGTCCGTCCGTGGTCGGATCTCCTCCGAAACGGCTGGAACCAATGAAGTCGAAATTTGGCACACATGTATATCGGGGTCCGAGTATGATCCTAAGTAAAAATGGGAGACATCCGCCCACTGCCACGCCCACAAATGAATTTATTGTGTTTTCAATAAAATGCTTGTAACTTGCGAACCACTCAACACATTCCATTGATATTTGGTGTGCTGGTAAACTACGAAAAGGGACATATCCTGGCAAGAAATGAACGCCGCCCTCCTCGAGCCACGCCCACAAATAAGCCCAAAAATAAGGGCTTATCGTAACTTGTGAAGTAAAAGGCGTAGAAGCTTCAAATTCGCAGCATAGGTTGTCCAAGGCAAATGAAAGGTTTAGGAACAAAATTTGTATTAGCCCGCCCACTGCCACGCCCACAAATAGAGAATTTTCATAACTTCCGAAGTAAAAGGCGTAGAAGCTTCAAATTCACAACATAGGTTCACCAAGGCGAATGAAAGGTGTAGGAAAATTTTTTTATGGCCCGCCCACTGCCACGCCCAACAAATGAAGAGTTTTCGTAACTTCCGAAGTAAAAGGCGTAGAAGCTTCGAATTCGCAACATAGGTTCACCAAGGCGAATGAAAGGTGTAGGAAAAAATTTAATGCGGCCCGCCCACTGCCACGCCCACAAATGAAGATTTTTCGTAACTTCCGAAGTAATAGGCGTAGAAGCTTCAAATTCGCAACATAGGTTCACCAAGGCGAATGAAAGGTGTAGGGAAATAATTTATGTTGCCCTCCCACTGCCACGCCCACAATTAGAGAAGCAAAACATAGTGCGCTCATAATGTCGGGACGCTGGGTATTTCAAAGTGGGCTTGACCGACTTTAGCTTTCTTACTTGTTTAAAAATGCTCTAGTGTGCCTGATTCTCAAATAGTTTCCTCTTAAGCGGAGAGAGAGAAAGAAAGAGAGAGAGAGAGAGAGAGAGAGGGAGAGAGAGAGAGAGAGAGAGAGAGAGAGAGAGAGAGAGGGAGAGGAGAGAGGAGAGAGGAGAGAGAGAGAGAGAGAGGAGAGAGGAAGAGAGAGAGAGGGGAGAGAGAGAGAGGGAGAGAGAGAGAGGAGGAGAGAGAGAGAGAGAGAGAGGGAGAGAGGGAGAGAGAGAGGGAGGAGAGGAGAGAGAGGGAGAGAGGGAGAGAGAGAGAGAGGAGAGAGAGAGGGAGAGAGAGAGAGGGAGAGAGAGAGAGGGAGAGAGAGAGGGAGAGGAGAGAGGGAGAGAGAGAGGGAGAGAGAGAGGGGGAGAGAGAGGAGGAGAGAGAGGAGAGAGAGAGGGAGGGAGAGAGAGAGAGAGTGGGGGAGGAAGAGAGACGGGAGAGAGAGAGAGATAAAATCTATAGAACCTTCTGCGCTGCTATGAGTGCCAAACAGATAACATATCATCAGCGCGGTTGAGAGGGGAGATCGAGGGTTTCTGCTTCCGAGCCACTATTCCTAATTGCCGAAAGAGTCCTTAGCAATCTATTTTTAACTAACACTTTTTTCCCATAGGCCCAAGGCGCCCAAGCTCCAAACTGATCCTGACAGAATTCAATGTATTCAATTCAAAGACAATGGGATTAGAAATAAAGTCTATTTCCCAATTCGCTTCGAGAGCTCGCCGTGAGTAGAACCATTGCGTACCTACATTTTATGATTCATTTCTCTTTACTGAAGGTACCTCAGGTCTTGGTCCTTTTATAGCGTTAAGATTGCACCAATTTTATGTCTTTGAAAATACTCTCTTTGCAACTAATTTCTGTTTGATTAGGAAATTTCGACCACGAAATAACATACTTAAGGTCAGGATATTTTTAAGAAAAAAATTTTTTTTAAATGAGGAAAACTTAACCAAAATGGGTCGGTGGACTAAAGACTGGTCGAGTTTGTTGTAAAACTGTCTTGTCTTAAAACTATTTTGTTTGTTGGAGGGAAGGGAGGCGGATAAGGAGGGAGGGCAACATTCAAAAAATATTGTTCATCAGAAAGATTTTCTTGCTTATCCTAATTTTTTTTTTTTTTTTTTGAAAATTCAGTTCTTTATTTTTGACTCATTAGTTTCGCCGGAAGCTGTTTGAAGTTCTCCGAAATTCGAAAATAAGTACCGGGATACAGAAATACTTTTGTTCCTATAAATAAAAATTTCAAGAATCTGTTTGGTTTCATATTGCGACATTGGTATGCTCCATAGACTTACTTCAGCGATCAATCCTTCTTTTTTTTCCGACCTATAGACACCGTCTTTTATAATCTTTCTGGGCTCAACTATCATCCCCCACCTCATGGACGCACCAGAATATGAAACGACAATGGCGGTGGGTTATTAATATTTATCGAAAACTCCACGACGTCAAGCCGTAATGAAAATCATTGATGTGTAAACTTTAAAACTGCGATAACATTATAACATCACATCGTGTCGCAGCACATCGCGACGCAACGCAATGCAATGCAATGCATTGTTTCGCTAAGGTGCAATGGTGATTCCCGTTGATTGTTTGACGGAAAAAGAATATTGAGAATGCTGCGAAACAACAAAATTAAAACAAGAAAAAGTCTGCAGCAAAAAAAAAAAAAAAAATGATTCAGTATTGTTTTTAATTTCAGCACGATTCATGAGACGTTCGATCTCATTC
Source organism: Chlorops oryzae (assembly GCA_020466095.1). NCBI lineage: Eukaryota > Metazoa > Arthropoda > Insecta > Diptera > Chloropidae > Chlorops > Chlorops oryzae. The sequence continues at coordinate 84,494,286 of CM035807.1, forward strand.
ATCCCTTCTGCGAACCGAAACTAACTGCTGTGTTGCCAGAGTTGTCATCGGACAACTGCTGTGTTGACAGCAACAGCAACAACAACAACAGCCACAGCAACTGCAACAAGAAATCGAGCAGAAAAAAAACCATCCTGTGAATATTTAAAACATATCACACACTTCGTACCAAAACAACAACAAGAACATCAGCAGCAACACGGACAATATCGCGTAATGAAAATCAAAATGAAATGCAGCGTTGACGAGATCGAAACATTGTAAAAATGCAAATAAAACGGGAAAAGGGAAATACAGAAATTTAAAAATTATTTTTTTCTTTAAATTTTCCGCAACCTTAAAGCATAACTTTGGGCCCAAATTTGGAAATTGCCTATTGGAATTCCTAAGGGTTAAATTTTTCGAGAACAAAGTTAAAAAAAATAAAAATTTTGAAATAATTTGGAAAATAAATTGCCTTTCGGCAAATCCTTTTAGTTGGGAAACAATTTGGACCTTTGTGGAATTTGATTTGTGGGAAATTTGTATAACCCGAAATTTGGAATAAATTTTTTATTTTTTAAAAAAAAATTTTAACAAGACCAACAAAATATATAAAAATTAAAAACATTTCCTGTTTTTGGAAACTTTGTTTAAACAGAAATTTAATAAAATTATATTTGAAAAAATTTATTTGAAGGGAATGAAAGCTCCTGGACCCAAATCGGCTTTTTTGGGGTATCCATATAGTTTTAGCCAAAATGTCAAGATTCAATATTTAAGTTTGTGGGTTTTGTTTTTTTTTTTTTTGATTTATAAAATTGAAAAGGGCCGGGACTCACAAATATACATACATATGTGGTAGCGAAGGGAAGAAAGATCTGTAATGCTTTCTTTCCAAAGTCTACTACAACCAACATAAAGCATACATTATAAAATTTTGTTGCACACTTTGGGAACCGCTGCGCTAAGCCATCGCATGAGATGAGACCAAAAGGGCCTTTTTTAAAGGATTCAAGTATAAAATTTTAAATTTACTCGGTATAAATCTGTATACCTTTGAATTTTATAGGCAATCCACGAGCAATCGATTGATACCAAATGTACTCATATCGGAATAACGGTTCTAAAGATATTTGAAAATGACTTTTATTTCTGCCAAAGAAAAATAAAAGTCAGATTTTAACTGTTATCATCTGAATGAAAAAATAAAAGTCAAAACTTATTTGTTAATTTTTAACTTTTTCAAAATAAGCCGGAAAATAAAAGGCATTCAGGATTCCAGTAGAAGATGTCCCGAGCATGTCGAGGATATCAATTATTATGCGATAATTTTTTGTCCTTGATTTTCCCAATAAAAGTTGCATTGATAACTGTTGAATTCAGCCCCTGGTTACAACAATGCTTATACACAGTGGCGTAGCTACCTAAAAGCTAGGCGGGGAAGTGCCCTCGGGCTCTCGAATCCTTACCAGAAATCTGGAACGAACAGAACGTTTGGAAATTTCTCCCATTTTTAAAATAAATATGACGGGCTGCAGCCCGACTTTAGTCATGACAACTAAGTTGAGAGATATTCGAAAATTTTACCTTAGGGAATTTCCCTTAATTCTTTCTGTGGGTTGGCAGTGTTATCCATTTGACGGATGTGTGTTTTACTGTGAATTCGAGTTGAGATTTTTTTCGGGTGGGGTTAAAAAAATAATGCTGTATCATGAATAAGTAAGCTTTTTAGTACTTATTTATTACACTCATATTGGTGTCCGTTACATCAATCAATCATATCAAATCTATAGATTTCAGCTATTCATTGTGTATAACGCGAAATATGTATAGCGATTCGAATTATAATTGTTATTTAGTCGGTTGGTAGGTCCGATCTTTATAAAATAAACCCTTGAATCTTTTCATTGCGTTTTATCACCCAATACATACACCTTGATAAAACCTAATCAGTTGAAAAAGTTGATTGGGGCCCCATTTTTTCATTTACCTAGAGCCCTTGGTTACTTAGCTACGCCACTGCTTATACACAGTCGCATATGAAAATTTCCCATGTGACCAGCTTATTTTACGATGGTTGGATTTTTTTTGGCAAAAATGATTTTTTTTTAAACAATAACAAATAAAAACAAATGAGACTGTTTTAGTCAGAGGAGCCGGACAAAACTCGGCACAAAACAAGCCCAAGACCACTATCATTAAGACAAGATATTCTGGAGATTTTTAAGGCCTCAAAATTTTAATGAAAGCCTCATTTTTGCCACGCCCACTTTTCCAATTTTAAGAAAGGACGTTTGTAAGAGCCAAAACCAGTCGACATAGACCATACAAAATAAGTACATAAGTATAAAAAATGATCAGCGTCATCAGGAGATTCGATTTAGAATTGTAAGTCTGTAAGTCTGTCCGTCTATACGTCCGTCGGTATATAGTTTTCTTATCGAAGGACCATTTTTGGGGGTACATCCAGTACTAGGGTCTGTTCTGCAAACCATACAAACTGCTCTGAAACCTGATTTTTTTTGAAATATTTCGATAAATTTTTGTATGTGGGCACATTTTAGGTCACTATTTGTAATTTCTAAAAATTGGGAGAGTAGGCGTCACAAAGGGGCGTCGCTTACACTTAAAATTCACATGGCACTTGAACGAAAGTTGGCTGCTTTGCTTCCTATTTAGTCACACACATCCTCTCCAGAAAGTGTATTGATCCGATCATTTTGATCGGCCATTATTGAGGGCACCTCCAACATTAGGGCATTTCACAAAAGTCCCAAAAACTGCCCCAAAATCGGAGAAATATTAAATTACCAATAATCTCATCGATTAGAATCTTTGCGATCCGACTTCTTGATCTCTTTAATTGAATAGAATTACATCAACCCGAGAAAAAAACCCATATCTGCAACGTCGTCTACACAATGTCATTGCAATTGCTAAAATATCATCACTGTGCGGCCGATAAGAAGAGAAAATGTGCAAAGCAAATGTGCAGCAAAGAAAAAATTTTACGAGCCTTACGAACACGTTCATGTGTAAGTATGTAATCTAACACACCACACACACACAACACACACACAAACAATAGAATTGCATACAAAGAACATTTATCACTAGAAACCTAAAGCCACAGTGCACAGCACACACAAACCGCTCGCGGCCCCTCGTCGTCTCGACAGGTCGTTGGATGTCTTAACGCATTCATCGCTCTATACGAGAGCCACGGTGAATCACTCTGATTGGTTTGAAGTATCGGCGTGTGGCGCCGCCCATATCTGGTTTTAGTGTTTTAGTTATAATTTTTTTGTCGTATTTGTATTCTTCCTACGCTCCACGAGAAACACTTTATCTTGCATTATCTGCTGTTGTTTATCCCTCCCTCCCGTTGCTTCACCCTAACAACGCTGTTTGTCACATGTTTTACTCGGCTTTTTTTAAGGTTATTGTTGTTACTCCTGGCTTTGTGTTGAATTTTGCCCTTGTATGTGTATGTGTGCCTCGGTAGGGGGAAAACAAAATAAAAACAAGAATGCTAGATCTCGTTGCTGCTAGTTGAAAACTTGTTGGAGTTGTTGCTTTCGCTTTTCAGGTTTATTGATATCGCCGGCAGCAAGATAGTCATGACTCATGAGAAATACCATTTTTATATTCAATGCTCCTTTTGTTACTGGATGTGTTCCAGGTGATAGTAAAAGCCTGTACAGTGTACACTCTCGGTTTTTGCATCCACATATGCACAGTTGCACACACATGCATATCTGTATCATGAGAGCAACTTGTCCCCTTGGGATCACATGAGATCGATTCTTATTATTGATTGGCTGAGATTTAACAGGGAATTGAGCTGAAATTGAACGGCCAATACAGGGTGCCATAAAAGTTTTCACATATCGCAAATGTTCTTTCAATAGCGTCATAACTCAAAATTTGTCAAATTGACGTTAATACAATACAGGTCTAATCTGTCTACCTAATCGCACATTCCCTTGCCCTTTTGTTATTGCAAATCAGGGCAAAAAAAAAACAGTTATTTCTCTCTTCGGGATACCAAATGCACGTAGACAGCATTCGGCTAAACTATGTACATTTTCTGAAAAATTTCACATTTTAAGTTGGGACGCTTATTGAAGCACATGTGCGATGTGTCAATGCGAATACAACGATTTTTCGGGCCTAATCAGCTTCCACCGGTCGGTTTCACCCTCCAAGCCGGGAGCTGATGGCAGGAGAGCGCCTCCATGCAGACTCCGCTTTGCCTATTTTCATTTTCATGTCTGAAATGTCTGGCAGCACCTACTTGGGAAAGAATTGGTATTTTAAAGTTTTTCAGTCTGAAAATAATTCACCTCAATTATTTCCGTATGACACGCTAAAGACTCGACCGCTGTTGCCAGTTTTTTTGGAAGGCATATCCCCTGAATGTCTCATAAAAAGCCCTAATTTCTCCCTTAAAATTGATTTTGAAATATTCTAAAAACCAAAACCTGGAATCAAATGTTCCCGAGCAAAAAATTCTATTCAAAGCCAAAGGATTCTTTATTCAATATATCGTTGTGTATTGGCGAAGTCCCTTGGATGAGCCTGTCCTCTAGAGGACGGGTTGCAGGTTGCGGACAGTGAATGCTTCCATAATACGGATGGTAGGAGTAAAGTGAAATATCTCCACGTGACCAAGAGGCCGAAGAAGGAAAACTTTGTTAATAACCAAACATGTGGCAGCGTCTGTTTATCTAGTTGTTGCGGCTGCAAAAGATCATCTGAATTGAAGTAAGCGGCTCGGCTATAAACGTGCTATAGACTTTTGATCTCAATACTCTTGTCACCAGTACGGTTCCAGTTCGGTTGCAGCATGTTACACTGGGATGGTAGCCCGGCCCAAAAAACATCATTACTTATCATTACTTATAGTAGGGTGGACTGGAGTGGGTGTTCTTGTAATCTACTACGGATGCTACATTTTAATTGGTTACACGCTCTTCACTGAACTAATAATTCTGGCACGTTTTAACTGCAAATTTAGTACTAATATCTCTATCATTCTTCGTTATATCCCAACAGAATAAGACTCTGATGATAATAAGGATGCCTCGTACAACCAGCTTGAATCAACATTAAACCTGATGGCTAAAGGTGACAAAGTAATTGTTATTGGCGATCTTAATGCAAAAGTCAGTACCTGCAACTCTGCGAAAAAGTCATAAGAATAGATGGGTTAGCTATCACAAATAATAACAACATCGAAAGACTTTCAGAAATCTGCTCCAGAAATTGCCTATTTACATGAGGATATACTCAAATAAACCTGACCGTCACCAGATGGTCAAACCCGCAACAAAACCGATCATTTACTTATCGGCAGGGTGTATCCCAACACCATTTTTGATTTTAGATCTCGTGCAGGAACAGACTCGTATACAGATCACAGCTTCGTAATATTGAAAAAAGAGAAACCAGGTTAAGACCTTCAGCGACAAAATCTTCCCAAAGAACCCCTCAAAAATTTTTCACATATCAAAGCTTTAACATTCTCCACAGCAAGCGAATACATCTCCGGCAACGTAAGAGATCTTGAAGCTAACCTATCGAATTCATGGGAGAGCATCGCATCTTTATGCAAAAATAATGCTAACAATAGTTAAAGCACTGAAACACTCCCAAGAAATCCTTTGATAAGTGATGAATCCTGGACCCTAAAAAGTAACCTTCGGTCCGTGAAATCGAAGCTAAACCAACGCCAACCATCACAAAGAAAACAACTTTTAAAACAATGACCAGCAAGCATACTGCTGCAATATGGCAGGTGAAGTAGATAAAGAATTGAATTCAAATGATTTGAAAGGTGTGTACAAGGTTATTGATCAGCTTAGCGCAAATAGGGTAGCTTTCCTCCAACAAAAGACCGAAATCTTAACTCTATTACGGCAACGACGCAACAACTTAACAGATGGCACACGATAAAAATCAAGTAGATCTTCCCGCAACACAAAGACGCAACCCACTTCAAGAAATTCCTGCCGATCCGCCCCAGCTGAGTGAAATCATAACCGCTATAAAGAAATACGCAATAACAAAGTAACTGGGCCAGATAACGTCCCAAAAGAATTAATTATACGCAAATTAGCGCGGAATCCGTTGCAGCAGAACATGCCCCCATTCTTAGTAATAGTTTTATGGACAACTACATTCATTCCCCAAACGTGGAAAGAGGTCGTGTTGATCTCCGTTCCCAAAAAAATATGATCTTGGCAAATACAAGAATAAGCGTGGTATAAACTTTCTGAACTGCATAGTCAAATTGCATCTATCATGCTAGAACACATAGCTTCAGTTCTAGGCCATCTTAGACGATGTTATGACGCTAACAACCACAGACGCAAAGAAAGTAGTTAGTGGAGTAGTTAGTCCTTCGAAACTTTTTTCGACTTAGATTACGCTGACGACATATGCTTGTAAACGCGCACAACAGATGACATGACCCCTTTTCAATTGAAGTCAATAATTGAAACTTCTTCTCATATCTAGAAGGAATTATGCCTAGAGACGGTGGGTTCGCAACTGATGCCAAATCTAGAATAAATAAAACACAATTTTCTTTTAACATGCTGCGAAAGATATGGAGCGCAAGAAGCACGTAGTACCAAGTTGAGAATGGAGAGTTAGCCAAAACATTAAAATGATCGGACACACTTTAAGGAATAATTTCAAAGACCTTGTTAAATTAGCTTTTATTTGAAATCGTAAAGACACAAGGAGACCTGGACCAGGCTCCGCTCTGTGCTGCATAATTCATAATTCCTTCTGATGTATTACATTTATATTAGTATGTATAAATGAGTTTGTCTTTTTGTAGGGTGGTCCAAAATTGTATGGGAAAATTATTTTGTGTCGGGTTTTGCGAGTCACCCCCTCAAAATGTAGGTGAGGGCAACAGAAAAGGGAAATGAAAAAATTTAGAACGAGGTCAAAGTTCGGAAACATGAGACCCCCTAAATGATGTCCGATCGTTCTAATTCTTTTAATTTCCCTTTCCCGTTGCCCTCACCTACATTTTGACGGGGTGACTCGCAAAATTAAACGAACTTAGCAAATTTGGACCACCCTACTCCGCAAATACAAACAAATATATCTATGTATTTATATATTCTCGTTCAGAATCGAAAACTGAATGGATTTAGACATGTCCGACTGTCTGTCTGTCTGTAGTCGGATCTCCTTCCAAACAGCTGGACTAATCAAGTCAAAATTTGGCACGCAGGTATGTGAGTGCCGCCCACTTCCACGCCTACAAATGGAAATTTTTCGTTATTTCTGAAGTAAAAAATGAGAAGCTTTAAATTTGAAACGTTTTTTGACCAAGACGCATGAAAGGTGTAGAAAAATCGATGCGGCTCAATGCCACGCCCACGAATGTAGATTTTATGTAAATTTCGGACCGAAAGGTAAAACATAGTGCTTGAAAATTTTTCGGTCGGACTTGACCATCCTTAGATTTCTCACTTGTTATAAAAGAAGTCAGCCAAAGTGAGTAATAATTGTGCTTTTATATTAATGAGCAATCGATTCATTATTGCCACATAATACCATTCGATTGTAATCGATAGCATGTAATGTGTGTAAAGCAAATTTATATAGGTTTTTTATATGTTGCAGCTAGATTTGATACCAGCTTGATATCTACTCACTTATTTTGGATCGGAAAAAAATAAAGGCAATGGCAACACTGCTGCCGAACCCAGATGTAAAAGTAAAACGAGTTTGAGCTTTCTGCTTATGTATGTGTGTGTGTATGTTGTGTGTGTGTGTGTGTGTGGTTGTGAGTCGACGAGAACGTGTTACCACATTTGCGGTAGTAGCCTCCGAGCCATCTGTGCCATCTCCAGCATCAGCATCAGAAAGAACATAACGAAGTGGCATGTCCTCGTTGGCAGCAAGGAAGGAGGCTTAAATTGCTATGCTAAGAGCAGCTATCACGCCAGCAAATCAGAGAACGGCAACTTGCTCAAAGTACTACGCGAATGCAGTAGGTACACTGTTGCAGCATTGCCTATACATTACATCGCATACAAAAATATTCATACATACATACCTGCATGCATGTGCAGAATGTGTATGTGTGCAGCTGCGCAAAGTGCATTTTTGTTTATCATTTTATTCATGGTATGCTGCTGATTGTCGGGCTGCTTAAGTAACGATAGCCGAAGCAAGGCTTTCTTAAGTGCACGCCTACGTCGGCTTAATGGCTGCTTATACGAGGTGAGTAACTTCTTGACAATATGAAAAATTGCTCGAATCACTTAATCGATGCCGAAATCGGTTTGGCACATAATGCAAGCACAGAATATATTTTTCCTTTTTCTAATGATCACCTCACTTCGAGAATTGGCAATTCCACAATTTTCATGAACCCCAATCGTCTGCTGAAAACCTGCTCATTAATCGTGATCACCATAAATAATGGCCGAATTCTTAAAAGCCCAAATTAATTTTCAAAACCGATTCGATTTTATCAAGATCTCCGATCTAATAAATTATTATCGAGGAACGAACAAAAATTTACCGGCAATAACAAAAACAAGTCACGAAAAGATGACGAAATTAACTTTTATCAAACGTCGGCCACACAAATGTGAGATCGCAGCTTTTGAGCTGCCAGCTTCAAAACTTCCATCTTTTATATATACATAAATATGTACAAACATTTAGAAAATTTAATTATACATATGTACAAATATGGGCAAAAAGTAATGACGACTTTTCTGTTTACATTCAAATATGATATAGCACATTTAATAAATTTCAAAAATTTTTGTATTCTTAAGACACCATGCATTAATGTTACTTTGGGGCCGTCCATATATTACGTCAGCATGTTTTTGACCATTTTAGACCCCCTACCCCCCTTATCATCAATCATCATCGTCCAGGAGCTCCATCCCCCCCTCGTTTGACATCATCTTTGAGCTCTTTATTATTTCACAAGTAAATAGAAATTAATTTCTTCAAAATATAGTTATATAGTGTTTTCTTATAAGATAGAGATGATGACGTGATCATTGCGGATTGATCCCCCTCCCCCTCATCATCAAGCGTCATCATTCGCGAGACCCCCTCCTCCCCCTGTATGATGACGTAATATATGGACGACCCCTTTAGAATAATATAAAGGTACAAACCGATGTAATTTTAGAACTTAATGATGCAAAATGTTGCTCTAAGATGCAAGAATATTGAACTTTCTCATTTAAGAATGGAGCACATCATTCATATTACTACTAAGACTGGTTCGGCAGTACCCCATCCGATCAATCCAATTTTTCATAACAGTTCCGATATTTATGGGTCCCTACATAAAACAATGCAAAGGGCTCAAATCACCGCTCACAGGTGGCCAGATGACATCATGATTACGCTTAACCGCATTGCACCTCCCGCCTGTGGGCGGACATGATATATTTTTATACTTGTTTATCAAGGGTCACTGAATGTGCAAATACAAAAAAAAAAAAAATTATTACCTCTAAGTCTTAGAATTAGTCTTTCCAATTTTTGTCTTTAGTAGGTACACTCAAAACATTAAAATGTAATGCCAACAATTTTATACTTTGTCCCAACAATTTTGTTGGTTAAACCGTTCCCAACAATTTATATTGTTCTAAAAAAAAAAATGGAAATTCTTAAAACAACAAAAAAAAATTCATCCATTCTTCTTCAGAAATTGAAAATTAATTCTTGATGCAACAATTTTTTCAATAACATTGTCTCAACAACGCAAAGTTCTTGAGCAACTTTTTTGAGTGTAAGAATGAGTTTAGTGGTCGTACCCCCTCGGGCTTCAGACCATTTGGAAAATTTTGATTTCATATGAAATAAGAATAAAAATAAACAAGTAAGGGTGTTATAGTCAGGCGAGCCTGACTATAGAATACCCGACACAGAAACACATGTTCAAATAATTTTTTATATAAAGAGGTTTTTAAGGCCATAAGGGGCCCCATATGCCGACTTTTGTTAACCTTTGCCACGCCCACTTTTCCAATTTTTTTGAATTCTAATCGGAGGCTTAAATATTTGCCAAAATTCTAAGTTTCATTGCCATATTTCGAAAAAGTCAGATTTTGAGGCAGTTTTGGCATTTTTGTGACAGACCCTAGTACTGGAGGTACCATTAATAATGGCCCGATCGAGAAAAGTTTTGGAGAGGATGTTTATGAATAAAAAGGAAGCATTCGTGCCAACTTTCGTTCAAATCCCATTTGAATTTCGGGTGAAGGAGGCAATTTTCGAATAACGACTTTTGGCCACGCCCACTTTTCTAATTTTCGGAAGTCACATTAATTGCCTTTAAATATGTTCAAAAAAATTTAATCAAAATATTTCGAAAAAGTCCAACTTATATATATTTATAAATGTCCTTAACTTTTAAATGGAAAAAATGGATGAGCACTTGACTAGAAAACGAGAGTACTGAATTTTAAACTCCTCAACAGGGGGAATCAAAAGCGAGAAATAAATAGTTTTAAAAAAATATTTGAAATTATAAATACGTAAGAACCGAAAAATATTCAAACAATTCATTTTTGGAAAGCATCCGATTATAAATATCAATTAAAGTTTTTGACCTCATAGCATTTTCTGTTTAAGTTTTTACTGCAAAAAAAATATTTATATACTTTAAAAACAATAAAAAAGATTTGAAAATTATACTGTGTTAGGAGTCTTATTTTAGGCTTTAAATCTTGTGCCCTTCCCGAAGATAAAACTATCTTTTTCTGCTGAAAATTAAGCTCAAATTAAATTGTTGGGCTCAAATATTCTGATATGAAAATAGTCTAAAAGAATTCATAATGTTTGCTGGTAAGGTTTTAAATTACTTTAGCACAAGTGCAAAGTTATACAACACCTTCTGATGGATATGAAGGAATTAGAAATTTCTGCCATTTAAAAGGACAATGAAACAATATTTATGTGATTGAAAAAGCATTAAAACTCATTGAAAGTTTCATTATTCAACTTTAAATGGCTGCTTATCTGGCATCTTATCGCTTTTATGACATCGCCAAGCACGAACAGTAAAGTGACGGCTGTTCTAAATGGGGCGATTTGGCACTTGAAACGAAAGTTAACAACGCCCACAAATTCAATTTTTCATTTTGTACTGAATGGTTTTAAGTACGAGTATGTACATACCTATACCAAAGAAATGTTTCACGCCGAATGGGCTTCTGTTATTTTTATGAGTCCATTTTACTGAGTTAGATGCCTCTGTGGCATGAAATAATTTAACGCAAAAGCATCGGGAGGGACACATTTGAAAAAAGTTCTCTTCGGTAATACATACGCTTATCAACTGGTGTGATGAAACCGAAAATTAAAGAAATTTTTTGACCATTTAAAATCTTTAAAATAAAAATTTTAACTGTACTTATTTCACTTATTGGAAAAGCCCGAATTGAAATTCTAAAGGCTGAAAACTCTGATTGAGAACTTTTGGTCTTTGCGAGTGCTGCAATCTTTTTAAGAGTCTATCATCTTCTGCCACTAAGACTCGATCCTTGCATGGGAATTCTCATGGAATTTTGTATCTTAAAAATTCCTTTGTTTTAGTGGTCTTTAACATGGAGCTTCGTGCTCTTGGCTATCCGCGAACTTCGATTGATATCGAACTCCTCGCTCAACGAGCCGTGAAAGTGTTATAATGCACCTTCGTTTTGCTTTGATTTAAGATTGGCACGTTTCTTGTGGCGTGAAAGAAATCTGTGCAGCAAAACAAAAATGAGCAAACAAAAATAATAAAATGGTTTCTTTTGGGGGCCATTCAATGCGGCTCGTATCGAGGTTATATTTGATTAGGCATTCGCTTAGCTACGTGGCTGTGTGGACAATATCGACCATGGCCAATTGGCGAGCGACTTCTGCTTTGTACAGTTGAAGTAATTTGCAGATCCTTGAAAAGTTTTTTCCATCAAAAAGGAACGCGAAAAACTGACAAGGGAGCTAAATTACACCAGGTTTCAAACAAATAGCAAGCGTAAACAGGGTACATTCGTTTCGTGCGGATCTTGTAACAGCTAGAACAAACCTCCGCAAGTATACACAAATATATATGTAGGTATATATATTTTTGATCAGGATCGGAATCTGAATCAATTTAGACATGTCCTTCTGTCCTTCTGTTCGGCTGTGGTCGGATCTCCTTCGAAACGCCTGGACCAATCACTGCGAAACTATGTGAAAACGGGAGATATCCGCTCACTGCCACGCCCACAAATGAATCTAATGTGTATAGAGTAAAATGCGCATAACTCGCGACCCACTCAAAATTTTATTTACATTTAGCGCACTGGTAAATTACTAGATAAAACTTATCCTTGAAAAAACTGGGCGTCGTTACTCTACAACTACGCACAAAATTACGCCCACAATAATGGTTAATCGGGAGAAATATACGTAGATGCGTAGATGCTTTAATTTCGAATAATTAGTTTATAAAATGGAATTAAATGTGAAGGACAAAAATTTATGTGGTGTCACGCCCATAAAAATTGATTTTTTTTTACTTCTGTACAACTTTTGCACATATTGCGCCAATATTTTCGGGACGCTGAGTAAATCCAAGTCGGGCATGACCGACTTTAGCTTCCTTTCTTGTTTCGAAACTAATCTGGGGTCGCTGATAATGACAATTATATACCATCGTTTATTTGGAAGTCTTATTTTTTGAAATTTAAGAAAAACGCGGTGTTTTGTTGCATTTTCGATTGTTGTCAAAAATCTCAAGTGCTGCGTCCTTTGAAAGCAAAATATTTCTCGACAAAAATTTTTTTTTGGGTTTGGTCGCTATGATTAGTTTCCTTAAAAAGCTGAAAAACTAAGAAAATTTATTTAATGAAGATCAACTGAATTGGGTCAATTTCAAAGCCTACTTAAACCCTTTTTGTCATCCCCGCAAAAGATTATTTTTAGGTTTAAAAAGAAACGAATATCGTCTGCAGCCATTGAATTAATTAGAATAATCGCAACTTCGACCATAAACGATATTTGCAACGATCGATTTGAAAAACTACTTGAAAACGGCGCTTAATATAAGCATAATACGCCCCTAAGATTTTCCGCAATTATTAATATGGTATCTAATTAAATTAGATTTGTAAGAACTTTTAACTTAAAGAAAAATTCATCTCCATTATTTAGATTTTGTTAATTTACAATTTTTATTATGCGCAAAAAATTTCGATATAAATCAATGGATTATGTTTTTAGATACTTTATTTTAAATCGTGTTCGGAGAAATTATAACAATGTTCTGATACTAATTTTTGAAATTTACACAAGTGAGCTCATACGATATGTGCGAAACTTTGGTCCTATTAAGCTTCTATAGTTTGCAATTTTTTTAAAAGTTAAGGTAGAGTGATCTATTTAACCCAGAGAAAGAATTAAAATTTTTTCGTACGAAATTATAATAAATTTTATTTATCCAGCCTCCTTAAACCCCTTTAATTCATCTCAGTAAAATTGATTTTTTTGATTTAACAAAAATTTTCATTTCCAACTTGTGTTATGTATACGAATCTCCGATTTGAGTTGCTTTCAAAAAACCTTTATATCGTGGAAACTGTTTGTGCTGCAGTTCTTAGATTTGACATATGTACACACAATTGATTGGCCAACAATTTAAAAATATCGTTTTTGGAAGGGGGACTACTAATGGGTGGGCTATGTTCATTCAAAGTCCGAAAAAAAAAGAAAATCTTTCAACAATATTTTCAAATTTTCGACTTTGAGCATCATCTTACACCATTCATTTAACGTTTTGTTAGTTATTTTTGATGTCATATTAAAGAATGATGTTTTAAGAACATAAAAGATTTAAAAATTTTAAAACATTTTAAAGCATAGACGAGAAAAACGAGCTTCAAAAAAACAATGGTCGTTAAAAACTCTTACGCGATTTTCTCGAAATTTTGACGTGATGGATTTTTTTTGGAAATTTTCAATTTTTCAGCACACAAAAATCTAAGAGAATCACTACTTCAATTTCAAAGGGGAAAATCAAATTTCAATTTTGCAGGACTGTGTAATTGGCAATAATATAATTTTATTTGTGAGGGAGTAAAAGTAAAATAATACAACGAAAATTGCTTTAAACTTATCACAAAAATACGTTGCATACTTCGAAGCTGAAATTAGTCATTTTTATTGCTTATTAAGTAATTATAATTACTTAATAAGTATACTTATTCTTAAGCTATTTGAAACAAAAAATAGAGATCTGTTTGGCGTAGTGGTCTGAAATGAAAAATCTTACGTTGCGACATGCCCTGGTTTCAACTCCCGCCTACAATAGGTCAAGGAATTTAGTTATGTGGGGTTTTCAGGCCGATGGTTTCTGTTTGCTAGTGCACTTTATGCACGGTTAAGAATATAATTTAACACATACGTCATTTAGAATATCTTAAGACATATATCAAAATATATCAAAAGGATTAGTACCCCAGCAGGCAAAATGAGCTCACAAAATTGAAAATTTCTATTGTAGCTCAAAATGAGCTTAAGAAGAGCTAAATATGAGATTGAAATTGAAAACCGAAAATCAATATCGTTGTGATCTAATATTGAGCTCAAAATGACATCAATCCTTATGTTTTTTTTTTTTTTTAGCAAAAAATGACGTATTTGTGAGCTAATACTGACTGAAATGAAATTTTCTAATTTATGAACTGATAAAAGGTCCAAAGCCTTCTAGTAGAGCATATTCAAAAATTTGTCACAGTGCGCTTGCATTATTAACCTCACGTTTTAAATTTATATACACTTTTTAACAAAACATACAAAGCAGTGTCATTGGCTGAGGAGGTAGAGGGTAGAGTGTTGGCTCCATGTTTCAGAGGTAAGAGGTCCAAATCTCGGAAAAGGCATTTCATAAATATAAGAAGCACTAAATAATCCGTAAGACTTACTGCTCTCTGCTTCTTCCCTGTAGTTAAGCTAACGTGGCGAATGGATTCCCCAAAGACACCATCGTTATAGGGTCTCAAAATTGGGGCAAATAAGCGCCTTTTTTCTTGCAAATAATTCAATGCGTAAAAAAAAATTTTATTTTTAGTTTGCCTGCATGGGAAATCGAACCCACAGCCATAAGATTACAAACCAAGCACGCTACCGCTACACTATTGACGGCCTTATATTCTCAAGTCTTTAAATCAAATATGAACATTTCTTTTCTTTCTTACTGGACCTGTCAAAGAAAATGAGCTAAATATGAAGTAAATGCGATATATCTATGAGCTATAAATTTATCTCATATTTAGCTCATACTGAGCTTCGAAAGGTGCTCCAAATAACTCATATATACCTCATATTTATCTAACATAGCGCTATTTTGGACTTAAAACAAAAAATTTTCAAATCATAAATAGCTCATATTGAGCTTTTTTGCAGCTAAAATGCCTGCTGGGACAGTAGTTTCGCTATATAAGAATGTCGATTTTGCCAAGAAATTTCATTCTTATAGCCGGTTTTTTCTTATATAAGAACCCGTTTATAAGAAAACTCTTTCTTATTAAAAAAAAGCGTTTATTAGCAAATTTTTTCTTATATAAATTTCCGATATTTGAAAATAGGGATGTTACATTCTTAATAAAAACCAAGTTTCTTATATAAAAATTTGTTCCATACAAAAAAGAGTTTTTGGTTTTGGTAAACAGTTTCTTAAAGGCGGATTTTTCTTATATACGAGTTTCTTATATACAAACATTTTTGTACAGAGATTAATATAAATGGACTTGGTGCCCTGAGATTCCTTTCTTAAAAGCGGGTTTTTCTTATACACGAGTTTCTTATATAGCGAAACTACTGTATCTTAAAAACTGCAACTTTTCGATCTCCTTAGAAACTCATAAAATTCTATAATCATTTGAATATAAAATGGAAAAAGTTATTGGTTTATTGTGAGGGATATAATGATACTCCTATTGAAATCGCCAACACAATAGTAAACCTTTTCAATTGTAACACCTTCAAGAAATTATAAATTTTATTTAAACAAAAGCAGCACCCAAAATGTTTTTTGTTTTGTAAATAAAAAAAAACTCTGCCAGAAATTTGGTGTCATTGACTGCAAAGCTAGCTGAAGGCATAGGGTAAGAGTTCAAAAGTACAGCCACCACATCTAGCTATAACGTAGTGAATATTTATTAAATCAAACTATAAATAGAGAGCAATCAATAATTTGACCAATCGCTGCGAAAATTGTAGTTGAAATGCCACGAAGTTTAATCAAAGATAACAGCGCACTCAATGGAAAAAATGCGCAGTTTTCTTCACACTATCGAGTAAAAATGTTAACATTAGGTATGCAGCATGCCTGCCACATGCAGCTGGTTTAATTCTTGCATGTTACCTTTTGATTTGAACAAATTGTTTCTAGACGATGCATAGCGCCCGTATCGAACAGACCGAAGGAAAGAGGAAGAACACACACACACACACACAGAGACAAGGAGACAGACCGACATAGAGACAGGCAAAAGCACTCCTCAACAAGACTGACTAAAGCTAACTGAAATTCAACTATCCGCTCGACTGAACTGACCTCTGTGAACTGCCACGCTCGAGTTTGTGGTTATAACGTAGCAAAATGCTTAAGTCAAGAAAATTAACACCTCGGCAAGGGAGCGAACAAATGCAGAGATTACGATTGAGATTTTGTACTCAGCTTCGTCCGCCATGGACATAGTGCAGTATGCGAGTCTACGAGCAAGACATGCCGAGCATTTGGGCATTCCTATAGTTGATACCTGAGCAACAGACGAAAATTTCTGGAGACAATTAAATGCTGCAAAAAAAAAAAAGTTGATACAAATTACGATTTGTGGGTGTGCAGAAGAGAGGGCGGCATCCAATTCACTCTTGAGGCATGGAAACAGCAGCTTAAGGTGTTGCATCATCGTTTCAGTAACATTCAAGTTGCAACATGATCAAACATGGAAGGCACATAAACAGTGTCAATACCACTTTATCAAGCAGGCCGATTGCAAGCCTGTAGTAAGAAGTTTCAGCGTTACTGCATCAGCAAACACCCTGACTTAAAATAATGATGCCCAATTTGCAACACAATCGTTCGAATTCGATTTTATTCCGACTGTATGCATATCCGCATATCCGCATATCCTCAATAGACCAACAACCGAATCCGAGAGCTGATGATGATCTCTTCAGGCGTTTGCATATCATATCCTGCAAGAGTCTGTTCATTGCAACAAAACTCTACGCTGAGCGCTCAGCGTGAAGAAAACTCCAGTTTTCCATTCGCAAAGAGTGGGAAAAGCTTTTGCTACGTTCTCATGACCTTATCATTATTTCAGATATTCCGATCCCGAGTCCCGCACTTTTGCTTTTACCCATGCCCATGAGCCATTGGCGACTGTGACCGAGGCATGAGCACTTCAAGACAAAATTTGGTCTCTTCTCTTTCTATTTCCTCCGTTCGGTAAGATGTGCATCTGATTATTTCGCGAGCCTTAACGTTTACGACTTCCCAGAAGCGTTTGCTCGAATGATAGTTATTGCGTCCCTTTTTCTCTTTTGGGGCAAAAAGTGGTGGTCCACCAAAGTGTGAGCTCTTAGCTTAGATCAGATGCTGATAGCTACAGGAGACGGTTGCACCATCAAGAACTTAAGTTAAAAGGTTCTTGCGTGATGGGCAAAAACGGTTCAATGTTAAATGTTCATTTATATCTCTATGGAAAACGACTGAATTTAACTAGTTGCCAATTTCATATCCAACATGTAACAAACTTAGGTACTATTGAAAAGCATGGGTATAAGTATAATGCATTAAAAATTTAGACTCATAGCCCTTTTTATAAATATATACCTATTTAAATAGGAAATATTGTTAATAGCTGCCTCCTTAGCCAGTCTCTCTTCAAAACTAAAATTTCAAAAAACTTTCAAACTTTATGTTGGAGCTTTCAGTTATGTTTCTTCAATGCACAGTCATTTAATATTGTACGCCATTAGATCATAAATCTTTCAAACAGCATCGTTCTAAGCTTTTGTGCTACGGAGTGTCGAAATTTTCATCTGGAGAAGCAGACTTCTGTGGTAGTACCTACCAAATTAGCTCGGAGATGTATGGATTTTCATGACTTCAGTTCACACATTTCTTAGCATGGCGTGCCTGCATGTCTATTTTAAAGAGCTTATCTTAACAAATTTTCGCATAAGTTTCCCGCCGCCTTAATTTGTAGCTAACAATGCGAATCCAATAACGCCAAATAACAAAAAAAAAAAAAAAACAAATACGAAAATAAAAAGCACATTAGCAACAACAAGCAACCACGAGGCAACCGAGGCAATATGAAGAGAAACAATAGCTGCCATAGGTGGTAAAGGAGGCGATGCTAAATAGTGCCAAACACCATCTCAAAGAGGAAATCTCACCAAAGATGCCAAACAAATGAATTTTGGCAATCGAATCGAACACGCTGCGCTGGGAGGCGGCAAGACTGCAATGATGAGGAATCGTTAGCAGCAAGGGAGATCGCAGTTACTTGCAGAGTATGGGCACGCAGCATAAGAATGTGCTGCTCAAAATCATCGCAGGTAACCGGGATATGCAATATACTGGCATGCATGTGTGTATGGGTGTATGTATATGCAATTGCACATAGAAATGTAATGTATATTTGTATGCACGAATGCATGTATCTCGATCTGGCAGAAAGGGAGAAAGGAGTCGAAACATTCGAGACTGCCTATACAGATTGGAAAATGCAGGTTGCTTCGAGTACGGTGCTTAGCGGTTGGCAGCTCATTCCTATGCATTTCGAATCTCGTTGGAGTCTTCGTGGAGGTGCATTCGAGCACGTTTCGTGATTTATGAGGTGTGAATTGTGCTGAAATAATTTTTCCATTATTCTATTATTCTTTCCCCTCATATTTTGGATTTCCTTTTTGCCGATCGGTTTTCATTTTTCGGTCGGTCTTCGATTTCGGGTTGCTTTTGCCGTTTGATTTGGCTTTTCTTTTGCTAAATTAATGTCCGATGATTGGTTGGTTGGTACCTGGTTAAGCCATCTACGGTTTAACGATTGTTTTATTCAGTTTTTCTTCGATACTTTTAGACTTTGGCCGCGTGCAGATTAAATTGGATTTCTAGCTTAGCTTTGCTGCTTAGCCTTATTTGAGTTTTTGATGCAGCGATTTTGCTGTAAATATTGACACGAAACTCCTTTTTACATCGCGTTCAGTCTCGCTTTTGTGCAAAAGAAGACAATGTCTTGATTTTTGATAGCCTTATGATTGCTTTTTTGTAATTTGACTCGTCCACAAGTGCAAATTATAGCTCGAATAAGGAAATATACCTATTATCCGCCTTATTTTTTTAACTGGTTCCGTATTGGTTTTTAAACTACGAACATTTCCACATTTAATGGTATTTTGAATTGTTCGAATTAAGTTGTTCATTCAGAAAAATTATTAACCCTTTAATGCCAATTATTATTATTTTTTTTTTTTAATTAAAAAATCACATAGGTAAGACTTATTTGGGGCAGAGAAAAACGAATCTGAATTTATGTATTTGTTATTGTAATTTTTTGTACTTATTTCAATAAACTGACGACTGAGCCAACTGAGCAAAAAGGTTGAGTAACCTCTGTGCCTGCCTAGGCCCAGTGATAGAATTTTCGAAACGAGCAAAACCGAAGAAATAAGTACAGTGTAAAACTCTCTCCTTGCGGACACTCCTCTTAAGCAGACACCCCTCTTAAGCGGACACCCCTCATAAACGGACACTTTTTGGGAATGCTCGAGTATTATTTCTTCTCAAATCGATTCCTCTTAAAAGGACACCTCTGTTAAGCGGACATATTTTTCGGTCCCGTAGGTGTCCGTTTAAGACACTGGTACACTGTACCTAAATGTACCTACGGCCTTTTTATTTCAAAAAATAATTACTCTCCAGCACTACATTTTACACAAATGGTGCATCAACAAAAATACAACCCTATAGCGTATTGATAAATGCGCCATTAGGCATTGCTCTTCTATTTCTTTTACCAGTTAAACGAATACATTATGAAACAGCTTTTAGTTCAACATGTCCTAAGTAAGAAAGGCGTCTGAGACGAATACAGCGTCCTAATCGACCCGCAATGGGAACCAATCAAAAAAGGTGAAAAAGTTGTGAGCTTATTGGCCATAAAAATTGTCCATTCAATTCTATTATAGAATTTTCACTTAATCAATATTTATACCTTCTAAATTGCTTCCATAAACATAGCTCAACTCCATTAGTTAGAAAACAATATACAGACCTACAAACTGGCAGATATACAGACTCAAAAGTCTGAATCGCATGGCATAAGGACGCACAAACAAGATTTTCCCGTGTTTATTGAAACCCATTTCGATTAGCAGATCATGTGCTTTATATTTAGGGAAAATTTTTCTCTTTATGTTGATCCTGTAGCGCTGCTTAAGTAATTGGATTCTATGAATTCTTCTAAAAGACGATTCTGCTGAACTTATACAAAAAAAATTAACCCTTTGATGTCCGCATTTTGATCTGCTGTCTAATGCTCTTCGTTTTGAATTATAACAAAAGATGATGGTGTGTTGATTGACCATGCGAAGTTTTAACTTGCTTCGATCAATTATATCGGTCCTGAAATGAACAGAAAAAGTCCATGACTTCCTTATGGGCAACATCGGGCATCAAAGGCTTAAAGCAGAAGTACTCTTCGGTTCTTCGAAAGAGAAACACATTTCTTTGGCTTTCGCCGAATAAGTGATTTCAGTGAAATAAAAGAACTCCTTAAAAATATAAATTCTGCTTGGCAAGCAGTAATCAAATTTCGGAAGCTCCGTTGATAAGCTAGAAAATTATCAAAATTCAGTTTTTGCTGAATAAATTTTATGAATTACTACTGCCCGGACTCTAATTCAACGACAACTGAGCGCAGAGTCGGCAGATACGTCGTCGAATATTCCTTATCGCCAATCTCTTTATTGATCCATCGATTGATTTTGAATTTATGGAATAGAAACATAATAATTACAAGAACTTAGCCAGGAGGGCAAACCAATTCAAAGTTCAATTTATTGGGCGCTGAGGGAGCCACTGTGTGAGTGCGTGCGTGCGTGGTGTGTGTGTGTGTGTGTGTGTTTAGCTCTTACGCAAATTTACGCAAATGGGTATTATTCACAGCCTCCAGAGTCAAAACGACACAAGCGGACTGAGACGCCGAGTCTGAATTCGAATCGAATTTTTATTTGAGATGTTTTTCCGTTTTTGTGCTTTTGTGGCTCCCGATAAGACAGCCTCCCTTTGCCTCTCGTTTCACTTTCCTTATCACTTTTTTATGTCGGAGATTCAAAAAGAAAAAAAAAATTTTTTAAGTTGCGTACTGCTGTTTTAAGCAGTCGAAATAAAGAAATGAACGAAATGAGCATGGAGGACCCCAGCAAGCAGCGCTTTTTGGTAATGTCAACGCATTTCATCCACCGCAGGATTTTATCGGCAGAAGACTATCTTAAATCTTGAACAACTTGTTCGGTATAATTTCAATTAGAAGCAAATGCATTGTCACTCTTTGAATTATGACACAATCAACGTCGGCGACTAGGTTGAATTGGCGTTCATTCGGTGTCGCCTTGCGATATAAAATTATCAATTATGTTGACTTAGCTTCAGTCAGGGTCAGTAGAGATGAACCTGGAGGGGGAAATAACCGCCCTGTCCAAATCATGCAGGCCTACAGTGCTTATCACAATGGGAAAGTCTTTCGCTCATAATGAACACGATAAGTTAATACATTTGTATACGGCTCGATGTAAAAGTGACATCCGCAAGGCACAGAGTAGCGTGAGCGATGAAAAAATTTTTTAAATCGATGTCTTTAATTTTTTAAGGCTTTGGTTAGAATGAGCCTAGCGAAGAGCTGAAGACACAATCGATAGCACTATCGATGGTTTCAAGTTATCGAAAATATCGATGGTTTGTTGAAGACGAAATGACATTTACTTTAGTTTTGGAAAGGAGGTGTGGCGGTGACAGAGAGGCCTTTTTTTTAAATGCACAGATTTGTAAAAATTCTCTTATTTAGACTAGGACGACAGTCGCTCTGAAATGCAGCTTTCGATCATCGAAATTATAGTTTATCAAATTTATCGATCATTGAAAATAGATTATTGAATCTATCGATTATCGAAACTATCGATTATTTAGTCAATTTATTGTTGAACCGATCGGTTATTGAAACTATCGATTACTTAGGTTAGCGATTTTCAAAATTATCGGTTTTCAACCTATAGATTATTGAAAGGTCAGATTATTGAAGCTATCGACTTTTTCGACAATCGATTATTGAAACTATCGATTAATTAGTATATCGATTACTTAGACAATAGAATATCGAAACGATCAATTTTGACCCCATCGATTATTGAAATAATCGATTATTGAACTTATAGATTATCGAAAATATCGAAAATCGAACTATCGATAGCTCTCCAGCTTTTATCAAACTCATAAATAAGGCAAAATTACACACCTTGCTTCATCGCGTCGTAAAAAAAAAAAACTTCAGAAGCTCGAAAACGAGTCTTGTGTCCCATTTTACAAACCAAATGAGAATTATAGGCGTCATGCTAAACTATGTAACAACTATGGTTCACATTTCTACAGGAAGGTATGTCCCTATTTTTGATTTTCCTATGCCCTGAATAAACTATTGCCTCCGTAAAATGCGAGCAAAAGAAGATTCAAGCAGGCACTAATGATATTTTGATGCTAAATTAGTGACGACTGGGTTATTCTGAGCAAGTAATACCAAAAGGTTGCAAAACTCTCTACGAGTCTTTGGATTCAGTGGGTTTTTATATGGAGTAGTGTAAAACTAATCAAGTCGATTTATCGTATTATGTGTATTTTCGACATCCTCCTCTGAAAAATTTCGTTTGATGTTATACATCACAGCTTCAATGCTGATTAATTTGGACAAGCAATAAGTGTGATCTTGAAGCAAAACCTCGAATATCTGGCTGCAGTGTTATGATATGATTTGAATCGATGCTTCAACGTAAGCAAATCTGATATACTAAGCATATGTATTTCATTTCAATTACTTTCAAAGAAGAAAAGAAGCATTGACAATCTTAAAATTATTATAACTTTATAGGTCTAAAATAAACTGTTGCACATACATTCATAAATATCAACTGTTGATGTCCAAAAATGCCAAATTTGATATACGCCCTGGGTGATGGTGGGATACGATTTCGTTAGTTCTTTGAAATTTTCTTCACTTTATTGTAAGAAATACGAATATCCCAACCGAATTTCATTGTTCTGCAACAAATTCTTAGATTTTTGGCAGTGAAATGTATGAATGCTTTACACTGTGCGCCGTCGGCGTCACCGTTACTGCCCTTCGATAAATTTATGATTTGTTTTGGTGCAATTAGGGGCGTTCATTACGTACACATTGGCAGTTCCTTGAGCCATTTCTTCGTTTATAAGTATGTTAATACTTATAAAAAATCCCACTTTTTGAATATGAACAATTTTTGCAGTGAACCGTAGTTAGCGGAAAGGTAATGGTTCTGTTATAATCTTTTGGTATGAGTTCTATTTCAAGCACAGAAAAAAAATTCTTTGACTAAAGATTGATTAACTTACCCACCAATAATTTCGTTAACAAAATGTTTTTTTACCTTTAAAATGCAACTAATCGTTAAAAGCAGTTTACTTCATTATTATGAACTTCATTAATGAAGTTATTTTTAATTTTAATTTTAAGAATATCTATCGAATTCAGCTTTTTGCTATTTTAAAAGATTTTCGAATTTTCAAATATGGGCAAATGGGATGTCAACAAAAGAGATCATCCTATATTAATTCTTTTTAAGCATCGCCAACCAACACAATGACCTTATTTAGTTACTACTCCAGTTATTTCCATATCAACAATTAGATTTTTCACTTGCACAGGAATAAACGTGTGATAATTATACCCTACAATCTCCGTGCCGAAGGAATATTGCTTTGTTGGGGTTCGTAAAACACCTCGAACTACTCAAGACAGACCATGTCAAATGTGTACAGAATTTGGTGTGCAAGAAATTAGAGAACGACCTGGATGGAACCATTTCAAGGAGTAGGTACCTTTGGTACTTTTGTCTGTTATAAAGGATTACAAAAATTGCTTTCAGACCATTAAATTTTGAGGTAATTTGATATGTGGACATTTTTGGCGACAAACTTTTAAGCCCGGATCCCACTATCTGCGCAATGCGCCGATTTTTGCCGAAATCAAAGCGTCGATAGTGTGAACGCAACTTTCTTACTCTGATGCTGACAAGTGTGATCTTCTTGAACGATTTTTGTCCCTATTTTATTGTTCCCCGATATTTTTTTGACAATATGTGACGATAATGTGAGCTCAAACAATGATTGTAGAATATTTTGAAACTTGTGCCGATCTGGCCCGATAAAAATCGGCGTAGAATGTGCTATTTGCGCAGATCGTGGGATCGCAGCTTAAGCCTGCGCTTTCCTGTCAACAAGCTTGCGAGATATTTTTTTGCGTCAACACTGAATATTCCATATTTACGAAAGCAGCTGCAAGTTAATTTCGCCACACGGCATGCTGAACAATTGGTTCAAAGCTCCATTCCAAAAGGTTTTTTCAAATTTTCACTTAACGCCAAATTCACAATCAATCAATCAATCAACAAATTAATCAATCTCCCAATCAATAGAGACATCAGTAGAAATTCTAAATTCATCTTGTCAAACAAACTTGTTTTACACGCCTTAATAGCAGTTTACGAAAACAAACCAGCCATGAAATTCGAGGCCGACACGAATGGGCACAAAAATGCCAACACCTCATGGTGCTTAAGTGCCCGAGCCACAAGGAAGTGTGTGTATTCCTTTGCCCATAATTAAAATGTTTTAATGCCACCATTTGTGTTGGCCAACATGATGCACGCTTCCCTACAAAGCTCCGATCCAAAAGCACAGCGAGCAACGCAGCAACTCAATACAAGAACAAGTGACGCTGCAGGGCTACTGCCATGTGATCGTCGCTCTGAATGAAGTCAAACGTGAACGCAACACACAAAAACAAGTTGTTGAACATTAATTTCTCTCAGCGATGGATGCTTGCACTCGGCCGGGGCCGACGGATGCTGCCATCGATCTAGTCGCAAGGGTGCTAAAATGCTGCAAAAGCACAACGCAACGCAACGCAACGAACGATGGTAATTATGTTAAACTGAACAAACCGGGCTAAGCATTACTTCTACATATAGTGCGACGTGCCTTCTTTTTAATGAATTCTCCACGATATGAGTTTTAGCTCCTTTTTCGCTCTCTCACTCACTTCTCGCATGCGAGATATGCGAGAGAAATATGCTTGCAATCTGTGTGCTGTGTGCTGTGTGCCGTGTGCAGCATGCTGTGTGCTGTGGCTTCAAATTTCTTTTCTTACGTGTCTTTGCCTTTCATTTGTCTTGTTGACTGCAACTGGCGCTTGTTGCCATGTACAGAAATCATTTTACACAGTCTTCGCGAGCTGGAGCATCTTTATCCGAGTCCACTCTTTTAACATCACCTCGCATCAGTCGTCGTTCGTCGCCGTTCGTCGTCGAGTCAGCGCGTCGCTTTGACTGATAAGAAACCAAGTCGACGCATGCATTGGCGACATTCGATTTCTGTGTGATTTCTGGGCTCAATATTACCACACCCCCGTATGGCAATGACCCCCGGACAAGCCGATAGACCCGCAGCCAAGGCTGCCGCATATCTGAGTATCATAATGGAAAACGAGACTGTGAGGCTGGCATTTAGATAAGACGCTCATTTTTAAAAAGTCTTGAACGTGCAATCGAGCAACACAGCGACGTATATATGAATGTACCTACACCTTTGCGGATTAACGCATGGAGCAGCACAGCTCCGATCCAGACATGAGGAGGGCTGAGACGGGCCCGCGATAAGAAACGCTCGGTCTTAAGACGCGCTCTGTACTAAGTTCCTCAATGCTTGATGTAAGACTACTGCAATGAGATATCGGAAGAATTTTCATCTGAAAAATTGCATTACTTAAAATTGTTTTGTCGAAACGATAGCTCAGCGCGATGTCGAAACCCTTCAGTTTCTTCAGATTTTCTCATGGCACTGATTTATCATATAACTATCATACATAGGTACTTATTTCGATATAAGGTGCCCTAATCATGTAACTATGTATCTAAACGGAAGTAATTTAGAAAAGCGGGCGCTGGATGTTCCAGATTCGCCAATAACGAGACTCAAAAACTGCCATGAAGGGTTTTAGAATTTGTGCTTGTCGAAATCGGACCAGGAACTTTTATTTTTTGTATAACAAGTTGTATTTTTTGGGCGTCTAAGACTATAGAAAACCTATACGATGTTTCTCTAACAGTCTCTGTAAAGTCGTAGTCTTTTTTTCCGATCTTCAGTACCGCATTCGATATTGAACGATACAAATTTAAATGATATTGTATGTGTTCTTAATGCCAGCCCGCAGAAAATCGGGAGCTCTTTGGCCATGGTTCTAGACACATACACTCTTGTTTCAATAAGCACTTTTGATGGACTATCCTACACGAAAGGCCCACGAAAAAGACATAATCCAGTGTCCAAAAGCCAGCAGTGAAATATTATTAATTTTTCCTTCATTATATTTCCTATTAATCAATACTTTCTTCAATTTTCAAACGGTGTCGAAATTTTCCCTTAATATCGATAAAAGTTACAATGCCATGTCTTTTTCAATTAGGCAATACACAAAGGTATGCTAATATGACAATCTGGCAACATTACTGCGAGCCAAAATCATTTTTTGAACACCTTTAATGGTGAACAGCAGAGGTGGGCACGCCTTGAGCTCGCGAGCGAAGAGCTTTCACATGTACACATGATGAGCTTTTGTGCTTTCACACATACGGGACAGTCCGGTTTTTGCTTAGTGGTGCCACATTTTTCCGAGAAAAAAACCCCTTTTCCAAATTTGTACACTGTACAACTATTTTAAAATTCAAAACCAATTGAATGTGATCATTCCTGTTTCCACAGACAAACAAGAACAACAAAATTTTGTATCCAAGAAAAGTAATAATTTTAGTTGAGGATAAAAAATCTTAAATTTCTCATTAATTTTTTTATTTATTTTCTTCACAAAAATTGCGCGTGTAAGAATGGTCAAAAATGTAAAAAAGAAGTCCTGCATGTTGATCGGAAAATTTGTCCAACAAATTCGAACATACAAACTTGGTAGCCCTACTTATAAGTATAACAAATGATCGAAAATCATTTTCAGACTTACATTCGATTTGTCTAAGATTTTTTGGCACAACAGACAACATTCGAAGACATTTATTTGTGCCACGCCTTCATTTATATGACAATTATGAGGTTCATCTTCCTTCTAGGCGCTACGAAAGCACGCACAAACATGACATACCGACGACATAGAGTGCTTCAGATATAAAAATTGGCCAACATAAAAGGGTTCGTTTTCACAAAATCCGAAGTCGAAAACAGGAAAACTTCGATACATTTTAGGGTGTCTAACTTGGCTAAAGAAAACATCTGAAGCTCGTTTTACTTTATCAAAAATGCGTCCACTTGAAATAAATTCCGAATGGAGAAACTTCAACATTTTGAAGTGCTAGAACACGAGCAATTAAAGTTTAATAACATTTCTTCTTGAGCACGAATTGATAAAATGTTGAAGATCGAGAACAGATACGATTTCATTTCCATTTCATTTATTCGATGAATTTATTGTGAGTAAACAATGAAATTTGTGGGAGAAGTGCTTACTAAAAAATGAAAATTTAAGTACTTCGATTAATTTGGCTTATCATATATATCAGCAAGAAAAATTTTGTAGTGTCTTCGACAGTAGCAAGCTGCAATTAAAAAGAACAAACAAACCAAAGAAGTGATTCCAATCGAAATTGAGCCAAATCAAATCGAATCGCTGTACGCACCCTTCGTAGAATCGATTTTTTCTGGGCTAAATATTTGTCATTAGAAGCACTAGTGTAGGCAAACACCTACGACGCGTGCGGGGGAAATTTAATGACTTCGTTATCTTCCCCCAAAAATACTTAGATGAAATCAAGTAGCAGCGCAACCCAGAAGCATGTCAGTTATGGAAAAAGACTAAAGCAAAGCAATTAGATGCGATAAAAGCCTCATAAAAGACAATACAACATCTTGGGTTGGGACATAATTTAAAAAAAAAAAAAAAAAATTCTAAATTATCACAAACAAAAACACAGAAATCGATTAAGGAATCGGTTCAAATAGTGGAGCAATGGGTTCTAGCTCATAAAAAAATTGTTACAAATTGAGTTTTGTTAAGTTTTTCTTTTTATATGGTTCTCGATCGTCGATAGGGACATATTCCTTCTGCGATTAAAGTGAATAGATAAATACATAAATGTATGAATTTAATTTACAGTTGAGTCTGGATAGTGTGCACCCCGGAAAGAGTGAGCACCTCATTGATCGCAGCACAGAAATTTTGTCATTAATTGCTCCGAAGTGTGAACAATCAAAACTCTTTTAACTGTCTCTCCAAATACAATTTTCTTATTGAAGGAGTTGAACTGTCTTCACGAAATTTGGTATGCGGGTTCACGGGGACATAAGTTCCAGATCGGACTATTTTTATGGGCACCTCCAACACTAGGGAAAATGATACAAAACACATTACTCATACGGCATGTTTTTAAAAAATTAATATCTCCAGAAATAATTAAGATAAAAAGATGAAACAAACGATGAGTTATTGTTAATAAAACCAGGTATTTTTCTAAAATATTTAAAAGGTTTAACAAAAACTGAAATACACTGAAAAAAATAGTTACATTTTTGTTTTCTTTTTTGTGCACAAATTTTTCTCAGTGTAAAATTTAAAAATAAATTTTCTATATTCCTTGTCTTATTAACAATAAGTCACCGTTTAATTCATCTTTTTATTTTAATTATTTCTGGAGATATTAAATTTTTAAAAACATGCCGCATGAAGTAATGTGTTTTGTATCATTTTCGCACATTTGTACTGGATATTAGTACTAGAGCATCTATGTGCACTTGTAATTTGTTGAATATCTCACTGTTGCACCATTTAATTTGAGTGAAACTTTTTTTTAAATGAAAGCAAATACTTAGAGGTATCTTTTAAAAAAATTTGTAGAGTGGCGTCAAACTGGGAATACACTGAAAAAAATATCCAAAATTTTCTTATTGGTTTTGTGAAAAAAATTTTCTCAGTGTAAAAATTAAAAAAAAATGTTTAGCTTCCTTGTTTTATTATCTAACAGAATCTGTTTACATCGTCTCTCTATCTCAATTGGTTGTTGAGATATAAAATTTTGAAAAAAGCCTTAACAAAAAAGGATTTTCAAGGACCGTTCAAAATAAAAATCTAAAAAGTAGTCTCCACAGTGTTTTTAGATGGCACCTATCGAAAAATCAAAAAATTTAAAAATTCCTTTTATGATGCCACAACCCGCCAGACCCTACTGTATTCAGCTGTATGGTATAGTATGGCTTAGTGACCAACTGTACAGATTTTTCCGGTATTGTATCGAATTTTGAGGCGAGAACCTTTGCTTCGGTACACCGAAATTGAACGATTTTGCCAATTTGTACTGGATTTTGTACCGAAATTTTACTACTGGACAAAATAAAATAAAAACTCAACCGAAATTAGTAGAAAAATCGGTTCAACTGATAATTTATCAGTGATAAATATACATTCAAAAATCAAAATAGGAAATAATGATTTTAATTGAATGAAAAAATATTTTTTAATGTTTTTTTTTAGAACAATAGAGAAGAATATTCGACATTGCTAGGATTTTTGAGATCCGAAATTGAGGACCTGTTTTTTTTTTATTGCTCTTCAATTTTGAGGAAAAATTACTCAGGTAGACTGAAAAAAATGATTAGTCGAATAAATAAAATACACATTTGATGGTATTGTTTTCTTTCTTTTATGTGTACCGATTTTTCACATGCAATTCCGGTATTTGTACTGATTTTTGGTTAAAAAAAAGTTGGTCACGTAAAGTATGGCCCCAATACAATAAACCTTGTAAAACCTACAATATATATAGCTACTATTTAAAATTAAAAAAACATTTTTTTGTTGTTTTATGTAATTCAAATCAAAAACAAAGAAGCTGAAATTACAACCGCGATCTATGATTTGCCCTTATCTTCTGAACTCGTTTCGCTATTTTATTCCCATATGGAAATGGAATAAGTGATTTTCATCAGATGCCAAGAACAGAGCATCTTTAATACGTCGTCATTCGAGAATCAATGATGGCAAAGGATCTGTAACCACAATGCGAATTGAAGCGAATATCAAACTGAATTTTTTTTCTTATAAGACTTTTTCTCGTTCACAGGAGATCGATGGTAAATCCCAGCGGAAAAGAGGTCCAAAGACTTTTAACTAAGCGGTCAGATATTTGTGTAATATCCCAGCCGGAACTGTGTACAGAAGGTGCTCGAACAAAGCACACAGAATGCCGTCCACTTTTTCTAATACATGCCTAGGATGTGCCGTGGTGTGAAAACTGGGTTCACTGTGTATAGCATTGGTATATTAAATAGTGAAAAATACCGTCTTTGTTTACTTCGTTCCATACACAAGCTAAATACCGGGTGTCTGGCAAAGTACCCGGTTCGTGAAACAATTTGAAAACAGTTCTTGTTTTATTTTGGCCTATCTACTTCTTCATACACTTCGTGTCCAGGGACCAAAACACCCGGCTGGGATGTAATTACAAAGAGCGATTATTGACGTAGACCAACATTTTGAGCATCGTAAGCAAAGCAGTGAATCTCCATTCCTCGGACATCTATACCGTATATCTTGTTTAGCTCGAACTTTAATCTTTAATTCCGAGTCTTCACAAGTGCACGACAAACATTTTATATAAATTTGGTTTACGTTATCAAAGTGTGACTGTATTATAAAAATAAATTGTTGTCAACAAATCTCTCGCCTAGAAAATGAGATGCCGACTCTCTGTGTCGATTGTTATCAGCATTTTTGAAATGTAATCAGCTCAGAAACATATTAATTGAATTCAGATTTTAATTTTAGCTCAGCAGACAGCCGCTTTGACTTTTTGATTATAAAAAAAAATAATATAAATATAACAAATGGGCAGATAAGAGAATAAATGAAAGTGAAAATGCCTTTTATTCTGGCTATGAATTAATTGAATTCAATTGAGATAACATGCAAAATACGCCTACTAAAGGTATCGAGAGCTACATCTATGGGCATTGGACCTTATTTGGTCCAAGAAAAACAAAACATAGTTTCATTACGACCTCAATCAAGTGTAGCTAGGATCAGGAGAAAATTATAAGCTGAGTCTCTTTTGTGGCGGGCCTTTTTGCTTTGGGACTTTCATAATAAGTACTACCCAAGTATGCTTGAAAGCCAGATATATAAAATCTCGATCAATCAACAAAGGAACCCAAATATCATTGATTTCTCGGAACATAAAACTGTTATCTATAGGCCACGCTTCGAAGGTTCGGTATGTCGAATAGCCACATACCAGTATTAACAGTAGGTACCTACTGTTGAAGCCATTGACTGAACTTCCAAAAACAAATCTAATTGAACACGGCACTACTGTCAGAAGGCCATTGCTTGTGCGGCATAGATTAAAAGCATATCGAATATCTTAACTAACTTTGAATCCTGATAAAGATGTAATCAATTCCGAGCTATACCGTTCAAAGGCCTGCGAATCGTTTAACACTGATAAGCATCTGAGGCCCGTTGGTCAAAGGAAAAAATATCAGCTTTTTCATTTCTGACAGAGATTTATTGACAACTTGAGAGCGCTATCATAAAAGTTTATTTATCAAGATTTTATTGATATCAGATCGATGATTCGTAAAGCAGTGATTGTGCGGGCAGCTATTGGTAAAAGAAGTAAAATAAATCAAATATCAAGATTGAAATATTGATAAACGATTTTTTATGAAATTTCTGCTCAGACATACGGAGGAAAATAGCTGTGGAATCACCATTGTGACAAAACAAATAAATTAAATATAGGAACCATGGGCCTTACCACAAACCGTTTGATAAGGAAGTCGAGTCACTGAATATTAGGAAATCGTCACGTCCCGTTATGTCTCGTTAGCTCGTGGCAGCAACAAAACATATCGCCCCACGATTGCACTGGAAATTTAATAACGGATAAGAAACTCGTTTGGAATATTTTGAACTAAAAACTCTATTGTTAAACACAATAAAACCTACATATGTACATAAAAATCGTACATGTATTTTTCGAGAGCATTAAACATTTTAAGTCCTACCAGTATAAGTATAGTAGCACTGAAAATTAAATTGCAATATGTACCAGTAAATTTTACTGGTTACCGAATAAAATTGCATTATCAGTAAATTTTTACTGAAAAACTATGTACATTACCAGTTAATGTTACTGATACTGAAAATAGCAGTCCGAATAGTAGTCCAATATAGAAAACTAAAAATGGATGAATTATCACGGGTACTCTATTCACCAAATCCACTCAAAATTAATTGCAAAACTATGAAAATTTTATGAAAAATTAAAGAAGTCAAGGGGAGATTCCACGTAAAATGGCCTTACAGGCAGGGACAGATCCAGCTTTATTGGCGCTCTGTGCAAATATTTGCAGCCCCAATGATGGCTCTAATGGGGTACTGTATTCGTATATCTACATATGTGGAAGTCCCGTCCATCGCAGTGCCTCTCTGGGCTTTTACCCTAAGTTTCGGGCTCTTAGTATGCAATCTAGACCACATATTAGTGATGAATCGAATGTCATATTCAGGCGCGCAGCCATGGGGAGGGGTTTTGGGGTTTCTATTGTACATTTTTTACTTTGTACAGCCTATGAAAATGTAAAATATTTATGTAAATATATTTCAATTATCTATTTTTTAAGCTTTTTACGAAAACAAAAACAAAAAATATATAGAAAAATCCACTGATTTTCAATTCCTGTTGAAGTATGCGGCATACTGTATGCCTGTAAGTGTACCTGAATCAAGGGCACCTCAAATCTTTTTCCAAAATCTATTTTATTGTTTAACGAATTTTAGATTTGATTATTTACAGAACCTATACTTGAAATCGAACCATAAAATCGGTGAGACTTAAGACAAAAAAAAAAAAAACACACACACACACACATTCACATTGAGAGTAGTGCTCGAAAATATTTTGATCGGAGATAAAAATATTTACGCTGCACGAATATCTTTTGGCGTTCTCGAAATCATATGGAGCTGATGAATCAAGATGAACGAACGACAGCCAAAACTGAAATTAAAATGTTCAACGTTTCGCCACTTCTCTTCCCCGTTGGCCACCGATTGCGCCACATTCAGACTTCGCACATTCAGTATGTCTTAGGAACGAAGAAAGAGAGAGCGAGAGAGAGAGATAGAAAAAAAAGACTTTCGTTTGGCTTGCAGTATCGGCACTTGGCATCGCTAAGCGCTTTTTACGCGCACTAGATTTCTTAGTTTGATAAGAAATGGAATAATTACCGACCATGGTTATTCAGACGAGCACTAATAAGCTCAAACCGAACACCATCGTTTGGATATTGCTTCGGAATCGTTAAATTTATTTTCGATTTCATTAAATTCAACGAATGACTTTGCATGTCATTTAAAACTGACTGCCAAATTGCTGAGCGCGATTTCAGCTGGAGCTGGAGCTGGAGCTATTTAGTTCCGTTTATTATAAATGCCTTTTGGCTAATCAGAGTGATTCTGGAAATACCAATAACCTACATACATGTAAGCATGGCACATAACATAATCAGGCGATACGAAATCAGATGATTAAAAGTCCTTGCGGTTAGTCTGAGAAATAATATATTTTGAACGCTTTTCCCCGCTTAAAAACATCAAATTTGTGTCATATTCATCCTTTAACATACTTCCCTGCAGTAATGAGCTGGTCACTTTCCTAAAACCGACTTTTGACCGGACCAAATCCTACCGTTCGTTCCATCGATTTTGGCTAGCTGGCAGTCGGTAATAAATGGGTTGGTTCATCAACTTAGAATATATATAAGAAATTGGTTTTTTATTTTCCTTATTTGACTATCCTAAAACCAGACAAAATTACGACAATTGACCAAAAAAAAGGGTCCTCTCCAATGACAGGCCCATGTTAAAATAGGCGGCCAGTTGATAGATTAGAAGTGGAGCTATGCGAAGACTAGTACTGTAGTGTAGTGTAGTAGACCGAAGGCTACACTTAGGTCACTCCATATTACTGCAGGGTGATTGCAATTCGATACACATACAGCCCTATTCTAAATGAACATCCTCCGGGAATTTGGGGGTGGAAAAGAGGGATTTCCGCCGGGTCCGGGCTTTCTGAAGGGGCCCACAATTGACATGCGACTTTTTTTTTTGTTGGTCGCACATTTTTGTGAGAGGAACCCGGAAAAATTTTCGGGCCCCCAATTTTCACAATACAAACCAAACAGTGACTCTTTGTGCATGGATAGGTCACGTACGAATTCTCTAAACCCCATAAGTGGCAATCTTGCTAATTGACATACCTACCGAGATGAAAATGAGCTTCATCTGAAAACACGGTTTTTCGGTAAAACTCTTCATCTCCAGCTGAGCAAACTTCAGGCCATTGGGCGAAGCGAAAACGCATTGGATGATCATGAGGCTTGAGCTGTTGCTGTTGGACCAATTGAGCTTTGTAAGCCTTCATACCGAGGTTCTTACACAAAACTCTTCTCAGAAAAGTGCGAGAATTGTTTGATTCCCGAATTCGATGACGTTGAGTTGATTTTGACGGGAATTCTTAAACATTCTGAGCCACTGCAGCAAATGTTTTCTGTGGTTGCGCTAAAGCTTTTTCATTCCAAAGGCATTTTCACTCAAAGATGCCTCGATTTAACAATGCATTGAATGCAACAATATTTCCTGTTTAATTCAACGAGTATATCTTTGTTCTAATTATACTTTCCATGAAAACTTTTGAGTGTAAAAATATGAAATAGTTAAGCTGAAACTTCAAGGATATAAGTATTAATAAGCTTCCTTGCAGCAGGGCTAACCTTACAATCGTTTTGAAAAATCCTGAAAACCTTCCAAACTCTAAAAATGACGAATAATAATTGAATTTAGACCACTCAATAGAAGCTGCTGACACATGAACTCGAAACCACCTTTTATCAAACGTGTCATTTCCGAAGAACAACTATATTACGAAGTCTATAAATCGCATTCGCACACAATTCTGGAGATAAGAAACACGTTATGCAAGAGCGCATGTATGTAAGAGTAACATTTGAATGCTAAAGTTACATTTACGAGTTTATCGTGCAATTCCATTTTATTCTCCACAGCTATTTCATGTACTGGGGCGCGCTGTTGTAAGTTAAATATCTACTGAAAGTTTTCTTATCAAGTGAAAAAAAAAATTTCCTACCGAGAAAAGCACGTTTAACTTTTGGGGTGATATCCACTTCGCAGCGCCAAACAGACAGTGGAAGCAACAAGAAATAATGAAAGAAATATACAAAGGCAACACAATGGGTAGCAAAATAAATAGATTACAAAGTGTTTTAAAAGACCCAAAGTACGACGAACAAGAAGAGCTGGGTCGTGTTCGATGGGATCGGTCCGGTCCGGTTCGGTTCGGTTCGGTTCAAGTGCGGCACTTTCAACACCCCAAACACCAGCAACAGCCAGCACCGATGTCAAGACTGAATACCAGATTTATGAGCACTTTATCTATGCACTTTTTCAATGAAACCGACTATCTTCTTGTGTGCCCGCTTGGGTAATGGATAAACACGAACAATTTTTGGATGAACGTTGAGAGATACAATATAATTTTGAAAAAATATCATCGAAAAACTTGCCGCATTATCAAATGAAACGCGCGAGATCGCAATTCATTGGGGCGGGCTTAATTTTTCGAATCATTTCTACTTTAACTATTTTTGCACGGTGAAAAAATCAAACCGAAAATAAAACAATCAAATCAAATTAAAAAACCAAATCAGTCTAAATTATTTAAAATTGGAAAGAAAAATATCGGAATTTTCCATCAATCTAATTACTAATTACAGTCGACTGTCGTTAATTCGACACTCGAGGGACTCTAAAAATATTTCGAAATATGGAGTGTTTGAATTAACGAGAGTCGACTGTATAAAGAGATTTTGTAGGGAACTCGTGATCGCTTTGAATTATGAAGAGGTTCGAATTATTGGGAGGTCCAAATTATCGCAGGTTTGAATAAACGAGAGTCGACTGTAATATAAACAAATGCATGGGTGGATCGGTAATTCCGATAAAGATGAAAAAAATCAATTTGTTTGGATGAATGTTTCGACGCAGAGGCGTAACTATCGGGGGTATTAGGGGTGAGAAACTCCCGGGCCCCACGCACTGTGTCAAACGAAAGATATTTTAAAATATCGAACTAATTTTTCCCCCACATAATTCGAATCAAATTCGAGCATTTATGAACGGGCTTTCGATACATCTAGATTCTAGATGTATTCTTACTCTATTAATACGTTTTTATAATTAAAATAAACATTATAATATATGTTGGACTTTTTTTTAATTTGCCATGGATAGAGGGGGGCCCCGAAAAAAAATTCTCCCGGGCCCCGCAAGGTGAAGTTACGCCACTGTTTCGACGTGATCTAGAGCAAGCTTTTTTAATTCTGGACAAAAAAAAATCCAAGAAGGAGCAAATAGGATATCTCATCCATTGAACTAAGGCATCAGCTCAGCTCTTAATTTTATTTGTTTCTAACTTTTTACTCAAAAAATGGAAAATCGAATGCAAGGCTTCAAAGCTGAACTAAGTGTTTCTTGCAAAAAAGTGACCAGCTGTTACAGGGTCGGGCTGGGGGTCAAAGGGTCCACCGGGAGTTTGAAAAATGGGAATGAAAAAAAAACTAACAGCTAAAAAGCTACCATGGGCAACTGCCCGACCGATACATTCGCTAGTGTGAAAAAATGGAACCAAATTTTTAAAGCAAATACCTTCAAAGAATTACCACCAACTCAAAATAAGTAAATTGGCCCTCAAATTCTGTTGTGACCGGAGGCCCCGTTATGATCTAAGGCGGCATTGTGGGCAGGGGTAATCATAGGTAAGTTTTTATTTTTCGTATCACCGTAATAGCTTAGGTATTTCCCCATGTATTTCTAGTCAAACTGAATCTCAAGCTTTAAGCTTCGTAGAAAAAGGAGAATAAAGTGGACGTCGTCGACAGGACCTAATACTTAAAAACACATTAAAAATGAATTTTATCTTTGAATTTAACGAATTCCGAAGGCCAAAAATAAGTCTACAAAAAGTTAGCAGGACATCGAATATTTCTATTTAATTAGATCACTGGGCTGTTGATAATACAGTACACTCCCGGAAAAGTTAACCGATTTATCCCGAGGTCTGTTAACCTTTCTGATAAAGAAAAATGTCTTTAGAATTTTCAATATTTTCCAAATGTAACAAATGGAAGGATATAAAAGCATTATTTTCGAAGCTGTTCCTTTCTTTTTGAAGCCAAATAGCCATAACATGTAGCTACAAGCTCATGCATAAAAAACCCTTAATACGCAGTTCGGTATTGGAAATTAGCAGAAAGTTTTCTACAGCCCTATTCTATATATTCCCAGGGAATTTTGTCCTGCGGATTTGAAAAAACTTCTCTCATTCTAAGCACACTGGGGAGGTAATATGAAGGGAGTACGAATTTCGAACATTTTTAATAAAAGCTCATCACATTATTTTCTTTATTGACGCCAATTTGAGTTTAAACTTTAATTCACAAAAGATCCACCCATTTCCATTTCGCTAACACCGCACCGGCCAACAGTGCCTACCGCCTACAAAGTATACGAGACTGTAAGCAATCTGAATATTAATAGCTACAAAGTAGGTACCTATTCAAGATTGTAGGCGAACTGCCTGCCAATAGCTTACTTTATGTGGAAGTGGTAGGCGTTCACTCTACAAAAGTATACTGGGATTGTATATGAGGTCGTATGCATTACCGCCTACGGTCTACAAAATTTGTTGCGATTCATCGCTTCTGTAGGCAGCATTTTAGCCGCTGGGACGGTGTCGATTCTAAAATTAAGTTATATTTCACTTGTGAAATGGTTTGTTGGGTAATTGCTTTGATTTTTGTGCGTGTGTGTGTTGAATGTTTACGAAAATTTTGGAAAGCATAAAAAGTAAATCTGGAATTATAAGAGCTCAAAAATTTAATCAAAAACAAGTAAGGGTGTTATAGTCAAGCGACCTGACAATAAAATACCCGACACAAACACATGTTTAAATAATTTTTGAACCACGCCCAAAAACAGGACCACTAAGTAAGAATATTCAAGAGGTTTTATAGGCAATTAGGGGCCTCATATACCGACTTTTGCTAAATTTCTTTATGAAACCAGCCCCTTTGCCACGCCCACTTTTCCAATTTTTTTGAATTCTAATCGGAAGATTAAATATACGCTCAAATTCTAAGTTTCATTGAATTATTTCGAAAAAGTCAGATTTTGGGTCAGTTTTTAGAGTTTTGTGACAGACCCTAGTACTAGAGGTACCCTTAATAATAGACCTATAAAAAAAAAATTTGGAAATGATGTTATAGGTTACAAAGGAAGCATAATTACCAAATATCGTTCAAGTCCCATTTGCATTTCGGGTGTAGGAGGCAATTTTCGAAAAACGCCCTTCTGCCACGCCCACTTTACAAATTTTTTAAAATCATATTACTTGCCTTTAAATATCGAATTTCATCAAAATATCTTGAAAAACTTCGAGTTAAGAGCAGTTTTTGTGATTTTCGTAACAGACCCTAGTACTGGAGGTACCCCTAAAAATGGTCCGATCGGGTCCATTCTCGAACTTGTTCTTACTCATGTCGCCGTGAGCACGCATACCAAATTTTGTCAAGATAGCTCAACTCCTTCGATAAGATAACTGTATACAGACAGACGGGCATGTCTAAATCGAATCTCCTGGTGACCCTGATCATTTCTATATATATTTTGTATGGTCTATCTTGACTGGTTCTGGGTGTTACACACAACCACACAAACGCAATATACCCTCAACACAGAGTGTGTCGGGTATAAAAATGGTCAACGGCCAGATGTTGTGTGTCATCAGCGCCATGATAAAGAAAAGATTATCACCGTCCTAATTGATTAGAAAAGAAAAATAAAGATTTCAATCGATTTTCCTCGGCCCGGGTTTTTGCGATTTTATCGTTATTTCTCGAGTTATCGAATGAGATTTGATTTGATTTGTTTTTAAACAGTCGTATCTTTTACTTACACATATACTTGATTATACATTTTATAAACCTAGAAGAACTCTTTACTAAACTACTGAATGCAAACACGTCGGGTTCATGTTTCGCTACCGAAGAACCTTTACCAACCAGTCAGACACAATGAAAAGTTTTCGAAATAATACCCAGCACTGGGAGCACTTTTTAACGAACGTAACGTTTATTTATACTTTTTTATCGTTTCTTTTTTGTAGAAAACGAAAAAAAAAGTAATGTAAGCCAAGCTCGTTTCCGATCGCGGATGGAATTCGTCTTATCGCTTTTGAGTTTTATTTAAATGAAAATAAAAATTGTAACTATATAAGTATATGTAGATATATTTTAAACGAAATTTATGCGGCCACCAGTTTGTTGGCGGTATTCATTAGCTTTTGGCACTGACTCAGTTTGAGACTCAGGCGTAATGTATCCAAATGAAAAATTCGTTTTTGCTTTGTCTGTCTGTAATTGGAGTTGCTTTGTTTATGACAATTCTAGAAACTTCGTGACTTCTGCAACCCTTATTTCCCCGCTTCCAATGAAAATTTAATTAAAAAAAAAAATTTGACAACTTTTTTAATCGCTGAACTTGTGAGCTCAAGGAGCAGGTCTTTATAGAAGAGTAACGCCAAAAATTACGCTTGGCAAAAACTGTTTTGAGTTAAACGAATTGATTACGTTTGTGGCATCACATTTTGTTCCGGGTTTTTATTATTTTATTTGATTTTATTTTATTTTATTAATTATTTAATTGAAATGAATTTTTAAGTGATACTTTTCACTCCATTCCCGACGCATGAAATCGCCCAAATGGATTAAATTATTTGAGATCACAATTTTCGATTTTATTTATCATAAATAACGACTTGGGAAAGACATAACGTCGTAATAAAAAATTAAAGGGGGCCCCGAATAACGTTGTAAGTGAGAAATTTCATATTTTTGCAAATTTGCCAGCCCAGTCAGTACTAACAAAGTCATTTCACTTCGTTATGGTTCTAAAATGTGTAGAGAAATGTCCAAGAGTTGACCAAATAAAAACACTTTTTTGATCGCTCAAAGGGCCTAAAGAATTATTGACAGTGAAAGTCTGAAAAATATGCTCAAAAATGTGCCGCTTACAACGTTATTCGTTTTTTTTTTTTTTTTTTTTTTTGCATTACATCAGAAACACATCGAAAATTAATAAACATTATAACCTTTCATTCGCAACAGGGCTCAATGGACTATTGCCGGCCAACAGCAGATCTTATCTTTTAGCCCATTGCAAACAAATTTCATTTTTTTGGAAGTTAAACTTTCATTCTCGAACTTGCGTGCGTTTTGAGGCGGGTTAATAGAACCTACCTATGTTTTGTACCCATATAACACAGCAATTGTGGTGAACGCGGTGGGACAATCTAACTCAACAACGTGCCACCACACCTTGTTACCTAATTACATTTTGTTGTTTATTTGAATCGAATTTCTCAAGTTAGAAATGATTTTCTGTTCTTGTTTTCTGTTCTTTTTTGATTACATTACACCTCGGATTGCTTTAAATTTTCTAAGCTTTAGTCTTAAAACAAATCGGCCGAACCATTTTTCTAGTTATCTATCTCAGCTGAATAAATTCTTGTGCCTTGTCTTAATACGCTATCGTAAAAAACGTGATTTTCATAGCGTTCAAAAGTGAATTTTTCTTTTTTTTTTTTTTGCTTGATAAAGCTCGGAATAAGTAAAGAATAATTGGGGATGATTTGAGTTCTTTTATTTTTGCTTCAATTGAGATTAAAAATATTTCTCTTTATTATGGCAAAATAGAGCAGCATGTGCAAGTCGCATGCAAATATTTTCATTGCTTTCTAAGCCATATGACAGGAATGATTGAAGCATTCAATTTGTGTTCTGAAAGGCCTCAAATAACACATCAGTCCTTTGGTCAGCATAATCTCATTTTGCAATTAATAACAAGAACAAAATATCATTATCACGCGTGCCTTAAGAAGGCTGTATGGCAATGGCTATATGCAATAACATTTGACAGACAAGTTAACAAAATTGATCATAAAATGTTTCGAAAAAATTCGTCGATTTGGGAGGTTGGAAAAAAAAAGATACAAAATAAGAAAAAATCAAAGCAAATGACGTTTTGTTGAAACATAATGAACTTTAAATGGCATCAGCTCTGTTGAAAGGGAGCTTAGCGGAACCCAGCTTCATTAAGAAGCCTCTAATTTGGGGAGGAAATGGTTTGCAAACCGATGGGTCCACTTCTGTGCCGACGAGCCCTCAGGAAGGAAAACCCTTGGTGAACACTCTCGATGGGGCTGGATTGCACACATTCAGTATAAACTTTGGCAGAAGAAACACAGTCATGATCAATAAATAATATATACCTAATATAAAGCAAATAAGGGTTTTATGGTACAGTAAGGCACGTCTAACAATTTCTATGTTTGGATATTTGTTTGTAAAACAACAATAAAAAAGCCTCATATTCCGACAAAAATCCGATTTCAGGAAAAAATATCTTGAAAATTTTCGGTTTTGAAGTATTTGTTGTTATTTCTATAGGCCCTTTCAATGGCGGTACCATTGAAAGTAGACGGACCAGGGAAATTTTTTCAGAGGATATTAACGACCATGATAGAAGCTCCTTTGCCTTACGACGGCAACGGAATTTCGTCAAGTTAGCTCAACTGCTTCGCTGAGAAAACAGTTTATAGACAGACAAAAGGGCAGGGACACGAACTGTCATCAGGCTTGTTCTTAGAAAACTGATATAGGTAGATATAAGTGGGGGATTTAGGCATTACATAACTTTATATCAAGGCTATCTTCTTGCATTCCTATGGAATTTCTAGCATTTCGGACGGTGTTTGAACGCCCCAAAAAAACCCTCTGCGCAAGCTACTGACTGTCATGTTCAAACTACTTCTCCCCCGCGTAGTTATGGACTTTATACACATACGCACCAAACCAATGAACCCTCAACACAAAGAGTGCCAAATATATGTATATCTAATATACACTCGTATAAAGCCCAAAATCCAACATTGCGAGAGCCCGATGCGAGACGCACACAATTTTCAATACATTCAATCATATCGTTCAAGCTCCAATGTATCGCACTGCGAGACCTCGTAGCGAGAAAATTTTGAAAAATTGAATATTTCTCGTTGCGAGGCAATTTGACAGGTTAATGATGTAGCTATTTTTTGAGTACTCGCTATTGGGTACTCGTTTAAACTAATAAAACAAAAACTGTTCACTGTTCCGTGAAAAAGAGCTTTTAAAATATTCCGCGAGCTTTGGTTAATTTTGAAAAATTTTTGAAAATTTTGAATTAAAATTTTAACTCAAGTGATAACGTATAATTTTTATGAGCAATAGGTACCTACTCGTTAGATTGGTACTCGGTTGCAATATTGCATTACTAGAAGCGAAATTATGCTATCATCTGCGTGACGCAAAACTCTCATTGGAGATTGAAATGCGTCACGCAAAACATTTTCGTGACGTCGCGCACTCTCGCATCGGGCTCTCGCAACATTGGATTTTGGGCTTAATAACGGGAGCATTCTAATATACATAGGTGAGCGAATTTCGATGGTCTGAGCGGCTTTGAGGGAAAATTTAAGACCGTGGGTTAATTTAGTTTTTGGATTCGTGTTAAGCTACCCATTCTAAAGGCTGCGCAGTTTTACTGGATGGTATAATACAAAAAAATGGAAAATTAGAAAAATGGCGTTACAACACATTCAAAGTACATGTTCCATTTATTTTTTATTTTTCATAAAAACATGGAGTTGGGGGTTCTACTAAATTCGCAGATTTGAAACTTCGAAGTAGAAATTTAATAGAAAAACAAACCCTGGCAGCTCATTGTATTACAGAAGATTACTCGCACGATTTGAAAATACATATAGAAAGAGATGCTTCACATAACGATTATACAATGAACATGGCAACAATAACAAAACGAATAAACAAAAATTCATCAGCAGAAAATATTGCACAAAGTTAGAGGC
Source organism: Chlorops oryzae (assembly GCA_020466095.1). Taxonomy (NCBI): domain Eukaryota; kingdom Metazoa; phylum Arthropoda; class Insecta; order Diptera; family Chloropidae; genus Chlorops; species Chlorops oryzae. Next base: position 84,537,720 of record CM035807.1, read on the forward strand.
ATATAGAACCTATGGAGAAATACATAGAAAATAGAAGGGGCGTCGGAATGAGCACGGGAACGAATGATGATCAAAATGTTCTGCTGATGCTCTTCAGTGAAGAGCGCCGAATTGAAAACAAATAAATTATGGAATTATATTCATTTGATCATGATCTCGAGCCCGAAATATATTATCTCATCTAAATACGGTTTAAAAAGGTCGAACAAGGAAAGATACAGTGTACTATCTCTTAAACGGACACCTATGGGACCGAATAATATGTCCGCTTAGCAGACGTGTCCGCCCAAGAGGAAACTATTTGAAAAGCAGGGACACTAGAGCATTCCCAAAAGAGAGAGCTTAAAGGAGAGACCCCAAGGACAGAGTATACTGTATACATATGATTTTTTTTTTTAACAGTCCAAAAGCCCACGACCATTAAGGCAAACTATTATGGAGGTTCCCAAGAATACCCTCGTACCACAGTTTTTCGGATAAAAAAAAAGTAACATATTTAAAAAAATTAAGACCAGTTTCCCATTATCGGCTTCGCAGCGGCCTCATCCTCCTCTAAAAATCGTTTGAAAGCCAAAAATTTTAAAAATCTATTACCTTTATTAAATGGCTTCGGATTTTGTTGTTTCCGACGCGACATCGTTTGTCATTGGCGCAAATAGTCAGAAATGCAGTTTAAACTCCAGTTCAACAGCAGCTTTCCAATCTGTCCACATAAAGTCCGTTAAAATCAAAACTTCAAGCGAGCACAAATAAATTTTTGTAAAATAATTTCTTTTGAACATTCAAAACAACACTTTAGGAATGTTTGGGGGAACAATTTTTGCTCGATATTACGGTTGTTATGGCACAATTCGAAGCTCTCTTGGCAAAAAGTAAACAAAAATAAAAACATCATAAAAACCGGTAAAACTCACTTTTCTCCATAATAAAAAGCAAATCATTCATTTTTAAATTGGAAATCATCCTCGTATTTCTTTCATTCAAGAGGGCACATTAATTGACAAAACCGAGATCACAAAAATATCGGCAAAAAAAAAAACAACAAAAAATACACTTGAACAATTTCGGCGCACACTTTCGTACCAACTTATTATTTTCGATACGATGCAATCGGCAGCGAGCACCGATACCAGAACACGTAAATTCACCGTTCGAAAATTGGCTTCGTTCCACTTCAATAGCGCGAATCGAACAACTTGAATTGTTCGCGGCGCTACATTTCGAAGCCCTTGCTAATTTTCCATACCAAAAAGCTCCCGATTCTCTTTGCTAATTTCTGCCTCGCATAGCACTACGTTTATACGGCAGCTAATCGCAATTAAAAATTAATCGCAAGTAGTGAAGTCACCGTTTATACGACAATCCAGAAACACGATTAAAATATTTTTTTTGTGCTATCAGACAGAAAGTAAAACAAAGTGGTAGCACAAATTCGAAAACCTATGATTTTAGTTTTTGTAATTCTCCATTAGTGAAGTGATAAAATGTCCGACTCGGATATATTCGCGAAAAAATGAATATCGTACGACATGCTTATAGCAAAATTCATGTTGGTACCTACTAAGTTTATACATACAACATTTGACGTGTCTATACCCCGCATTAGAGCTGTAACAAACCGATGTATTCGTTCCTGCGTAACGGTGTATCATTTGATATCGAGTACGTAATGAATGAGTTTTTCGTAGTATGCAACAAAATATTTCATTTTTCAAAATAAAATAAATGCGGTATACTTTTGGGGAAATATTAATTCAAAATTATTTGCGGTATACTTTCAGGGGATATGCTTGAATAGAAGTTAGGAGTATCGGGAAAACTAAATATAAGGCAAGAATCACTAAGTCGCATGCTTGGCCAAGTGGTTAAGCGTGTCGCTTCGCAATCGCGAACGTTTTGCCGTCGCTGGGTTCGAATCCCGCGGCCGGCTGATTTATTTCAATTGTTATTAATAATTATAATAACAATTGAAAAAAGATAAACAATTTTTTATTATTCTGAAAAAAATTTGCAGATTAAAAAAAAAAGATTGGTTGTGGAGAGGCGGCGGGGTTTGAACCCACGGCCCACGAAACGACCTTCGATTACTAGTCCACTCGTTAGCTCGCCTATACCGCCCACCAAATGCAACTCTGATTCGGCTGCGGGGAAGTGAAATTTACCCCTCTACTCAACAAACCTAGTTGCGGGGAGTGGAAGGCACTCACAAGCTAACGGCGGCAGAGCAACTTTTCATAGGAATTCATTTGCGGCAGAGATTTTTTCATGGGAACCTTTTAGCGACAGAGCTACTGGCAGAGGAATATATTTGCTTGTGGAGGAAGATGGCGGCGGGAGCGGAATTGGTACTTCTTTTCAGCTATTAATCAAAACAAGCTGGTGTACAGTATTATTTAGCTATTAATGACGGCGCGTTGCCGTAGCTTATCCGCTAGGAAGTTAAAAATCGCATGCGAGATAAAAAGTGGTTCTTTGGTAGAAAAAGGTAAAAGAAAATTGAGAAAATACTGTGCCATGTAGGTGGCTGAAATCCGCTAAATTCAGCGGATATTGTTATTTTATATGGTGTGTGGCTTGGCTAATCGGGTTTGAGTCTTCTCCGTGACCATATGCTTTTTAAATTTGATTTTTATACCCGACACACTCGCTAGAGTATATTGCGTTTGTGTGGTTGTGTGTAACACCCAGAACCAGCCGAGATAGACCATACAAAATATATATAGAAATGATCAGCATCACCAGGAGATTCGATTTAGACATGTCGGTCTGTCCGTCTGTATACAGTCTGTCTGTATCGAAGTTGAGCTTCTTGACGTGTAGCGTGCTCAAGGAGACATGAGTAAGAACAAGTTCGAGAATGGATCCGATCGGACCAATTTTAGGGGTACCTCCAGTACTAGGGTCTGTTACGAAAATCACAAAAACTGCTCTAAAATCGAAGTTTTTCAACATATTGTAATGAAATTTAATATTTGAACATGATTAAAGGCAAGTAATACGATTTCCAAAAATTGGAAAAGTGGGCGTGTCAGAAGGGCGTTTTTCAAAAATTGTCCCCTACACCCGAAATTCAAATGGAACTTGAACGAAATTTGTAGCCATAAACATCCTCCCAAAAAATTTCTTTGATCAGGTCCATTATTAAGGGTACCTCCAGTACGAGGGTCTGTCACAAAAATCCCAAAACTGCTTCAAATTCGGACTTTTCGAAATATTTCAACGAAACTTAGAATTTGAGCCTATATTTAAGCCTCAGATTAGAATATATAAAAATTTTGAAAGGTGGGCGTGGCAAAGGGGAGGTTTTCATAAAGAAATTTAACAAAATGGATACCTATGGACTTAAACACCTCTTGATTTAAACAAAATTATTTGAACGTATGTTTCGGTGTCGGGTATTTTATTGTCAGGCTCGCCTGACTATAACACCCTTACTTGTTTTATATTGATTTTTGAACAAAAAAAATCGTTTTAGGGAGACTTGCAGCTTTTCGAGCAGAACTCTGCAATTCATCATCCGATTTGAACAAATTATCCCTCAACATTAAATAAATTCAACCCCTCTAAGACTTTTTCTTACAAAGTTTTAAGATCATTTAAGAAAATGAGATTCTGTAGACACTGCAAAAAAAAAATATATTTTTACGGAAAATTCATAAATCTCGTCTTTCGTTGGCATCTAAAAAGTCGATCGCAACCAAACAATTTTTTGTTTTGTTTTACATTTTTCATTTAAGGTCGGTTCTTTTTCCAACAAAATGCGATATAAGTTTTCAAAATCCTTGCACAATTGGACATAATTGGAAAATACAATATAACTTTATATGTGAGGGAGCAAGTGCGAAATAAGCAATGAAAATGACAGATAACAAAATATTTGTGGCTATCAATTTTTTTGGGGCTAAAAGAACATTTATATGTTGACGGCCAAAAGAAGTTTTATCTAAAAATAATTCATACTTATGAAATCACATAAACATACTCAATGAATTGAGAGCTATTGGATTTGAATATTAAAAACACTGCTAAGATTTAAAACATTTAAACTGAAAGAAATATAAATCATTTGCCACTTACCTTTTTTGCAATTCCATAAAAGACCGTTTAAAATCACCATCGCGTTACTAAGAACATTTTTCAATTGGGATCCAGGACGGAAATTAAAATCGTAAAAAATTGCCAAAAATAGGAAAAGCGAAGCAAAGAATTATTTCGATTTCCATTAGTTTCGCCGGTTCGGTGAAATGCGTTTTCTCATTTGAATAAAGCCGCCCACAAATCTCTTCCACGTTGCTTAATAATCCCATTTGCCTTCGCATTAAAATGCATCTCGGAGTGTATTTTTTCTATATTTCAACTAATTTCTATTCTATGATTTTCTGTATGGCACCTAGGCTCTCCACGGTCGACATTGTTCGCCGAGTCCTCCACATACATATATTTAAATGGCGACATTAACGGAAATAAAGCACTTCCGGTCAAATATTGCCACGGTGGCCAAACTTCGCTATTCGAGCTAAAAAGACAAAAAACATAAAACAATAAATTCAAGTGCTAAAAGCTCGTTCGAAAATTCAGAGGTGCTAGTTTTATGTTTTAATTTGGGCTTTTATCTGCACAAGACTAAACCGCTTCCATTACACGTAGGAAAATTAATGTTCTTAATATCATTCATTTCTCAATTACGAAAATACATCTATGAAAGGAGATGGGAGGAAAGAAAATCTTAAGCCGAAAATAATGAAATATCTGATCTGATTTCGGGAGGACAAATAAATAATCTTGTTTAATCGTGTTTTTATTTTTTTCCTTAAAAGCGCTCATATGATTCTGAACTTGTAAGTAGTTATTCTTATCACAGGTGCAGTGGCGTAGCGAGACATTTCGGCGCCCGGGGCCCGATGGGGGCACAATGCAGGAAATGCCATCCCCTCCGACCGGCCTAAAAAAAACACCTTCATAAAAATTGAAATATGATTTGGCGCCCGGGGCGATTGCCTTCTTCGCCTTACCCCTCACTAAGCTACTGCTCAGGTGTTATTACAATTGAAGAAGAAACATTCTTCCAACACAAGTATTAGACACACAGTTTGCTCTGAGCTGAAAAAAGGCTTCAATATCGAGGTTTGAAATGTTGAAATATTTTAAGCAACTTTAACAGATAAAATTCCTATTAAGCCAGGTGCTGACTAAAGAGTTTTGTACACAGAGAGTAAAGAGAGTAGTTTGTAGAGACGCTACCTTTGTTGTGTACACTGTAGATCGTTTCTATAAATCTACCTCTATGTAGAGCTGCCGTCGAACGGTTTAGCGTTGAGCTCTACCATATGCTCTAAAGATTGATCATATTGCAGAAGACTTTTTCTCTACGATAGAACCGTATGGTAGAGCATACTTCGTCTATCAATTTCTACATTTTAAAAAATTTGAAAAAGTTAAAAAAAAATTTGAACTTGATCTTGTAAGTAGGCCCAGTGGACTTCGCCTCAGAAGAAACTAATTTGTCAAAGATCCATAATTGGAAATTTGTAAAAAACCAATTTGACCCATTTAAGTCTTTCTGGTAAACAATTTTATGGTAACGCCCTTTCTCACTCCCTCTAGCCCTCTCGACCTTGGATATACTCTCCCTTAGCAACATTCTTATAACTATTTTAATTAAAACAAGTAAGGGTGTTATAGTCAGGCGAGCCTGACAATAAAATACCCGAAACAGACACTCATGTTAAAATAATTTTTTAAACACGCCCAAAAAAACAGGACCATTAAGAAAGAATATTCTAGAGAATTTTAAGGCCATAAGAAGCCCCATGTACCGACTTTTGGATTCTTATCGGAGGCTTAAATATACGCTTAAATTCTAAGTTTCATTCAAATATTTCGAAAAAGTCAGATTTTGGAGCAATTTTGGGATTCTTGTGACAGACCCTAGTACTGGAGGTACCCCTAAAAATGGTCTGATCGTGTCCATTTTAGAACTTGTTCTTTCTCATGTCCCCATGAGCACGCGTACCAAATTTCGATAGCGCAACTCCTCGGGTATAAATATACTTATGCTATAAATCTTTGAACTTTGAAGAGGCGTGGTTTCTAAAGGAGCCGTGGCAACTCAAAAGTATGTTGGGCCTTCATTTTTTTAGTCCTTAGTAGGCGTTTGAACATCCTCACGACAAAGAATATTGGATTTTTAATTTCGTGGAAGCTAAACTATTTTACACCAAAGAGAATGACCATTGGTAGAAAGCTTTATCTCGATTAGGAAATTTTCTGTTATATATAAAAAAAATAACCTTACATCTCCCAAGTAAGGCAAATTTCCCAGCAATAAAATTTTTAACTTGGGAGAACTCTTGTTAGTAGGCCGACTAACACTAACACTATTTTGAATTGAGTCTTTCGCAGCTAGACTTAATGCCCTCTTAAACTTAAACTTTGACCATGCCCACCATTCGCGAAAATTTTGTGCTTAATAATAATTTCGAGTTTGAGAAACTAAATCGAAGTACAGATAAGGTATAACTAGATATCCAAGCTAGAGCAATGAAAACGACAGGAATTTTTGTTGGGGTTATGTTTTAATATATTTTAAGTTCGATCGTATTGATTCTAATATTTTTGCAACCGTTACTTTCCGCAATCTAAAACGCATGAAAAAGTCAATATCATTCCATTTGTTGAAATGATCCAAACTTTCATACATATTGTATTGTCTGCGCTCAGAATTCAATAGCTGCTGGCTTCACTGTCGCTAACGTCACTCTCCTCGGTATCCCACAAATCCCAAACACAATTTCCACGTGAACTAATTTAGTGAGTGGATAATTATTTCATTATAAAAAGCATTTTTATTTGAAAATGAATTTACTCCATCCCGCTGAATAAGGTTATTTCGTGAAAATTGTGAAAAATATATGTTGTAACCGAATGTCAAAACTCAAAACTTTTGAATCAAAAGACAAAATTTACTAAAACCCCTGGTTAAATGCGCTTAACCGACAAAATTCGGCCGGTTAGTAATTTCCTTGGTTAGTTTACCAAACCAACCGTTTCTAACCTAACCAGAGTTCAAAAGACTCAATCTATGGTTAACACTGGAAATAACCAAGGTTTATTATTAACCAGGCTTTAAAAAACCGGCCCCTAAATCAAATACTCACAAAATTTACGAAATTAATTTTTTAATTGAATAAAAATGAATGAGCAAGGGCCATGCATGCTAGGTTTTTGAAGTGAAGGACGCAAAAATGTAGGTCTTTCAATTTCCTGACTTTGATTTGAAAATTCCTGAAATATTTTAAAAATATTTTTTATTGAATTCTAAACGTGACGGAGGCCAGAAATCTTTATTTGAATAATCTGTAAAATTTATCAAAGTTTCGATTCATCAAAGTTTCGATCCATAAATCGACTTTTCTTTTTCAACTCCATAAGGGGTTTTATTAAAATTTCTATTTCCGTTAAATTAATTAAAATACTTTACTGCACTGTCGCCAGTTCAGGACAATCGTGCCTAAACAAAGGGATATTTATTGCCTTTAGTGAGAAGTTAGGGGGTAAAAGTCTTTCCGAATTTTTTATCTTAGAAGATTACAAATCCAAATCAAGGAGAATTTAGACCTTATTTCAAGACATTCATGGAATATATTCCACAAAAGAACTGGCAACAATCCTTCAATCCTGAAAATGTTCTTGACCATTGATTTCTGCAGTACAACAATTTCTACGAGATAAGAGTTATTAAATTTTAAATGAAAAGTTTCAAGAGTACAAGGCTGCGAGAAGTGCTAACAACAAGTTTATCCTACTACCTCCATCGGAGGACACCCGCCGAATCCTTTCGAGTTCATCTTGCTAAACAGGTCAATTGCCTTACAACAAACGAATCGAGTAAAATATTCGACGCCACCCGGCAATTGACCCAGCTTTAAGAGATCAATGCCACCCCGGTTCACAAAAGTCCGTTGAACTAAGCACAGTGAACTCCGCTGCTCGTCATCTCGAGTCAAATCGCGTTATTTCGTACGTACGCATGGCAGCGCGTTGGAAGCAGGTGGTTCATTGTGCGCCACCATGCAAGTGCAATGCACAGTCACGGAGACAGCGTTTTGCACAACAAGCGAACAAGTAGGAAGAGTTGACACAGTAGCCGAACATTGTTGCCGCGAAGCCACTGATGAGCTACGGCACTGAGCGATGGAAAAAAAAAAACACCTACAAATATTTTGCCATTTCGCATGCCTTCGCTTTACACTCTCAATTGCTGTCGAAACGTCACACATTCAGTCGCAGAGTTCCTTCACTCATGTCATTATACACATTGTACACATTTCGGACGTCTCCTCCCTCACGTATTGCATCCCAAGGCTTCCTTTGTATGACCTTTACTCACCACCCAAACAACCAACCTGTATGATTGGGAATGGTTGTCGTGTTTGATTACATTAGCACACGTTTCATCGTCAGCTAGTCGATGACCTTATTTGAGGATGTTGCCCAAATCAACGGTCAATTGTAGGTAATTTAAAAAATAATTAATAACTAACTTTTTCATTTAATCTAACACAATTATTTTTAGAAGGCTATTGTTCTTATTTGATCAAATCGAACGCAAGCTAATATTTCCAATTTAGTCGCATGCAGCATGATTTCACATGTGATGCGTTTCAATAAAATGTTCAGTTTCTTGGTAAATATGAATGAAATATGCACACCATTGGAAAGCTTGAGGAATAAGCAAACTTTTCTCCCAAGTAACTACATAGATTAAATCTATCAGAAAAATTTTAGAAGCAATTTGTCACAGTGATAGTTTTTGAGCAAAAAAAAAAAATTATGTACCCGGTTGTGGACACCCCTGAAAATCGATCTAAATCTTAAATAATAAAAATATGATGTAAAATGCATATAATTTTTTGAACAAAAACAATAGGTCGGTTTTTAATATGGTGGGAAAATGGAAAAAAAAAATGGTTTCCAGTGACAGAACGTAAAAGAAACATTAATCTGAACAAAAATTAATTATAAATTTTTCAAAAAAACATTTTTTTTTTTCTTGGATAAAAAAAGTACGCATGTTTACGCTCAGATTATTTGTGCTGTCTAAATAAAACTTTCGTATTAATCAGTTTAGCCGTATCTTTCCCCTATAAAAAAAAAATTGAGGGAGTTGACAACCAGGGCATGTCCACTACCGGTGACACTCCCCTACCACTTTATTGCAAGAAACATTAAGAAAATCGTATGAAATTGTTTCGAAATGAATTTTTAATACAGCATTCTCAGGATAACCGATGATATCTTATGTGTATCGAAAAGAAATCAGTAGGTTGAATGATAACAACGACACAAATTGGATGCTCTTAAGTGAGGAATGCTCTATCCGGGGAGCACATATATATATATATGATATCATTACGATCTACATCGTTCAAAATTTAATTATTTATATACATATACTTCAAGATACATATCGCACACTAATCACTAAATCGGCACAACTCAAAATTTTGCATTTCTCGGGCAAACGGCCAATAACTCTCGACGCCTGTAAAAACAATTTCCTTTATAAATTTATAGTATTCCTAAATAACTGCAGAATCAATTAATATCAATTTTAATTTTCCAAGTGGTCTTTTTCCTGCAGTAAAATGATGCCGAACATGAAAAAATGGATTGAAAAACTTTCCAATTGTTCCGGTTTAGTGATTAGTGTGCGATATAATGCATTTAGAAGTAACGAATAGAGGTCGCTGGCAGCTTTGGCCTTCGGTCCGATATCGCTCAAAATATATTAGCCTAATAGATTTATCTTGACGGAATCACTTAAACATCTTTCTAAGCAAAGGTCGAATCCTGATGCATTACAATATATTTCCGATTCAGTTCTGGAGATACCCCTTCTGACTTCTAGTGCAACGCAATTCAAAATTATAAAAAAAATTTTTTTTAAATTGCCTCCAATGGGACAAGAGTGATTAAATGGTATTGCATCCCCATGACTGCATTAATTGAAGAAAAAGTTTTCCCAGAGCTCTTCAAAAAGTCCAGAAAATCAAAAACGATTTAAAGTTTTTATTCATTTCGAACTCTTTGAGCGTAAAAAACGGGAAAAGGGACCGAGAACTTAAAATAAATTTTCGAATTTTCTGTTTCGCATCGCATCGTGGGTACACAAGCTCTACGAAAAACTTTATTTTCCTCTAGAGAAAAAATTTAAACAATTTTCGTTTTATTATTTTGCCAACCGATTTGTCACGGTGAATATTGAAACATTAAAAGGTATTGTGATATTTAAGTACTTTTTTATTCCAATAAAGTGACGGAGTAGTGGAGAGCGGGCGCGCTTAACAATCCAAAGGCTCTTGTGTTTTTAAAAAAACACAAAATTTTATGAAATATATATTTATGAAAAAGTTAACGGGGAAGTGAAAGCGAACTCTCTTTAAACAAGTAAGGGTGTAATAGTAAACAATACCCGACACGGATAAATGGATAAATGGTTCTCGGATGCCGACTTCTGTTTAAACACTGCCATTTTGCCACGCCCTCTTTATCAATTTTTACAATTTAATATAAGCTCAAGCTTCAAATTTCATTGAAATATTTCGAAAACTTTTCGATTTTAGAGAAGCTGTTGCGAGTTTTTAACAGACCCTAGTAGTGGATGTGCCCTTCAAAATGGTCCATTCTCGATTTTTTTTTTCTCCGCTAATACGCATGCCAAATCGTCAAGATAGTCCTTAGAAAACTGTACACGAACAGACGGCTATATAGAAATAGAAGGCTAAATCGAATCTCCCAGTGACGCTGATCATTTCTATACACAGTCTATCGCGAATGGTTCTGGGTGTTACATACTTACGTACGATTAAACCCAATACACCCACATTGTACACTCAGATTGTCTCGGGTACTTATAATTTACTTATAAAATTTAAGAGACCGTGACCTGCCAATAATGCTATTATCGCTATCACACCCTCTAAACTGATTATGCTTTTTTTTTTTTAATTTTTGTTGTCCTACAAATGTCAAACAAATGTCCAAAAACTATGATGCATTGTGTTCCGGCTTCATGGTCACCCCTGATACCGTCGATGACGTGACAGTGACTCTTCCCAGTGCTGCTCCCTTTCCTTCCCTCCCTTTGCTTCTTTCAAACATTTCAGTTTCATCTATGTTGAAGCTAGCAATGTAACGGTTTTTTTTAAATCTAAAGTAAAGAAAAAAGTTATCTTAGCCAGGAATTTCTGCCTCCAGGTGAACCTCTCTAAAATCTGAAATCTTATGGAATAATATTCTTCATGATTTCCTAACAACAAGAAATCGCAAGGCCCCCAGACACATGTACATATGTACCTTTGGACGTATACTGAAAAGTTAATAAAGGCCAAATCGGAACAGGAAACAATGAACCCACTACTTACTACGCAGCAACGACGAACTTCAACTAAAAATAGATCAATATTAGGTACAAAATCAACCGCGACTGAAAGAGCTTCGAGCGAAGATAATTGAATTTCCTTTCCATCTACGCGCTTCGTGCTAAAAAAAAAACAAAACAAAAAAATACCTCTCAATGCTACGTAAAAATTTTTGTAAATAATAAGCGATCGAAACCGGCGCTGCTGAAAGGCAATGGCAAGCAAGAATGAACTTTGGAATGATGTCATTGCGCAGAAAATCAAAATCACTCGCTCGACAAGTGATTCAGTCTATAGGCAATGAAATGATTCGGGGGCAATCATATCGGCGCTCAGCTCCGCATCCAGCGACATGTTTATTTATACACTGGCGTGCAAACATGGATGTGAAATGAAAAACAATTCAGGCCCAATGCCGAAAATGTTGTAGACGCCCCGAAGTACACGTACACATACACATACACACATACATACAATATACTACGCACCTACGGCCGCGACCCGCGGGGTGTCGTGCTCGATCGCGGCTGTAATCAGTTTTGGCATACCCTAAGTGTTGATGACTTATTTATTAAATTGTGTACTGTTTTTTGTGTATTGTTTACAATAAAAACGGAAGGCAACAACGCAGGTGAAGCAAGGAAATTTCTTCGATCAATGAAATATTGGGGATTTTTTTTTTGAACTTTTGTTTCGTAGCTTTCGGAATAATTTAGGCAAAATCTTGTTCATCTTACTATAGATACCATTCCATTTGAAGCTTGGTGAGAAATTTCAATATTTTCATGAACAAGATAGTGGGCTCCTCCCCTTTTGCAATCCCCAGGCAAAAGGAGGAGGAGAATAGAAGGAGTTACCCCAGTGCAATGAAATTTAACATGAACGTTCCATTGTATGACAATAAGAAATTTCGAAAAAAAAAACTGTAGAAATCCAAATCACCCCAACCTCCTAAACCCCCATATAAAGAGTGCGCCAATATTTCGCAATTTGGGACCTATAGACTTGAAATTTGGAAAAAGCGTACACCCGGATCTCTTTTTACGTGGTATTTTTTTACACCAAAAAGAAGAAAAAAAATTTTTATCACGAATACCCGATTTTTACTATTACTCTTTTCCAGTGATGACAATATAGTCCTTTTTAGAGACCCAAAGGACGGAAATATTACTTTTTTTTCGCATTATTTTGTAGGAAAATACTTAACAGTTTTTTTCATCTAAGACGAATTTAAAATTTTTAGAATATATCCCCGAATTTACCATAAGCCATGTACATTTTCTTTGCACGATTTTTTTACACGGATTTTTGAGGAACCGATCTACCGTGTAAAAAGAGAGCCGGGTGTTTTCTTAATCGAGCCACTTTGCTACCATCTAAGCTTTGGTTCGTAGCTTTCTTATATGTATAGTTCAAAGCACATTTCATTATGCCTTGGCTAGCCAGGGACTGTACCTTAATTACCTTAGGAGTGCAAACTAACGCTAATCAGTCCGAAGTTTAAGACCAATTTTAGGTATAGCTTCCAATAAATAATCAAGAAACAATTAAGATCCGAAACACATCTGAATACCGATAACGATATTCGAGTAACGCAAAAGCAACAAGGTATAGTGGTTAGTAGACCCAGTCTGAAGAAATGAACACAATCAACTTTGTCGCAGCGGCATTCGCTTTTCGCATCTGATTGCTTCAATAAACGGGCGTCGCTGGTGCCATCGAAATCGGCGGCTTATCGGTCGGCGGCGCTAGAAAATGAGTCTTCTCAAACAATTCTTTCCTCGCAGGCCACCAGACACAAAGTTAGAGGAACAAGAATGATCCGGTAAAAATTATGAGTGTATAAGTTTCTTATCTGTCGAAGTTCTTATTTTTGTCTGCGTTTTACGATTTGTTTGATCGCTTATTAGATTGCACAATTGCTAGGTGCTTTCTTCTCTTCGGAAATTCGTTGTTATCTTATACCCAAGGAGAGTGTTCTTAAAATAAATCGGTAAATACGTTTTAATAAACGGAAGTGGGTCTAGGATGGGATTCTGTTGAACTTAACTATCGGAAATGTTACTTTGTGACTAAAAGGAAATATTCTTGACGGCTCTCATAGACGTGTGGACGTATCTCCCCAGCGGGAAATTATCTCCTGCATGACAAAGTCATCAGTGATGTCATCGATGACATATAGGTGACATTGTCATGCATGACATCTTGGAGGACATGTCACCGTGGAGGGATGCTGTTCATGTGCTTGACTCTCATTGGCTACTGAAATTTAAATAAGGTTTCAGCGTCAGTTGAGCATTAGCATGAAGTGGTGTAGTGGATGAGTGCTCGACTCAGAATCCGAAGATCGCGGGTTCAATCCCTGGTGGAGGCGAACAAAAATTGTTCAAAATAGAATTTTAAAAATTTACGAAATATTCAAAGAGAAGACAAAGAAAAGAGTTTTTGCCATCACTCTTCTATCAATTGAGATCATGCTAGAGAGATCACCAGAAAATGTGCTGCTCAAGTGCTCTTGCCATCGACCTAGCAGCATGCATGCTAGGAGTCACCAGTGACATTTTCTAATCTGACACGATGACATGTCACCGGTAAAATCACTGTCAAACTCCTGTACAAATGTCATACAAAATGTCCTATGAATTCGCATGCGTTCCGGCTCCAAAGTCACCCTGACTTCATCGATGATGTCAAGGGGAAATTTCCTGCTGGGTCTTTATACTGGACACACTTTTGTCCAAGGAATATTGCGTTTCTGTGTGCGTTTATAATTAAAATAAATTTTCAACGAGAGGAAATTCGGACTCGCTGTCTGCCATGTTATTTTCAATAAAATTTCCAGCGGTAGCTCCAATTAGGGTCCTTAAGAAAAATCACAAAAAACTTCTTGAAAACTCATATCGTCGGCTTAAAGTGTAAACCTGCTTAGTCCACTTTTAACCGATTCTGACTTGCTCTTAGTGTTCTAGGATCTTCATACTCAGAATAAAAGTATGTGTTTAAGGATGTTAGCAATTGTGAAAATAAGTTAGGCGGTCTTGGGGCCTAGAGGGAGTGATTTCCATACACAGATTTTTCTTTCGCAAATATTCGAGTAAATAGGCGAAAAATAGAAGGGAAGAAGCACTTCTAAAGAAAAATTTGTTTTTCAAAATCAGGAATTAGCTCCGTATTTAATTTATATTTAAACAAGTTTACGTGTTTTAGCCAACAGATGAGTTCCGCATACATAAAACGAAATTAAATGAGTGAGGGTTGTATTTTTGATGTTTTTTTTTTATGATTGCCTAGATATTCGTTGTTATAATCATCGCGATTTTAGCAAGCGATGTGGAGTCCGACAGTTAAAACAAAGGTCATTAAGGCACTGGACGACCTTTTGGCTCATATGCCGGATCGTATGAAAACACGCATTTGTGCAACACAAAAAACATACATACATCATATGTATGTACACAGAGAACTGTATGTTGTGGTTGTGTTAAAAGCCTGAACAATTTGCACAAACAAACTGAAGGGGTAAAGCGATAATATTTGTGTAGTAACAAAAACAATCGTGATGTTTTCTTTCTTGTTTTGCGTAAAAGCAATTTTTAACTCCGATCGAGTGTTCGTCGGCACGTAGACAAGCACGGAACAGTGGTTCCCCTTGAAATGGGCATCGCACTTTCATTATTTAGGCAAGATCAGAAAAACGAAGAGAACGCCCCTTTTGGCGATATTCTTCGAGGGCATAATCATTTGTATAGCTCGGAAAAAAATTCCCTAAAAATAGATAAAAATTGCGTTAGGTTAGGTTAGTGTGGCTGCCATAGAGGTTGACACACTTAAGCACCAAATCGGCCTGTTGTCGTAACACGTTTAATGGGAAAACAAAGAAAAACAGAAATGACAGAACATCCACGACCTTAGCTGGGAGTCGAACCCAGGCGTAAATTGGCATCTCAGCCAACTAAGGCACAGAGGCCGACAATATATTCCGATATAATTTTTTTTTTCTCAAGCACCTGCCTCATTTTCAAGGAGATAATTTCATAAAATTTTCCATTATTAAATTTTTCTAAATAATTTTTTCCCAGGTTCTTCAAGCTGAGATGGTGTAATCTTCAAGATGAAATTCATTTGATTGAACAAAATTATTTGTCGCTGAAATGAACTCAGAACAAGCTTTTTTATAAAATTGTTTGTTATATCATTGTTTTTCCTTTTATTTCTATTATCATGCCAAACTTTTGATCGAAAGATAGTGAAAAATTGACAATAGGGGTGTTCACAGGCAAGGTGGAATTTCATCGCAAACAATCGATGTCGGAAAATTTCCGATTATAATCCGTCGCCCAGTTTGGATGGATTAGCTCACAATTGAATTTCTCCCAAACTTCAAATTAAAATGCGAAAACTTTCCCTGTATATCCTTTTAGGCACAAATGCCTACATTTTAAAGAAAATCTATCAAAATTTGGGGGGGTTCGCAAAAATTTTTCTAAATAAAAATTTTTTCCGTTTCTTAGCTCGAATTGAAAAAGAATCTTTATTAACAATTCACTAGAGCTAGACATTTTAAAATATGATGTTATTCATTGATTCTTCCAATTTTATTTTTTACATTCCATTTTGATCGAAAATGTGGAAATTGCAATAGTACAGGCAAGGAAATGTAAACAATCGATTTGAAATTTAAATTTAAATGCCAATGTTTTGTGGTTACACAGATATGATTTCTCCTTCAAATTAAGTGACATTTTCCGAATTTTGGACCCGAATTAAAGAGGAATGCCTTTAAGACATAAATTTTCAACAAAAATCCTGCAAAAACTACCTTAAAACTTTCCGTTTTCGGATTCAAGGGCCCCATATCGCACAAATAAGGTTTTCCTAGTCGCAGAAAAACGTTGGCAGGCAATTTAAATCCGGTCCTTGAGCATCCGAATTGACAAAAAATCTGATATATTATACAGGGTGATTCACTAGAGCTAGTACATCTATTACAGAACCCGTACACAAAAACCATATCTGCGTATTCTTCATCCGAAAAAACCATTTTTCATGAATACTGTTTTTTGTATTTTTAATAGTTGCAAAGTGTTTAGTAATGAGCCAAGCCTACTAAGCCCTAGATGCGTTTTTTACCCGCACGCTAAGTTCAAGATTCTTGTGAATTAAAAAGTGGGATCAAGAGAAATCAATTTTTTTCTCATCGGGGGAAAAAAACCAGTTCGACATATTGATACCAAAAGAAACGTAATGAATTTGTTAATCTGGAAAAAAATTTTTCAACTAGCGTTAATTGGACCTTTTTCATACTACAATAGCTGCCAAACTGGAAAAATTGAGTTCAAATTTGGAAATTTTGTGTTTCCTCACTTAAATTTCCATCAAACATTTAAGTTTTGACTCTAGATTTATTTTTGCCTCAAAGCACATGCAATTGGCTATTCAAAACCATGAATTTTTTCTTTTGGAGTATTGAAATAAACGCGGGGGAATTTTTTTTCTAACCTTTGTTCAGAAAAACTTAAAAGCGTTGCAACTCCTCAGGGGTGCATTTGCGGCCCCCCCTCCCATACAATTTTTTGTTGGTCTCGACATCCCTTATCACCCTGCGCCGGATGTACTAGCTCTCGTGAATCACCCTGTATATCATTGGATTTACAACTTCGTTATTTTCGCTCAAGTTACATGTAACCACGGTGCACAAACCACATTTCGAATGACAAGATACCATGTGAAACGTTATGACGAGCAAATCACGAGCCTTCGTTCAACACCAGTAGTTTTACTCTATACCACATTCAAGTGTGCTCGTGTTTATGGCTCAACTAAACACAGTCTGTATAACTAATGCAAAGAACGTCATAGAACCAATTTTATCGATTGTGAAGTCGACACTGAACAATGGAACAACCAAATGATTTGCTTTTGAATTTTTTATTTGCACGCTGTCTGATTTGTTTTAAAATACGAGTATAATGTAAATTGTTTTAAGCTATCCTTGGGCTGTTGGTTCTTGAGAATTCACATTATTTTTTTAGATGAGCTGAAAAACTTATTGCGGACAGTTTGTATCACTTGCAGACATTTCCCTATGGGCTTTGGCCGAGAAAAGTCTATAGAGGTTTTTATACCTAGCGTAAGCAGGCAGAGTATATTAGTTTTGTGCGGATCCTGTAACAGCTCGAACAAAGCTCCGTAGATATAAATAAATTGTATATAACTATTCTTGATCAGGATCGAAAATTGATTTAGAAATGCTCGTCTGTCCGTCCGTCTGTCTGTGATCGGATCTCTTTCCAATCGGCCCGCTGTCACGCCGACAAAGTCCTGTTTCATACTAGGCGACAGCCGCCGGAGACAAATTTTATTTTGAGAAAGAGAAAGGGGCTGTTCTCTCTCTTCTCCGGCCGCCCTCGCCATCAAAACAAAATGTTTCTCCGGCGACTGTCGCCTAGTATGGAACTGGACAAACATAAAATTTGTGTAACTTTCGTACGGAAAGGCAAACCATAGTGTGCTAATATTACCGGGACGCTGGTTATATCAAAGTCGGGCTTAACTGACTTAAACTTTCTTACTTGTTTGTATTGTCCTTATGCACTGAGATAATAACTTTCTGTAGTAGGTATTTCATCTCTCCATCGCTTTAAATGAAAACTCAAAAAAGCTGTGAAGAAAACGAAAAATTGTTTTGGCAAAAACCCCAGTTAAGGACCCCAGACCACAGTTCGTTGTAAGGCAAGTGGCTGTTCTTTATTTAAAAGTCTTTCGAAAATGAAGGATATTAGGTACACAGAAAAAGGAATACTGTATTCCCCGGATATATGCACCTCAGATATAAGCATTCCTCGCACTATTGCACAGTGCTTATATCCGGGGAATACTGTATTTAGCTCGAGTAATGGAAAATTGATTAAAAAAGCAAGTTTATAGATAAATTGAAAGAAAAAAAATCCTAGTGAAAAATCTTTTTAAAAATTATTTTTAATTTAATGGACTTATTTCCAACGGGTCCTTTTTATATTGTTATCTTCATAGGTTGTCGACGAATTCGATTTTGAAGATGGGCAACTTTTGACATATCCACATCACAGGAGGAAGCATGAGCGCATCCGAAAAGAGGTTAACAGGAGTTAAGAAGATGCAAATTTTCAAGGTCATTTCAAGGACACTTCAAAATTTCAAACAAAAAAGTGGTTCTCACAGGTTTTTTAGCTAAAACCTATGCGAAGCGAAAATCAACAAAATCTTACAAATTTTTCCTCTTCTACAGGAACACACTTTCTCGGCTTATTGATTTCCCTCTCAGTGATGAAGTTTCTCCTCGATTATTGCTCGCAAACCTTCAGTTCGTCAGTACATATCCATATACATTTCATTTCTGGCATTCAGCCACGGTGAATGACCGCAAGGGCAAAAGCAAATCCAACCTAACTTGGGGCACGAAACGCTTTTGCCGTTTACTGAACTTCGTTGTGTACTTTAAGTTTTTTTCTTTTAAACTTGCGATATTTCATTTTAATTTTTATTTAATTTTTCTTTTTCGTTTTATCGTTCGTAAATAAATGCAAAAAAATATAATATTTCAACGCCCGACGCTCGTTCGTTCTCATGTCGAAAAAATCGATTTTGTTCAAGATTCTTGTTTGCGGTGCGCTCCCAGAGCACTTCTGCCTTTAAATGATATCACGATAAACAGAAATAATACCAACACAGATCGCAAAGCACAATACAGGTCACGGTCGTTCAGACGACTGTCATTTTCAGCGGTACGTTTGAGGCGAAATTTTGGTAGCCACTTTGAAGGTGAATGCGTTTTTGGGGTTTTCGCGACAACAACCGACCGCGTGAGAGGGCAATGATCTCACAGAGCGCTTCATTTTCAAGGTATTGCAAACAAATGAATTATTCCGATTGCTTTCGATTTCAACGTTCTATTGTGGACTCACGTATTGTAGCTTGTTTAACTTAAAGCCGCTGTGAATTGCTTCCTCTTCCTACACTGAAAAACGTTTTTTTTTTTCCCCCCAATGCTGCGCGAGGGTACTGATCCCCTATGACATACAAAACCTAGTATTTCAATTGAAACGAGAAGCTATCGTTGAAATTTCCTTATCAAGAATTACATTTTTAAAGTTGTTTACCGATATTTGTTGGTTCTATTAGCCGAATTCGCTCAAAAGAGGTAAAACGAAGAAAAACTTGAATTTAAAACTAGGAACATCAATGGAAGTTAAAGGGCGTAGTGGTATTTCAAGAAACATGTATTTCAGTGGTTCCATTATTTTCATTTAATTCGATTAAGTTATAAATGGTATATATTTATATGGTAGTATATAAATGGTAGTGTGTGGGTATCATCCTGAAATACTCCAGATGGAGCTTACATAAAATAACCCGGCTGGAAATTTTAACTAGATATTTCAAGGGCCCTGGCTAGATTTGCCTAGTTTATATCTTGGGCCTGTCCAGTAAAATCTAGCCAGGCAATTGCTTATTTGTTAATACTGTGGATAGAATGGGCCTAGCTAGTTATTTCTGTCTAGGACCTATCTAGATCCGCCAATCCGTCCCCATGGCAATTTTTTCTTTTAAGGACTTCGTGTTCTGAAAATCGTTCGTATTTGAATCAGTTGGACCTCTAGAGAGTTTGAGTTAAGCAAAATGGTTTTGATATATCACCGTAAGGTTTTCGAGATATAGTTTAAAAATTGATGAAATGAAATAAGCTTTTTTGCAATGCAATGTTTCGAATAAAAAATAATTTTTTAAAAAAAATAGTAACGGTTTCTAAAGAAAATTTATTGACATTCAAGATGCAAAAATTAAAAAATTTTTTTTCATGTAGCTGGTGGTAAATGGTTAAAACACAATTACAACAACTTGGCCCTTTTTCATTTTTTTTTTTTTTTCGAATTTTAGCTGCAAGTGTTAAGAACATATCATGTAAGTTTGAAAATGGGATCTCTATTAGTTCAGGAGGTACAAAGCATTGAACATGCGTACCCAACAATTTTCCCTCAGTAAAAACGAAGCGAGCGCATTATATGCAAGGTTCAAAACGGAACGAAAAAGTTGTGCTTATCAAAAATGCGCTCGCTTTTTTTTTAGTAAAATCTAGTGCGGTACTCTCTAGATTTCCCACGATGACGCCAGGTTAGAATTTTCTATCCGGACTTTACCTAGAGAAATTACATGGGCCCATTCTAGATTATTCACGTCATTTCCAATATAGGTGCGATTCTATATAGCGCCAAAGTTAGGCTAAGATAAGCCTGATTGAGTCATGATTTGTTAGTCCAGGGGCTGTCTAGACCCAGCCTAGAATTGTCTATACTGTGGCAAACCTAGCTAGGCCCAAGCTAAGCATCAGACTTCTCTAGGCATCTTTCCAGCCGGGAAAGACATAGGCATGTTTATAAATATCAACCCATTTTTAAAGGTAGGTATCTCCAGTACTAGGGTCTGTTTTAGAAATTAAAAAAACTGCCACAAAATCAGAGTTGTTGTCTCGAACTAAATCTGATTTCTATTCCGCTTGATCTTTATACCGAATTTGAGCTCAAATCTTTTGGTAAGATAACAATATATAGGTAGAAAGACGGCATCCTAGGCCTGTAAAAATTTCTATGAGTGTCCTTAAAACATATCAATAGTCCTTCTACCTATGCGACATCTTCGTATTACGTCTTCGATTAATGAGAATCAAGGTTGAAACATATTGTGGTAACCTTGAGCGAATTATGTTGAAAAAATTCTATACTCAGAAAACAAGTTAAACTGATTCACCTCGACATATTGTAAGGAAAAAGCACAACCAAGTAAATATCCTTGCGTCACACCGTTGTGACCTTTCAATCGGAGTCAATGCCAATTGCAACACGTTAGCCTTGTGGCAGCTGAGCTTAGTACATACACGTCTAAATGACGTCACTTTTACCAAGAATTCCATCAATGGCTTGAAGTTTACCCACACGAAAAGAAAAAGGAAAGACAGAAATATAATTACAAATCATGGAGCGAGTGTAAAAATTGAGAAGAGAATTGCACAGGATGAGCGCACTGTGATGCAGCAAACAAACAATTATTGAATGCTTGTGGCAATACGGCCATATACCGAAAATATAAATGACCTCAATTATTATGAATAAATAGCACTATCGATGGTTTTAAACTATCGAGAACAGCGCTTATTTAGATTAGGACGACAGTAGCTCGAAAATTCAACTTTCAATTATCAAAATTATCGATTACAGAAACGATCGATTATCGAAACTATGTATTATTGAAATTATCGACTATTGGATCTATCGATTAAATCCATCAGTTACTGAAAATATCGATTATTTAGACTATCGATTATCCAAAACATCGATTATTGAACCTATCGATTATATAAACTATCGATCATCGAACTATCGATGGTTTTACCTATAGTTTATTTATACAATCGATTATCCAAACTATCGATTATTTAACTATCGATTATTAAACCTATCAAGTATTTAGGCTACCGATTAGCGAACTATCAATTATGTATTTTTTAATCTATCTATTTTTGAAGCTATTGATTACATAAAATAACGGTTATTGAACCCATCGATTATTAAAACTATCGATTATTTCGACAATCGAATGAAACTATCGATTTTCGAACTATCAATAGGTCTCTATCCCTATCAAACCCATAAATGCTTAAGACAATCCTACACACCTTCATGCTACATCACGTCGTGAAAAATCTTCAGTTCTCCGAGTCTTATGTCCATTTTACAAACCAAATGAGAATTATAGGCGCCATACTAAACTGCCTATGCTATGCAGTAATGCCTGATCGACGGGATTTTTCTCGGTTTGAGGGATTTTTTCGTTTTTACCTTCAATCATAAATCAATTCAAATCTTTAAAAGGGATTTTCACTTATCACTTTTCTATAGAAAACATAAATAAATGGATTTTTTCAATATCCGAGGAAAAAGTGTCACTAAAATACAGGTAACACTAACGCTATGGTTACAAAGTATGGAAAACTGAGTAACAAGGGCTTTAAAATTTTTCTTCTTTTATTATCACGTGATATAAATTGAGGAAGGATACCTACTTTTGCATATTTTATTAAATTTGAAGTTTTTATTATAGGACCACCATTTTTAAATTTAAAACTTAAAATTTTGGATATTTAAACTTTTTCTTGCACCAATTATGTATACTAAAACTATGGCACTGTCAGATATGTATACATATATAATATAAAACATAATCTGGCAACTACGTCGATTGGCAAAAATTATAAACTTGAAAAAGTGGTTTATTTTTTAACTACGAGCGTAGTAAAATTTGATCAAAAACAATAACCATGGTTGTTAAAGTCATGTTTTAATACGTCCGTACTACAGTTTTGGTGTAATATAACTACGGTCGTAGTATACTACGCATCGTTGTTACCCAGCCGGAAATGTCCCGGTGAAACAATCAATGATTTCAGCATGACATAGAGCCGCGACTCCTCCTAATTATACACCAACTTTCTAATGAAATTAACACACAAGCTGCACTGGCAGTCATAAGAGTATATATCACGAGTTGGTCATCGAAAGTGGAGTAGATCTACTCCGTCGTATCGATACCTCTATCGTTGACAGTGCCATTGGAGTTGCGATGAATAACATTTCCTCTCGATGGCAATGCCATTGCAATTGAGAAGTACTCAAAATTTCCCCTTGATATCCTTGGTGAAAAAATTAATGAATTGGTCATTAATGAGAAAATTTCCGGCTGGGATCGTAGTCTTCGCTCAGTGTAAGTAACACAAGGAGCAACAAAAAGTGGATACTTCTCCGTTTTTTAACATTAAAGGCCTTATAATTTGACTCAACATTTTTTAGCTTATACACAACGCAAAGGCTTTTATGATAGATAACAGCGTCTTCTAGCTTCGCATTAAAAGATATGGACAACAGAATTTATACGAAAAAGAATTTCAAAAACTCACCATTAATTTTTGACCATTTAAGACCGCAATCATGACACACTGTGCGTGGCCGGCTCGTAAGGTTGGATGTCAAGGTGAGGCGATTGTTGTAACGCCATAAGATGCCCTGCAAGAAAATATCTCATGCATTATGATGTAATCGATTCTGTTATAAGAATATGATATATAAGCAGCATCGATTTGGGTGACATTTCAAAGAACAATGACAACACAAATTCATAAAAATTTCATTCATAAAAGGCGTAATTTCCCTTTTGCAAATTAATATTTGATTTGATCAAATGTCTGTTTAAAGCGAACTTTTTTCCATGATATTTTCAATATTAAATCACAACAATTTAAAATAAATGAGCAGAAGACTCCAATACGGAGTGATAGAAGAGTGCGCAGAGGCTCCTTCAGTTTGATTTTTCTTTTACTGAAAACTTTGAAGCCCACTTGAAGTTTCGAATAAGAAAGAATTAAAAGTTTTTTTTTTCGGATGAAAATTACGGATGTAACCATACACGGAGCTTAAGTTGTTTAGAAACCCGCCTTTGATTTTGTTTACATTCAAAAAACTTTTTTTATACCTGAAAAAACACTTTGTCGATTTCCAAAAATTGGAAAAATGGGCGTGGCATAAGGGCGTTTTTCGAAAATTGTCCCCTACACATGAAATTTAAATGGGCCTTGAACAAAAGTTGGCACTTATGCTTCCTTTGTAGCAATAAGTATCCTCCCCAAAAATATTCTTGATCGGTCTATTATTAAGGGTGCCTCCAGTACTAGGGTCTGTCATAAAAATCCCAAAACTGGCCCAAAATCTGACTTTTTCGATATAATTCAATTAAGCTTAGAATTTGAGCGTATATTAATCTTCCGATTAGAATTCAAAAAATTTGGAAAAGTGGGCGTGGCAAAGGGACGGTTTTCATAAAGAAATTTAACAAAAGCCGGTATATGGGTCCCCTTATGGCCTTAAACACATCTTGATATTACAAAAAAATTATTTAAACATGTGTGTCTGTGTCGGGTATTTTATTGTCAGACTATAACACCCTTACTTGTTTTAGAATAAAAATATGTTTAAAAAATACGCGAAAGGTCATTTGTTTCTCTTGTTGTTTTTATGTTTAAAAAAATTAGCAATCGGAAGGATGAACCTAAAGAAAAATCAAATTATCGGGATAATAAATAATTTTATTGTGTTCAAAGCTGTTAAAAATAGCCAAAAAAATGTGGATCTTAAATAGCCAATATAATTATTAAATTTTTTGCTCTTTTATTATTTTATAGGTTTAGCAGTTTTCAATAGGGATCTTCACTTAATGAACGAAGCTCTGTATGAAAAAATTTCCATTTTCCTGTTTTTTCGATCTTTTCGCGTTTAAGGGAAGGTCCTTGATGTCTCGTAAAAGACGCTTGAAGAAATATGCATCAAAAAGATGTCAAAATTATTAAGTGATCAAATAATTTCATCACCATGAAACAAATTCATTAAAATTGACTGATTTCAAGCGTTCTAAAAGTATCTCAGCTCTTAACACGCCCCCGACGACACATGCCGTTAAACGTATCGGCGCTCCCATTTAAATTGCAGTCGACGTCAAAGTTTTACATTTGTTTTCGTATTTCTGTTGCGTGTTCTTTATCTATCAGCTAATTTTATCAGCCCACAGTGGAATCCACACTTACAAGCATCAAAATCGAAATTTTTATGAATTTCTACCGGATTCTTGCTGGTGAATTCTTTGCTACATTTGCTCCTTGTGCAACTTTGCGTCAGGTGCGATGTTGCAAAGTCAAAAAAAAAAAATCAAAAATCGGCCTTGAAAATAATGTGCACTCCGAGTTTTGGCCTTCATTTCTCTGTGCCTATTTTCACATTGATATTTTTTACAGAATACATTGGAAACTCTCCATAACGAAGTTCAAGGGACCGGAAAAAAGAATCGCTATAAAAAGAAACTCGTTATAGTGGAGTTCGTTATAGAGAGTTTCGACTGCAATTAAGTATTTTATAAAAACTTCCATCTGGAATATCGAAAACGATTTATATTGACATTGAATTACCAACCAAAAAAAAAGGAATCATAAAGCTTTTGAATGGAACATACTAGATGGTTATAGCGTGCTCCCAACTAATATGCACATGTACTGCTTCGAATTTTTTCTTATTTTTTGCTGCCCCGACAACAAAGGCAAGTGATTCCAACCCAAATAAATACCAACAAGCAAAATTGAAAAAAATCACAGAATCGTCAAGCTTACAATAACAATGTCTCTCGAATAAAAAGCAACAGCAATAAGAACGTCAAATAAACAGCTGTCCGCACAATGTGAATATCTCAGTCCATATATACATACATACGTACCTTCCATATGTACATTTAGTCACACTGACGTTTCATATCTTTGAGATACAAGCCCAGTGAACGCCACATAAATATATTTATGTATACACACATGCTTTAATACACACCCAATAAAAATACTGTACATATGTATGTACATATGTACCTAAGTATTTATTTCTACGCGCACTTTGAACAGACAGACGATTTTGCTGTTCACGTGAACATTTATCGAGTATCATGAGGTCAACGCGTGCAATGCCGTAGACATGGACTAGTCGTTTTTGCTGTTCTCTTTTTTTTTTTTTTTTTTTGTTATTATAGTATCGCTGCTCTCCCCAGTTCGTATTCTCAAATCATTGCTGAGCGTATACTCAATGGCGAGCCCCTTTTTAAACTTTCCAGAGAAATAATCATTGCCAGATGCGGCAAATTGCTGTGTTTATCTTCTTAATATATTTGATCGTATTTTTACTCAAGTGAAATTTACTTAAATAGATAATTATATTATGGGCTAGTATTATTAAACATATTTTTAAAAAGATTTTAAATTAAAATGAAAAAGATTTTATTTTTCATCGTTTTTAAATGAGCTGTCAGGCCTTTTAATAGATGTAAAACGAGGCGCAGCCGAGCCTATTATTATGTCGATTTTAAAATCATAATGAAGCATATTATGACACTAGTTTTGAGAAAGTATAAAAAATTGTTTATACATCGGCTGCGCCTCGTTTTACAACGTTTACCACTCGTGCAAAAAAAAGCTTCATTTCGACACTTGTATCGAAAATATCTATTATGTAATATTGGGTGAAAACCAAGTCGTATTTAACGAGGTGTTGGCGATAGAAACAACTCTTGTTCTTACTTTTTTCCAACTCCGAACTGTCAAATTTTATATTGAATTTCGGACGCTTACATTTTTGAGAGAAATTTAAAATTTTTATATTTGAACAAAATTCAAACAAACGTGAGCTGATTTGGATTTTTCCGAAATTTTTTAAATTGTTGTACTATCGCCACCACCTTGTTAAATACACCTTGGAGCCAATATTAGGTATGTTCCCATATTGCACGAAACTGCCCAATTTTGCTCAATTTTCATAAAGTTTTCAAACCAAACATACATATTTTTAAAAAATTACATTTTCATTATCGAAATGGGAAAATTGAAATTTTTCATCGTATTTAAATGAACTGCCAAGGCCTTTTAAAATATTTTTTTTTTTTTTTTTAATTAAAACCGGATTTTTATTTTTAAACAAATTTTCAATATGTTTGGTAATATTGGCCTAAGCATACAAATTATGCCTCACTTAAAAAACAAAATTCCCCAATATTTTCTTTAACTTCTGAACTATGAATGGTTAAAATTGGATATATACATACTACAAGTACATACATGTATGAAGTGAATGCTACTTTTTTACTGTAAAATTCGCTTTTCAAAACCACAAAAATTCCCAGGAAATGCAGACAAATTAATTTATTTATTTATTTATATAATTTCCAGAAGGGTTTAAGGCCCACATTTTAACCAATTCTAATATAAATTTTCTGTATGCACAGTTGAAACATGTCTCAAGTTATTTCGTAGTTTAAAAGTATAAAAAAATCGTTATATTCGGTCGACCACAGTCTTTTAAAATTTACCACGTGCAAAAAAAGCATTTATTTGCGATCTTGAAAAATATCTATATGTAAATTGGGTGAAACAAGTCGTATTTAACGAGGTGTTGGCGATAGAAACAACTCTTGTTCTTACTTTTTCAATCCAAGCTGTCAAATTTTCATTGAATTTCGACGCTTACTTTTTGGAAATTTAAACCCATTATTGAAAAAATTCAACAAACGTGAGCTATTTGGATTTTTCCGAATTTTAATTGTTGATATGCGACCACCTTTTAAATTTTTATCACCTATGGGCAATATTACGGTTATTTCCCATAATATGTACGAAATGTTCAATTTTTTTAAATATTTTCTATATGTTAATTTTTAACCAAACTACTATTTTTATTTAACAATTACATTTTCATTATCGAAATTGGAAAATTGAATTTTTCGTATTTAAATGAACTGCCAAGGCCTTTAAATATTTTTTTTATTTTTTTATTAAAACCGGATTTTTATTTTAAAATAATTTTCAATATGTTTGGTAATATTGGCCTAAGCATACAAATTATGCCTCACTTAAAAAACAAAATTCCCCAATATTTTCTTTAACTTCTGAATTATGAATGGTTAAAATTGGATATATACATACATACAAGTACATACATGTATGAAGTGAATGCTCACTTTTTTACTGTAAAATTCGCTCTTTCAAAACACACAAAATATTCCCAGGAAATGCAGACAAATTAATTTATGTATATTTATTTATACTTATATTTTTTTTTAAATTAGAAAAAGTTTTTATCTGGCAATGCCAAAAAAACAAAGAGCACACAATTCCACACCCTCCATAAAAAGCACTTCTTGCCAGCGGCTCGATTCGTTGCTCTCAAGATATTCGCCATACAATACATATTCGCAATGAATCAACAGATGAGCGCGCATGAACTTAAAAACAGTGCGTCAATAACAACAATAACAGAGGGCAGACAAAGAAGAAAGAAAAAACTCTATACATATTGTAATCATAAAAAGCCAGCCCAGATGTCGTAAATAAGTATTTGTATAATTGTTTGCTGTGTCGGCCGATTTTGGCCTGTCCTACTAAACATGATTATACATAAGTAGATACTTTTAAAAAATTCTCGATAGAATCTGAACTTCGAAAAGTAACGGCTAACAATATGTTTGTTTATCTGTTGAAATGGGTCAAGGATTTCCTACATTTTTTTTTAACTGGTCTAAAAATTGTCCTTTATGATACATCAAATATGTATTCATGTCGGATATGATCATTTCCCACTTCACACGGTAGTTTTAATGACCTCAATTCTAAAGAACATGGGTTTTTCGAACAATTTCTCTCCAAAGTTCATATAATTTTTATACTGCCTTTGGGCGCGATTATGAAAGTGGAGATAATTAGGTATAAGTATATTTAATTCATTTATAACTAAATATCTACAAATGTATTTACATACATATACTGTACATTCCAAAGAAAGTGAACCTTATTTGTTTGTTGATTTCATTCTGCGCAAAATGATTTCGATAAAACAATGGATACCTATGAAATAAACATAATAAGCCAATTCAGAAAACAGCACTCCCAATCGTTGTGCTCATATTGACGCTCTTCAACTGGCACACATCACGTTGGTTTGGCGTGATTGCGTGCATTTCGTGGAAGTGGCGAGGAGGTCACTCTTGGTTTCAATTTTTTTTTTTTTTTTTTTTTGCCACAACTTTTCAAGGGGTCAAATGGGACGTAGAGGCAGCAGCGAATAAAATCTCGTTTCATTTAAGAGGTGTGTTGATGATGAATTTTAGTTTCTTGGTATTAGCGTGGGGAATTTTTTTTATTTAAGAAACTTTAGCTGCAAATGCTGAGATAGGCAGAGAAAATATACATACATACATACATACTTTCCTATATAACTATGGGTTGGGTACACGGCTCATATAGTTACATACATATGTTAGGATTAGAAATGTGCTATAGCAATAATCCTTAATCGCAATGCGGTTCAAAAACAAAAAAGCAAATGGGGGCACGGCCACGCATACCACAGTGTTTGACGCGCTATTGGAAATGGCGCTGGCGTTTAAAGAGGTTTGTACTATAGTCTATAGAGAATATTTAAATACAATTTCGTTGGTGCATGCAGTCATACAAACGAACAAACATACATAAGTCGACGCGTCATTTCTAGTTTTATCGCTAGGTTTCTGTTGAAACAATGGTCAAAAGTAGTTTTCATGTCTACATTGTCTACATACAAATTCAAAAGCATTCCTTCTAGCGTTTCTTAAAAGAGCAACGATTACGTCGTCGATTCAATCTAGCGGATACAACTGAAAGCGATGCCATTCTCCACCAACAAACTATGGATACTCAGAAATATGGAGTGTGTGTGTGTGTGTGTGTGTGTGCTGGTATGTATTTACATACGTATATGGACGGACCTGGCCCCCAATAAATTCAATGTGTACAAACCAGCCAAGAGCGACAGCAACTGCTGCTCTTGGAATCGTAACACTTTTCCGTCTCAGTCAATATGTTGACTCACAAGAAAATTTGTTTTCATTCGTTTCTCGAATATCGAGCAGTGCAGTCCGCTCTTTACGCAAGACGCTCCTCAATTTTTTGAAGTGTTAAATTAAAAACAAATATATTTTTTTTTAAATAAAAGAATTTAAACAGAGCAAAAATTGTGAAATAGACTTTACATTTTTTGTGCGAGAAACTTTCTGAAATTCAGATTTCGAAAGAAAAACAGACTGCGAAGAGCATTTAAAAAAAAAAAAAGCTTAAAAGTTCAAAAAGAAACTTCAATTTAATAATAATAAAAACCATAAAGTGTTAAAAATAACAACAACAAAAAATCCAAACACTGAACAAAATGGATATTCCTTTATTAATATCGCCGCCAGCTACGCCGCCACTTTGTGGAAATAAACTAGAAAATGTAAGTTAAAATTCTAAATTCTTTTTTAAAAAAATCATGAAGCTTTTTTTCTATTGAAAATTCCATAAAAGTTAATTACCTAAATTCAAAATTCAAAATTTCAAAAATATTTGTACAAAAATAATTTAAAATAAGAAAAATTAAAAATTAACTGAAACTTGTCAATTTAAAAATTTTAATAAATCAAAATACTGAGTTATTCGGAAAATTTCTCTTTTAAATAATAAAAAATTACTAGATAGATAAAATTCCTTCTAAAATGAGCTCAAATGGCCTTAGAGCTCTTTTGCTTTTTACAAGCTTTTATCAATATATTGGAGACTAAAAAAAATTTATTTAAAATCACCAGGAGATAGGTACACAAATTGAGCGCTTGTAGAGCCCACTCCCACTTTTTTTGTATGTAAGATATATTTACCATAAATCGTTTGAAATGAAACGGGATTCGCAAAAATTTGAGTATTAAAATATTTCTTTTGCGATAATTAATTTCGAAATTCCCCCCACGTTTAAATAGTATATGTATATACATACAAACAGCTGAACACGCGTTTACCATGAGACCAAATGAAGGCACGACATGAACAAATAAAGTGCACAACAAAAAATAATGGACACATACATACCTACAAATATCGCCGTCGCGCACTTACTTCTGAAATTTCTAAAAACAAACGTACTCCGTCACTTTCACACTCATTTCCGATATGCTGATCACGCACCTCGCATTCAGCTATCAGCTGGTGTTCACGTGAACAGCTTGATGTAGATAGATGTGTACTGTATGTATATATTTCAATTTGTTGCGATGTGTGCCCCTTTTTTTTTGTTGTTTTTTCCTTTTGCTTTTCTTTTCTCTATTATTCTCTTTTTTGTGGAGCGCTGCTGAGGCGTTGGGGCAAGCCCCAATTTAGTTTTTGCTCTCTTTTCCTCGTTTCGGGCATGAGTTTCTTACATTTTATGTACATACAACACGATTGAATATATTCACTTATTTCTTTCTCTCCTGAAATTACAAGGTGAGCAGACGTTTAGATTACATTTTTAGTTAGCGATTGAGGTGACCAGGCGTTATGAAAATTGAAAGTTTTTTTTTCCTATTTTAAATTATTATTATGTACTTTGAGGTCATACTTATTAAGGAACATTATAATTGATTGAAGCGTATTTTTAGTTACTTATTTTAAAATGAAATTTTCATTAATTAAATTTCTTCTATTTCCTTTTAGATAAGTCAATCAAATGACCAACTGAATCAAGAATTGCTAAATGCTAAACTACAGAAATTCCCACAAAAACAACAGCACCAGCAAAATGATATCAACACTATAACACCGAACGCATCAGATACAGAAGATGATGCTGAAATTCCGCCATGTAAAAAGCAACGTCTGGAAATTCAACAACTTGAAGAAGAACAACCAGTTAACTCTGTATCATCATCGCCGCCATCGGACCAAAAACGATCGAGCCAAATCGAACAACATGAATCACAACAACGTGCAAGTGTTATAATGCATGTTAACAGTGCGGGCATTTGTTCGACACTCGATGAAACTTCGTGTTCGTCTATAACATCGACAACATCCAACACAAATGGAACACTCTCAACAGTATCATCATCTTATAGCAGCAGTAGCACCGGAACTCCAAGCTCTCCTTTTTCGGATGACGATTCTACAACAACGAATGTTTTCCGAAATCTTAAAATCAAAATGAATCGAAAGCGCCACTCAATAGTTGAAACAACAACAATTGATTGCAAATCGGTGACAAAACAACATGACAGCATATTATACACTCAACCATCTTCATCAGCAACTGGAAATTTAAACGATTCAATACAGTGCCAACCAATTCAAGACCATTACCATCATCAACAAGAGCAACAGAGATTTCGGTTTACAATACCAGCGACAACGAGCGTTGTTGCAACAAACATAAACAACAAAATACCAAGCCATAACATACAATATTCATATCCAACGCAACAACATTGTCCGATGTTTGCGCCGAAAAGTATGTATCTCTCAGTGAAACCTCTAGCAGTTCCGACCAGTTCTCATCATGAACAGAAACAACAATCACAATCCCATGAAATGCAAAAACAAAAGCTCATTCCAACACAATTTCTTGTTATTAACTCTTCAAATGGCCTAATCAACCATGCTGCTGAATCGACAATATCTGCAACGGCAGCAGCAGCAGCAGCAGCAACAACAACAAGAACTGTTGCCTCAACAAGTACTCTGCCGCCACAAAAGCTGACAGCAAGCCAAATCGCCGCTGAACGTCGTCGTATTTACGAATGCCAGTACGAGAATTGTGGCAAAAACTATTTCAAATCCAGTCATCTGAAAGCCCATCAGCGCGTGCATACCGGTGAACGGCCTTTCGTTTGCAAATGGGAAAACTGCGATAAGCGTTTTTCACGCTCCGACGAACTCTCCCGTCACAAACGAACTCATACCGGCGAAAAGAAGTTCGTATGCAGCGTTTGCAGTAAGAAATTCATGCGAAGTGATCACTTATCCAAGCATGTCAAGCGACATGGCAAAGAGAAAGCAAACGGTGTAAACAGAAAGTTGGCGACCAACCTAAGTACTGCCCCAACCGGTATCGATGAATCGGCCAAGATGAACATGAACATAGTTGCAACAACGCAATCCCAAGCTGGAAACATGTTGCATTTACGTCCGATTGCGCCTGCAACATTGCAACAACAAAACTGTCAGCCTCCAGTACAACTACAGATTTGCAATGCCAGCGAGTTGTTGCGTTTCCAGCAAATTTCCGCATTGCCGCCCAATTTTCTCGCAACAAATGGTAATGCAACCGAAAAACCAAATCATTTGCCACATCAACGTTGTTTGTAAATGCTTGTTGCTCTTCATCCTTTCTAAGAAGTTATTCTTGAAGGAATTGTATGCTAGAGATGTTTGTCTACTATCCGCTAAAAGCTGCCACGGAAATATTGCTTGGAGTTATTTTATTCTTTATTCAAAGAGAGCAATTTCATTAAATACGCAACAGTACGACATCGATTTTAAATACAAATTGAACAGCTCTTATGAGTAAAGACTGAGTTAAGAGTTAAAGGGCATCGTTGTTACCTGCACTGGATGAGTTCCTTCGCCGGCTTGCCACTGCACTTTATTACTTTAAAGGGAACATATACTTCAAGTGCTAAGGCGCTAGTTAATTTATGAAGTTACTTTGATTAAACTAAGATAATGCTAGTACATACAGCTGTTTGATTGTTGCGAATGCAATAATAATCCAATGTTTATTTCGTATATACTTAAATTGTTCAAAATATAAGGATTAATATTATTTATTAATACTAGTACAGTAGTAGCCTGAGATAGCAACGCTTATGCTTCTCATTTCGCTATTAAGCTGAAAATTAACCTTTGTGCGCAAGATTCCTTTCGTTCAACTTTGAAATTTTAGGTTATATGAACTGTGATAACTAATTTAACTGAAATTTGAAAACTGTAATTTATTCGTCTTTTTAATGTGTAAAAAATAATTATGTCATAAACATTTTTTTCCTACAACTTTAACGTATAAAAAATTGTTCAAGTTGAAAAGAGTACAAAAAAAAAAAATACAACTAAAATTGCCAGCATACAAAACTATAAAAACTCAAATTATCTAAATGTATGCATTTAAAAACAATTTTACAAATTCTGCAAAGAAAATATACTTTTCAAAAGTTATAAAGATGATGTTGTTTCATTTGAAAAAAAGATAGACTAACCCTAACAAAATACGAATGAATCCAAATTGTATCAACAATAGAGACTCATAAAATTCATTAATTACACTAGTTTACAGTATTTTTTCCAGGGACATCTAAATACACTTTTCTTATGGACTTTATCCTTCTAAGCATGCAGAAAAGTGCATTTCTATGTCCTGAAAAAATAAGAAATAATTATCAGTAAACTAGTGTTAATTAAGGTGTTCAATTAGATTTTCCAATCTCGGTTCTGTGTATATATAGAAAAAAGGGTAGCAAGCTTAGGTACTCTGATTAGATATGACAACATTTTAATACAATAGATTTGATGCCTTCCATTCTCGGCAACCAAATTGTGATTGCTTATGGTAACTAAAACACACAGCTGGGGCCTTACTCTGTATTGCGATGCGATAGGCAATTCGATGCGATAGCTCATTACGAGTCGCAATTGGAATCGTTTCTTATAGTTTTTTGATTCGTAAAAATGAACTGAAATATTCGGAAATGCGTTTCCAACAAGCCAGTTGAACTGAAAAAGGAAATAAATGCAAACAACCGTTCCAATTGCGACTTGAAATAAGCTATCGCATCGAATTGCCTATCGCATTGCCTGATTTTATATGTATATATATATAAACTCATCAGCCCCAGCAAACTTTGCAGCGGAAGAAATTAATGTGCCAAAAACTAATAAATAAAAATTTGCAGGAAACCAAATTAAGGAAATTAAAGTTTTTTGACAAACAATCAGACCTATTCGAAATGAATATTCTCTAGGGATTTTTTCCGCGGGAAAAGGAAGTATTCTAGGCGCCAATAAAAGAAAGAATGTGTAAAGTATAGTGTTGGATATGTGTATGTGTGTGTAGTTGTGTGGATCTACCGCTGGATTTCCGAAAGTGTACTGTAATTGAACGTATTTTACTTTGACTTGTCCAGGAAGATTCGAGTCAAAGTAACCGATGAAGAAAGAAATAAAACCAGGAATTAGAACAAAATAATATACAGAAGAAACTCTTTTTAATAGTCAAGAAATGCTTTTTTATTTATTTAAGTACCTTTCAGTTGGAGCTCCAATTTGCAAGTGCGAGAGTAAGTCGAAAGGGAAGTCGAACTTACTTCTCCCAGATAAAATAATATTATTACTACCGCCACCAGTATTTTACAAGCTCCTAGTATTTTAGTACTTATTTTAGAAGTATGCATTAGAAACACAATGTAATAACCTTTCCTTAAAAATGTTCGAAATTAGTGCTCCTTTAATAATCCCTTCCCAGTGTGCTTAGAATGGGAGAACTTTTTCCAAATCCGCAACGAAAGATTATCTGGGAACATTCAGAATCGGGCTGAATATATTTTGAACCACTGTTGCCCTCTCTTTCTTCTTCTTCCATCTCCCGCCAACTTTCTACGTCTCTTCCTCTCTCTCCCATTCTTTCCGTTGCTAGCTCCCTCTCTGCCCACTTCTCCAACTCATTCCGTCTCTTCACCTCTCTCCAAATAAGATGTTTTGTCAAGTTCGAAAGTGTTTCAAAAATCATATGCTAAAAACAATGTAATTAGGTAAAAAAAAAAAAAACATGATATATTAAAACGGATATATTTTCTTAAATACTAAAAACGGCTGTAAAATCACAGATCGCAGTCGACTTCATACTTGGTGAGCACGCTTGACGTAGAGACATTTCCCACGTATCTAGCAAATGTGAGAGAGAGTGGAGTTTTGGAAGTTTGGCAACACGTGCTTCAAGTGCTCTTTTAACTGCATTTAAGAAAGGCGTTGAACAATATTCTGCTTGATCAAGAAAGCATTGCGGCGAACTCCAAGGATAATCATCGGGTATAGTAACACTCATAGGTGGCACGCTCGGTAATCGTTTGTCATCCAAACAACAAATTAATTTTATGACTTTGGTATTGTTTTGAATTTGAGTATCTAAGGTAACCTTGAATTTTTGATCCAACCGTGCGAGCTCTCCCTGGAGAACATGCGGAATTTCAAGCTCGAATGGTGAATTCGTTGTTTTTGATGGTTCATATTCAGCAGAACGCTGTACTTTCGGGGGCGTTGGAGCACATATATCCGATCCAAATAGAAGTTCTAAGCTAGGCCTAAACGTTCGGTTTAAAGTATGATTGGCAATCGGGCTCTGAAGTGATGTATTGATGACTTCCAAAAGAGGATTTGTGGATTTCTTTTTATATAGGAATATAATTGTAAATTCTGTTTGAAAATAAGAACTAACTACTTACGCTAAACTGTTGGCCCGAATATGACAAAACAAGTTCCATTTTATCAAGTGCTTTTTCACATTTCAATAATGTTTCAAGCGGTACGCGTTGGGATGGATTTACAAGTATTTCAAGCAATTTACTCATTTTTGCGTTCGTCCCGTCAGTCCCAGATTTTGCTACCATACGCTTAAGAGGTTCAATGTATTTTGTCAACTGTTTGTATTTCTCACGATAGAGTTGCTCTTCTTGTGGATTGAATGGGCTGTTGCTGCCAACGTATCCAGGTGTGTTTAATGGCGCACTCGGCGACTGCCGAAGGTTGCGTGATGCTGTAGACATTAGGCTTGACGTTTGGGGACTTGATGTTGGTACCAGCGCTGGACTAGGAATCATCTGAGCTGCCGGTACATGCGGCGGAGTTTGTTGAGGGGGAACATTTGGTGCCTGTTGCTGTTGTTGTTGCGCTCCTGCTGATGTAGACGGATTTGGTGAAGAGACATGATGCAAAAATGGTGGTTGTTGTTGTTGTTGCTGCTGCTGTTGTTGTTGTTGCTGCTGCTGTTGTTGCTGCTGTTGTTGTTGTTGCTGTGTTGTTGTTGTTGCTGTTGTTGTTGTTGTTGTTGTTGTTGTTGCTTGCTGCTGCTGTTGTTGTTGCTGCTGCTGCTGTTGTTGCTGTTGATGTTGTGGGGGCTGTTGAGGGCCGGCTGTTGAACCTACACTACTGGAAACACCACGTTGCACGGGGAACATTTGTCCACTTGTTTGTCCTGACAATGGCATATTTGCTTTCTGTTGCATATTTTGAGGCATATTCATTGAGATTTGATTAATGTTGCCTATGTCAAAGAGATACAAACAAAGATTATTGTGATCGAATAATAGTTTAAACTGAAACACGAAACCTTGTGGACCGTTGCCCGACATAATGGAACCAGTTGTAGATTGTTGTGGCTGCGATCCAGTTTGCCCTACACTGTTAGAGTGCATTGGACCTCCAGCTCCTGCGGAAGCCTGATTTGGTGGCATATTTGGTATATTCTGACCTGCAGCGTTCGCTCCAGCCACATTAAGTCCTCCAGGTCCTTGTTGGTTCATTCGAGCATTCATCATTTGATTCATTTGAGCGTGATTAATGCCCATCTAGAATATTCACCGGAATATGATTGCAAAAACTTCTTATATAAGTCAACTTACGTTCATTTGATTTTGCTGCATTTGTTGCATTTGAGGAGGGAGTGGTTGTTGTGAGTTCATGCCACTAACATTCATTTGACCAGGACCAAGACCAGAATTCTGTTGCATCTGTGGATTCATGTGCATTTGATTTGGATGTCCACTTCCAGGTGTTCCACCGGGACCACTCATTTGTTGCATTTGGCTACCCATACTCACCATTGAAGGAACTATTTGTTGCCCTGGACCGCCCGGCCCACCTATTGCCATTTGTGCTCGTATACCTTGCATTTGTTGCATTTGCTGTTGCCCCGGACGTTGTTGGTTTAGAGTTTGCAACAAGTTAGATGCTGGTATCGCTGGCCCACCAGATATTTGGCTTGGACCACCACTCATTGGCATCATTTGAGGATTTCGGTTCCCTTGACTTGCCAGCGTTTGCAAGGCATTTAATGGATCCTGATGCATGGATTGAGGCATTTCTAATAGTTTAAAGGTGTATTAAAATCGTCTTTTTTTTTCTCTTCAATCTTTCCTTACCCATTGGCGGTGCTTGTTGGGGCTTTCTTTGTGCCAAATCCTTGAAATGGATAAACAGTTTTGCAACAAGGCCAACATATTCGTCTTTGTTTCGTGATTTTTTGAAAATATGACTTTCCATGACGCTTGCATTTTTGTTTTGCTCTTGCCCAGTTGATTTTAAATAGTCATTTCTTTTAAATTTAAATGGAATACATATTAAACAGCACTTTAAAAATATTAACGTACGAATATTCTATTTTTAAGGGTGCACAGAAGTGTTTTTTTATTTTTTTCTTTATACAATCCAAATGCAAACAACGGTGTTTATAGTGAAGCGAGCCTGACAATAAAATACCCGACACAGACACACATTTTTAAATAATTTTTAAACCACGCCAAAAGAACAGGACCATTAAGAAAGAATATTTTAGAGATGTTTAAAGTCACAAATGGCCCCATTTACCAAATTTTGTTAAATTTCTTTGCCACGCCCACTTTCCAATTTTATTAAATTATTATCAGAGGCTTAAATCTACACCCGAATTCTAAGTTTCATTGAAATATTTCGAAAAAGACCAATTTTGGGGCAGTTTGGGGGTTTTTGTTACAAACCCTAGTACTGGAGGTACCCTTAATAATGGACCGATCGGGTCCATTCTATATATATTTTGTATGGTCTATCCCGACTGGTTCTGGGTGTTACACACAACCACACAAACGCAATATACCCTCGATACAGATTAATTTTTTACCATATACCGATAACCCCGTGAGCACCCTTATTGCTATATTTAACTACTTACATCTTGGATATTACGTTTTGTCGAAATTTCTGCGTTTGCCAATCGTCTGCCATTTTTGACGTCCTTAGCTTGTTTTACTCTTATTTATTGCACTCCTGCAGCACAAGCAATTTTATTGTTAATATTTGCGGTAGACAGTGATGCCAACTCTTTAAAAAGGAAATGCGTAATTTTGTTTCGTCAACAAAGGGCGAAAATGGGGCTTTTTAAACCGGGTTAGCTAAATAAGGGCTAAATTAAACCGAAACTAAAAAATCCAAAAAGGGATATCAAAAGTGTATTTGTTTGTTTAACCTCAAGTGTGGCGCAGATCGAAATTGTACTTTTTCTCTGTGATTATTAAAGTTGGCTAACAAAATCAATAAAACCGTTTGCAAAACATTTTATTGGTATACGGGTTGTATTCGCAAGTAAATGAGATATATCCAGAAAAGGAGGTGATAAGTGTGTTTTATAAACCTATTTTTCTGAGTAAATCACGCATTTATTATAGGTTATGTAAATACAAAATTGAAGTAAAATTAAAATCGAGGATTTTGAAAAAAATTAGAAAATATGTGTTAATAGGACCTTTTTCATACCAAAATTGCGCTCTCAAAGTTAAAAAAATATAAAATTTTTTCAGAATTTTTGACTTCTGTAACCGTTTATTAACCTCATTGGCTTAAATCTTACCATGAATTAATAATTTTTGTCCTAATAGCCCATAAATTGCCTTTTCAACCCGCTTAAACAGATTTTTTTTCTAACGATGAAACCGTTATCGTGGAGAATTTTTTTTCTCGACATTAATGCCTAAAAACTTAAGGCCCTCTAACTCTTAGGGGAGCATTTTCCATCGCTCACCCTTCCATACGATTTTTGGTCGATATTTAAGCACCATCACCTCTTCGGATATAACATCCTTATCAAACATTCCTTTATATAACTTTTCTTAGCTATTATTTGGTTTAACTTTTTTTAATTGAATCTCCTTGGCACTTATTTTTTCTTTAAAGTGGGAGCCGCGGTCTCCTATGAAACTCAGGAAGACTGCGGCCTATTTGACGAACATTCATGAGTGACATACATCATTTCTTGTCTTCATGCAGTAATTCATTCGCCACACAAACATTCTTGCAAACAAAATTGACTGCATGTGGCGGCGAAAAATTGCTTCTGTAAAAATTTCAAAAACGCAAAAGAGGGCTAATTTTTTTTGTCGAAAATGGGCTAAAATTGCGCGTATTTTAGTTTCGGGCTAAAAAAAATTTTTTGCGTTCTGGGCATACCAATAAGGACTAAAATAGCCCGAAAAGGGGCTAAGTGCCAACTTATTCAAAAAAATTTCAATAAAAGAACCGGTGTTTTGTTAAAAGTTTCAATTTTTGTCTGCCCAGCCCTTTTTTTCTCATTTATTTAAATCAGATTGTTTCGAAACAGGTGGTATACCCTTGACCAGGGTTGGAACTTTACTGCAATTGCAGTAGATCTACTGCGTTTTTTATTTTTGAAAATTTTGACATCTACTGCGACACTGCGAAAAGCTTAAAATCTACTGCGATTTTCGTCCCTGGTGTCGCTCGATTTTTAATTTTTTGTCAAACAAAACTCCTAGCGATAGCTACCAAAAAAGTACAAATTTTGGTTAAACATTATCAACAGCGCAATTCTATTTGTAACAAAGATACTATTGTCGTCATTGTTTAACATCTTGGATTTTCCATTTAAGCTTATATGTCGTGATATTAACAGTTTGACAGCTGATATAACAGAAAAATATCTTGTCAAAAATATTCGCTGAACATTGGAAGACGCGCAATATGGAGAAATAATTACATGAAATGTACTTTTTGTTTATTTTTTCTTTTTTATGAAAGGAATAAAATATAATTTTTTTATAAAAATTTTTAGAAAAATTATTAGAACCACTTCCAATCAACTGCGATTTCCTAACGGAAGGGAAACTTGTTATAAGACTTTACACTTTAATATTTTACAAGAAACTAAATATATGTACATACAAAAATAAGGTTCAATCATATAAATATATATATATATATAATTTTGGCCCAATTAAGCTTTTTCAAGAAGCCATTTTTGTATGAACCAAATTATTGGTGTAAAAATATTGAGACGCCCTGCGATTTTCTCGATACTGGTGTTATTACTTGCATTTAAAATATTCACAAATGGTCGTTAGGTGATATATATTAGTGGTACTCATGCAGCTTCGCAAATGCCTTCGCAACTTTTCCCATCGTACATTTTCATATAAATTTTGACAGTTGTGTGACAAAATTTCTCATTTCCCATTATTTGCGAAGCTGCATGAGTCCCACTAATATCTAAACTTATTGTTGCAAGATGGAAATGCAAAATCTCCTGCAGCTCCCGCGTTATTGGAGGCCAGGCATAACAGGTCTGCAGTATTAAGTGCTGCCCTTTTTATTACGAAATATATCTGTATCCCTTTTTCCCCGTTTGAGATAAAGCCCTAGTTATTGTAAGTCCAACTCTGTTAGGCTCAGTTATAATGAGGTTCTAGCTATTTCCCGATTTCCACACAAATTTTTCTTTCGAAATTCTTTAGTTATTACATGGCGCCTCGACAGGCAATAATTATTGCTAGCAATCTGTCAACTTGAGCAATATTGCCAATGGAGACCGCTCATTTTGAAAAGATGGCAATATATGGCAAGCAATATTGCTTCGCTGCGATTGCCAACTTTGAGATTGGCAATGAGCTGTCATTTTGCTATTTGACAGCCGAATTTCATTTCTATGAATTTTTCAAAGTGTGTATATCGTCAAAATGGATTGGTGCGTCGCCGATATTTATAAGATAATAAATCTTTACCGATAGTTCGAATTTCTTTGGGCTATAAAACCTCATCATATAAATGTACTGATATGAAAAAAATAATGCGTGGCTTCAAATGGCGAAGGAAATTAAAAAGGACACCGTTGAAATAAAAAAATATAAAAAAAATATTAAAAATTTGCGAACTGCCTATATCGCAGAGAAGAAAAAATAAGAGAGTTTCTTCTTTGTCACACTCATCGCAAAGTTGTTTCAAGGCATCGAGAGCGCGTGCGCAGCGTAGTAGCCTGTTCGCCGTCATTTTGAATATGAAGATGGCATAACATAAAAATCCCACCCTGGCAATATTGCCTCTACCTGGCAAAGCAATTTGACAGATTGCTAGCAATAATTATTGCCCGTCGAGGCGCCATGTTAGATAAGACAGGTGAGACGAAGGGAAATTTCCTCTCTTCCCCTTGCTCTTCTCCCCAGCTCAGTCGATTCTTTGGAAAGAAAAGTTTGTGTGTGCGAATTGGGAATATTGACTGCGAGTTGATTTCGAAAAATGGGGTAGTTCGATCGATTGCGAGATGTCTATGGGCTATCACTTTTAAGTTTGACAGATGTATTTTTTGGCAATTCAGTTGTCAACAGTCGCTGTTCGCCTTTCTGCAAGAACGTATTTGCCCAGAATGTCGTCTAAAAAATCTTGCATCTGTTTCAATATTTTTAGAGCTTCAATTCAGCTTCTTTTCTTGTTGAACGCCATCTTGAAATGCTCGTCGCATACCGAAATATGCCCATTCAAAAAAAAAAAAATCATCTGCTCCCATCGCATACTACAATAAACTTTATCAGAAGGCATGCGATGAACAATCGCACGTGGAGTCGCACTGTTAGGATTTATTTCTAGCTTTTTGTAGCTACAATTATGTCCAATTTCTGGATATTGTTCGGGAATTTAGGATGAGCTTTGAGGCAATTCATTTAAAGTACTTGGCAGCACAGTTTTGCGTTCTGCACATCGTTGTTCATATTTTTTAGAAATCGTTGTTGCTGTTGAAAATTTATAAAACAATTGATAATATATATATATATACTGTGCTTCTAGAAAGTTTCCAAATTTGTTTAATTGTACTGCGAAGTGTGTGTCAAAATAAAAAACCGTTTTCAGTTTTCCTGATCGCCAAAAATAGTTGAAAAATGGCTCTATAGTAACTAAAACAGGTAGGCAGCAAAATGAAAATTGATTTCTATTGAAATGATGTAAAATTTTTGGTTGGTTATGTGTGTTCTCTAACAACTGTAAAAAGTTTTGTCGTTTTTATTTTCACAATTTTCTTATGAAACGTCCATTTCAATTTGTCCCAATGTTTTTTTTTTTTATTTTTTTTTTTTTTTTTTTTGGTGCTCTTCAGGTGTATATCGACCTCCTTCCCACTAATTGCTTGTTTCTGGTTTTCTTTCTTTGCATTACTTTTATGTGAAAGTCAGGCAAGTAGCCAAAGACGATATGAACTTTTTGATTGATTTTGATTTGCGTAGCGAAAATCAGACACATGAGTCAAAGTCTATTGCACTAATATATTCACAAAATTTTGTATGCGTGCATATGTACCCTGAACTTTTTCCCATTTTAGGCACATCATCGCATAGATTTCCATCTTCAAAAGTATGACTAGCACGATTCGGATTACTTATTTTCCGATTTTCATAAGCATTTCGGTGTGTTGGACGTTGTCATTATCAAAACGAATTAATTAGGGCGCAGTAGCGAGTGAGAAACGCAATCCAAATCATAATTCACACAAACGCAACCAAAGAGATTTGATG
This sequence comes from Chlorops oryzae, assembly GCA_020466095.1. NCBI lineage: Eukaryota > Metazoa > Arthropoda > Insecta > Diptera > Chloropidae > Chlorops > Chlorops oryzae. The sequence goes on from CM035807.1 coordinate 84,581,150, forward strand.
AATAGGCAAAATCGGGATTCGCTTTCGCAACAAAGTCCAACAAATATGATTCACCTAGCGAGTCAGTCGCTTCGTAAACGTTGATCTCTATTCGTTTTTCAATTACTTATTTTTCTGACGTAGGTATGCCAAAGTGCGTTTGCCTTCTATTTTTTCTCTAAATATAAATTTTGTAAGTATTTATGTATGTATATGTTTTATTTCGCATGTGAATGAGTTTCTGTAGCATAAATATAAACAAATATTCGCGTTAGGTCAAAACAACATCAACTCTGTTCAGGAAATTTTTATATTAAAGAGCTTCATTTCTATTTAATTCAAGGTTTCCAACTTGCAGACAAAAAAAAAAAAGATTTGTTTCAAAGAGTTTTCGATTCTCGATTGACTTAATTTGCATTTCCACTGAAAAAGTTCGATCCCATATACTTATATATTTTCCTTCCAGAAAGTTCTTTTGAGTTTATTAAACCTTTTAAAGCATTTCTTGGCACAAAATGATAAGCGTTCTCATAAAAAAAAATTCAATCAAACTGATCCCTACACCCTGATGAACCAATTGATATAACCCCGCTATTAGATTTTTAAAGCAGATTAATATACATACATACATAAAATTGAAAATATGTACATAGTTGAATAAGGACTGCTCAATGAATTTGAGATCGATTCACAATTCAATCACGGCCTGGTCAAAAACGTGGAGAAAGTACTCAAAAACAAAAAAAAAAGGCAGCAATGACGTGGTTTCCTTGCAAATACTCAAAGTTTCCTAGATTTGCTTTAAGAGAAATATAAATACAGTACTTCCCGCTTAATTGCAACAGCAAAATTGTTCAATTTTTTCTGCAATTAAGTGAGGATTTCAAATAACGGCGTACCTATTCGGAAATTATGGGGAAAAAACTCGTTGCAAAAATCTAATAGCATTTAGAAGGGTTTTGAAACTAAGCGAGTTGCATTTAAGCAACAGAAACAGTTGCGAGAAATAGTCCTGTTCCATACTAGGCGACAGTCGCCGGAGACACATTTTGTTTTGATGGCGAGGGACGGTCGGAGAAGAGAGAGTCTCTCGTCTTCAAAACACAAATGTGTCTCCGGCGACTGTCGCCTAGTGTGGAACAGGACATAGTAACCTAAGTATAATTTACAATAGAGTACGGACTTTGAATGGATTTCAGGATTTTCTTAAAAATACAAATCATCATTTTATGCACGTTTTAAAAATATGAAATATAGAATTTTAATTTATGTAAATATGTAATTAAAAACCAAAGTTAAAAGCTTGTCAGGATTTCCTCAAAATGGCAAAGCATCCACTTCTACATCTTTTCAAAAACTGAAATTTAATGTTCCGTCCAAAGTCCTTTAGCTCCAATGACGCTCTAGATAATCGATTTGGCATGATTTCTACCAATGCTGCAATACGTTTGTGAGATGTTTTATCCCACTTAGTTTGTTCCTGGGAATATGGTCAATTCTTCACAATTTTGACCATATACTTGGGGTCTCCATACTGTTATGGAAAAAACCTCACGCTCTGAGCAAGCGCTTTCATCAAGAAGTTCAACAAAATAAATTGACCTGCAAAATATGAAGGTTATCTTCTTTTTTCATTATGCCCTCAATTCGTACCGATATTATTGCACCAAGCGAAACGTTCCCAAATCACCAAGCTGCCTCCCCATGTTTCTCTGCTCCTTTTACGTCAATTCTTTTTAAGCGTTCGTGTGGACGTCTGACCAAATAACTCGTTTCCAATCCTCTACGGTCTAATTTTTATGATATTGCCAGAATTTAAGGCGCGTCTTAACATTTTTCTTGATTAGGACTGGTTTTTTGTTTTTAACTGAACTTTGACAACCAATTCCACAAATTGCACGACGTGCAGTCCAATTTGTTACAGGTTTTGGAATGGCGCTTGCTTTGGTGTCATCTTCCGGGAAGTTAAAAGACGCGCTATTTTTCCGGCATCCCAATCACTTAGCAAATCGGGGCGCGGCTTTTTTTTCGGACTTGAAGCACTCTGCGGTGACAAATTCCAAGAATATTGGCAATTTTTCGCGCCGAATCGTTGTTTTCTGTTCCAAACAATGATTTGGTTTTCTAGTTGCGGAGTAACTTCCCCCAGCTAAAAATTGTAACAAGCGGGGTACATAGACATTAAACCTAATTTGGGTACGCTGAGTCCGATGGTATCATTGGTTTTTCCAAGTTGGCGGCGTATGTCGCGTATGCTTAATCCATATTACTCATACGCAGTGCAAACAAACTGACTATGTCCCCCGCTTGTTACATTTTTTGAGTACCATGTCCAAGCAAGTTTAAAAAGGCTGTGAATAAAGTTGCGAAAGTAATCATCGAAACTACTGAAATCGACAGGAATAAACTGTATAGTTAATAGCCGTACACAGAACACGTATGTAGGTCCGTGTTTAGATTAGGAGACTTGTCGTGGAAACTCTTAGTATGTGGGTAAGAAATATACGGGCGACAAAAATTCCTCTCGCTCTCTCCGTACGTCCCCTATTAAAAAGTTAGTGGAAAGTATGCCAAATCGAGTATCAAGAGCGTCATTGGAGTTAAAGGACTTTGGACAACACATTAAATTTCACATTTTCAAAACATGTGAAGTAGATGCTTTGCCTTTTTGAGGAAATCCTGATAAGCTATTAACTTTGGTTTTTAATTATTTACGTAAATCGAAATTATTAAAAAAAAAAATTATGAAAACTCCAAAGCGTTTGCAGTGGTTTTTAAATTTATGGTCGCTACTGTATATAGTTAGTTACTTATGAGAAGGTATTTCTTTGCTCAGTGCTACGTTTTTAGTGCTTCGTTTTTTTAAATTTTCTGTTCCGCTTCCGGATCATGATGATATGAAACGATTGGAAATGAAATATATATAAAAGTGCACAATTTCGCCTCTTCGTCTTTGATCTATTTCTATTTTTTTTACTTCCTCGAGTGAGTTTTCTATAGTGTTAGCTCAAATGTTTCCTAACTTTAATCTTCGGCTTCTGCGTCGGCTGTAATATATGAATGCGTTTGCTTTCCATAAAGACCTTAATAATCCTTATAAGTTCTTCTAATGTTTGCTTTAAATTGTTTTATACATATTTAGGCAATTCACAAAGTCTTCTAAAATCCCTTTTTAATTTATCCCCATATAAAATTAATAAATCTAGGTTAAAATCTCCTGAAGGCTATGGTTCTAAATGTTATTTTCAAAAAATGGACGTTTTTTTAAAAAGTACCTCGTTCTCAAAGTTCTGCATCATAAGTTACTGCATAAAAGTGAGCATATAATCCTCAGAAACAAAGTTTGTCATTAACTTCAATTGTAACTGAATTTAATGTGAGTGATAAATAAATAAAAATGTTTTTTGCAAGACAATAATCAATTGTCAATTGAAATAATCAATCAATTTTTTTTTTTTATTTCAGATTATTGTAAATTCGGCATCAACCAAGTTCTTACTATCCTCGTTCAAGAAGCCCATAATTTAAGGTAAATAAAAAATATATTGACTTTAATAAATCACAATATATAGAACACCTAAACCATGAAAAATAACATAGAACAGTTTTACTTAAGAGCAGCTCCTGCAAGAGAAACAAACAAATTTTGTCTTAACTCATGGATTCGAATTTCTCTACGACTTTTTTTTTTACTGTCGCATCATTTAGATGTTCAAAGTTTTATCTTTCTTTATTTGCATAATGATTTTTTTCAGAAAACCCCCGGAAAACTGACGGCGACGACTAGGTTTCGCAAGCTGTTTTCTAAATGCAAGAAATATGTCGCGAAAAAAATACATTCTCTCAAAGACTATAATTCAATTTTAGCATCAAAGTTGTTTGCAAGTTCAATAGTCTTAAAGAAGTTTTGGTGGAGTTCCATGGTTGTGTAAAGAAAGTAAAATATATGAAAAAGTCTTAACTTTGCCTCAGAGGGCAGTGTGTACGCTTGAGAAGAAAGTTGTTTTGAATCCGAAAAAAACTTGGTCTTGGTTCAATACTATTGATGAAGATAATAGAATATCTAACGATCACAGAAGAAGCAAAGAATTTATCATCTGGTAAGAAAACTAGATTTGCTTCAATAACATGCTTCAAAGTAGATCAGAATGCATTTAAATGGGAAAGATAACGCCAATTAAAGAAAAGAAAGAACAAAAAATGTGCAGTACATACTGTCTCGGAAATCTTAAGTATCAGATATATCTTAATGTACCAGGAAAACTTAGTAAATTTCAGCACCCATTTACTACTCTGAAATATTATCAGCCCGATTCTAAATACTCCCAGGGAATTTTTCCCTGTGGATTCGAAAAGAAATTTTCACATTCTAAAAATACTGGGAAGTTAACGTATAGGGATCGAGAATTTCGAACATTTTTAAGCAGAGTTCTTCACATTCTTTTCTTTATTAATGCTTAGAACACTTCCTCTTGCCGTGCTAGACGATGAAGATTGATTATAAGGGGGAGGGGAGGTATAGAATGGTCAAAAACATACTGACGTTATATATGGGCGGCCCCTAAGTTATTATAATCGATTTAATTTTAGCCAAAAATTTCGAAATAATACTCAATAAAAATTATTCATTTTTCTTGGGCTCGATGCAGACGATAAACGTTCATTTACCTTTAAGACGATATCTGGACATTTTAAAATAAGCGAATTTAAAATGTGAATACACTTGGGTCGAAAGGAATACTTTAAAGAGCGTTTATTTGAATTACCGGGTCAATACAGTATTCCCCAGATATAATCACCGTGTAAAATGGACGAAAAATAGAGAATATAAGCGTATACTTTAAAGCTACAATAAAGCCAATGTCCGCAAAATCACTTGAAATGAAAGCTTTAGTGCTCATTTTCATTCTGAAAATTTCATACCTGTTTTAAATGAAAGCGTCAGTCCTTCAAGCAGTGCCCGGTTAACGACGTTATAACGTACACACTTTTCAGAAGAAACACAACTCAAAATCGGCAATTTTGAGTTAACAAATGGATTTTGTTAATAGTTCACCTGTCTTCCTCCACCAAAGATTATAAGTACATATTCCGTTTTTGTTATGGTAAAAAAAACCGTTATGCCTTTCCTTTTGTTTAGATCAGCCATCGGCAAAATTAAAGTGGGAGAGAAAATGCACTAAAAAAAAATTTGATTACGATGCGTACGCGGTGTTGCTCGAACAAGAGTTCGAGAGTGACTGGCAAAAAAGTGAAGCAAACAACGAAGAGCGCAAGCAATACGTGTGAGCGACTATCGCAAAATTGGTTTAGATTGACATTGCATAGTACATACATACTTGATTGTAGTTGATGTTTTACAAATAAACTATTTTCGAGTTGTGAATTTTTTAACCGTTTTTCTTCTTTAATCGGCTTATTTCTTTTTTTTTAACTTTAAATCAGAAAAAAAGTTACAATTGAAAATATTGCAGCGAAAGTTGAAAGAAAATCTTATCAATAGATGAAACTTTTTCCAAAAATTTTCGAAAACAATTCTCACAACAAGCAACGTATTATTTAAAAAATATATTTCATAAACTCAAAAAACCGTTTTTCGCGTTTTCTGAAAAATGAAAAATGTTGAGCTATGCCTGTGTGAAATAAGGCAAATTATAGCCGAATGCAGCAGCGATAATATTATATAATACTCCTTGATTACTACCCTGTGATGTTAATTATTTAAGCGACTAGTTATTTCTATTTAAATAAAGCCTTTTAAAAAACCCCAAAAAAATAAAATAAAATAAAATACAAAAAATTCTTTTTAAATACGATTTCAATAAAACATTTTTCCTTTGCATTTTCTTTCCTTTCTAGATCAAAATTCATTCCGTAATTTAATTTTTTGCACCTTTTTTTATACTGATAGATGGGGGATGTTGATCCAGAAACTTTGCTGGAGTGGCTCTCCATGGGGCAAGGCGATGAAAGAGACATGCAATTAATCGCGCTTGAACAGCTATGTATGCTCCTGCTGATGTCCGACAATGTAGATCGCTGTTTTGAGAGGTAATTAATTTAAAATCTGAATGTTTGAGTGAATTAATCTAAAAAAAAAAAAAAACCCTTTTAGTTGTCCACCTCGAACATTTTTACCAGCACTTTGCAAAATATTTCTCGATGAACTTGCACCGGAAAATGTGCTTGAAGTGACTGCACGCGCTATAACTTACTATTTAGATGTTTCGGCAGAATGCACTCGCCGGATAGTTGCAATTGATGGTGCTATCAAAGCTATCTGCAATCGTCTTGTTGTCGCTGATCTTTCTTCAAGGACCTCGCGGGATCTTGCCGAACAGTGCATTAAAGTGTTAGAATTGATATGTACACGTGAAGCTGGCGCCGTCTTTGATGGTGGCGGCTTAAATTGTGTTTTGACATTCATTCGCGATTCGGGATCCCAAGTTCATAAGGATACTTTGCACTCGGCTATGTCCGTTGTATCGCGTCTATGCACCAAAGTTGAGCCGAATTCACCGTGCATACAAGACTGCGTGGAAAGTTTGAGCACCTTGTTACAGCATGAAGATCCAATGGTGGCCGATGGTGCTCTCAAGTGCTTTGCTTCTGTGGCTGATCGTTTTACACGCAAGTGGGTGGATCCCGCTCCTTTGGCTGAGTATGGGCTAGTTGGGGAGTTACTAAAACGCCTTGGAAACGCAGCGGGAACGCAGACACTAACGGTTTCTGCTGTCTCGACTGGAAACAGCACAACATCAACAGGATCTAGTCTTTCCCCATCTACTTCAGCTACTTCCCAAAATGAGACTATCGCTGCAATGACAACAACCACAAACTCGGCTAATAAAGGTCAAACTGTTGATAACTCACGTTCGTCACAATCAATATCAACAACAATATCGCTTTTGTCAACACTTTGTCGTGGATCTCCGACTATAACACATGATTTATTAAGATCTCAATTGCCAGATGCAATAGAACGCGCTCTAAAAGGAGACGAAAGATGTATATTAGACTGCATGAGGCTTGCAGATTTGTTGCTTCTCCTTTTGTTCGAAGGACGTCAAGCACTGAGTCGAGTGGGTGCACCTGGAAATCAGGGACATCTGTCTTCACGAGTTCGACGAAATGATTCAAGCGCTGAACGTACTCACCGCCAGCTCATTGATTGCATTCGTTCCAAAGACACTGAAGCATTACAAGAAGCTATCGAATCAGGGGGTATCGAAGTTAATTGTATGGACGATGTAGGGCAGACACTTCTGAATTGGGCATCAGCTTTTGGCACGCTTGAAATGGTAGAATATCTGTGTGAAAAAGGCGCCGATGTCAATAAAGGTCAAAGGAGCTCATCTTTACATTATGCCGCATGTTTTGGTCGTCCTGGCATAGCTAAAGTTCTTCTAAAATATGGCGCATACCCAGATCTGCGTGATGAGGATGGGAAAACACCTTTGGATAAAGCACGAGAACGCTCTGATGATGGTCATCGTGAAGTTGCTGCCATATTGCAATCGCCTGGCGAATGGATGGCTGCAGGCAACAGTACAGCTAACAGAGATGGTTCAGAAGACGGCACGCCAACTGAGCCACGTGGTGATCCCGAAATGGCACCCGTTTACTTAAAAATTTTCTTGCCAGTCTTTTGTCGCACTTTCCAGGGAACAATGCTGAGCAGTGTGCGTCGAGCTAGCCTTGGACTTATCAAGAAAATGGTGCAATATGCACAACCTACTGTACTTAAGGACCTTTGTGACCCTCATATCGACATGAATAGCAGTACTTCTGCCTCAGCATCCAATAGTCTGGGCACACTATTGGTAGAAGTCGTTGCTAGCGTATTAGATAACGAGGTAAAGTTAAAACAAATCTCGAAACTCCTTAGCAGTTGTACGTTTTAAGCAAAATCAAAACCAAATAACAATTTTTTTAACTTGATGCATATTCTATTCGTCATAATCTCTACGTGTAGATAAGCTATAGTTGGCCAACACTTAAAGGTCTTCAGGGCAATTGCAGTTCGTTTTTTGGCTTTTTAGGATGTCCTCAGAGGAATCTAAATGTCTTAGCGACCACAAAAAGATATTCAACATCATATATACCCACAAAGGCGGTGCCATCTACTTCAGCGGATTGTGAAACGCTATGCCTATTAAAAAATTCAGGAATCCAACAAATGAATGACAGTAGTTCAGCACAGCGTTATATAATTGCACCGCGATCGTTTTCAAGCGCTGTGGTAAAGCAACTGAATTATTTTTGTTGGTGTTGTCTGATTTTGCGAATGGCGTTTAAGGCATTTGATATGCATCTAATAAGATCATTTCATTTCTTTCTAACTAATCATTGCTGCATAACAGTTGAAAAATTTATTTATTAGAAAACTCAAAGAGAAAGGAAAAGCAATGGGGACAGAGCTTTTATTTCTTGTATATTGTAAGAGTATATAAATATTGAAATATTGTTTCTTTGAATAAAATCCAAATGAAAAGGACTTTTTGAGGTTAAACACGAATCATGATTTGAAATAAGTTTTTCTTTTTAACGGGATTCATATTAGATGAAAATTAATCGCGATTTAATTTGCATTAAATGAATTATAGAGGTTTAGTTTTGCGAAAATACTCATAAGAAAGAATATATTCTTTATTTAAAAAATAATGTCAACTAATGGACAGCCCATAATTTGAAGAACATTTTACGCTGTTCCTCAATTCAGTTGGGCTTAATATATCAGTCTCTTTAAAGCATTTCTAATATTTTTGCTCAGTTAAATGGTATACTTATTTCCATTCGATGTTTCCATTTCTTTAAACTGCATGAGAACTAGCGGCTTTTGGTGTTTTCTAAGACTAATATTTAGTTTTTGGTCAACATTTAAAGTTTTCTGATAACTTTATATCCTCACTGAGAGATTGAAATGTCTATTTGTCTATTTGGTTTTTTTTTTTTTTTTTTTTTAATTTTTATAAGATTGTTTTTAGAGACAAATAAAAAATAAATGTTTATTTTGCTTGCGTTAACAGGACGACGATGATGGGCACCTTGTGGTTTTGAATATCATAGAAGAACTAATGCGTAAAACTCAAGATGAGTACCTCGATCATTTTGCCCGTTTGGGTGTGTTTTCAAAAGTGCAAGCACTCATGGATCCCGATAATAATCAGAGCGAGTCAATTGTATTTGGAATATCTGCTGCACATGCAAGCAATTCCATAACAGCTGAAGAACAAGGAGCAAATTCATTGCAAACAATGTCTACGGGTTGGTATTATAGAAAAATAAAAAATATATAAAAATGTGTTAATATGAGTAATATAATTCCCAAGAAGACACTATGGATGATGCAAAAGAGATCTTGCAAGGCAAAGCTTATCACTGGCATGATTGGAGCATATGTCGCGGACGGGACTGCTTGTATGTCTGGTCGGATTCAGCAGCTCTGGAACTATCGAATGGCTCTAATGGTTGGTTCCGATTTATATTAGATGGAAAACTGGCAACAATGTATTCGAGTGGAAGCCCCGAAAACGGAAATGACAGTTCAGGTGAGCAGTTGTGGCTACGGCTATTTCAATAGTTTTGAATTATTGTGATGCTTTACGCCATTACTTATTGGCACTTTTTCAATCTCATATCAATGCGATATTTTTTATTTGAGATGCATATATTAACAAAATTAAGATAGAGTAAAAATTCTTCAACTTACTTAGTTAAAGCTTAAATTCACATTGATCTTTTGAAGAATATTGATGTCGTTAAAGTACTTAGTTGTCAAAACATCCATTTATGTTGCATAAACAGACTCATCGAACAGTCTTTCCATTTAAAAAAAAAACAAGTAAGGTTACATTTAAATGGAAAAAAGAGAATTTATAGCACGGCGCGTAGCGGTGATTGTAAAAAATTAAAATGTAAAACTTTCAAACTTTTATATACCAATTCCTATTCTTGATTGGCGTTTTTAAATCCAAATTAAGAACATTTTTGGTTTGTGCTTTTATGTATATTTTGATTGCAATTTTTATAGATATTGAAAATCGGTTAATAGGTGGTTGAAAAGTATATATGTATCTGATATATGGTCCCCGCTTAAAGCTTCGAAACTCTTGGCAATTTCATATTTGAGAGTACCGAATTCATTTCAAAATAAGCTTTCATCGTTAATAACAACGAGCTTACTAGGATTTTTGATGGTACATACAGGCCCTGATTTAGGAGTTTGGCAAGCCGGGCAAATGCCCAAAGCGCTGGGCTACCGACTAAATACGCAAAAAAAAAAATCTACTTGAGCTAAATTTAGAAGATATTTTTATATAGAGGGACATATCGGAGATTATTTGTAACTTCTGTAGCTTTATAGGAAATATAAATCATAAATAATTTTCGCGGCTTTATAGGTTCAGTTATGATTTTTGCTGCGGCTCTTTTGTGATAAAAAGTTTCGTTTTTATTATTTTAAACTATATATTTTTGTGTAGGAAGGGGTCGAAACAAGGAGTCAACCACACCGGAAGGTGAGAAAAACCCAAAATTATGTTTCGCTTTTTCAAAAACTTTTATTTGTATACATTGCGAAACTTTTTCTTAGAGCTTAACTTTTGTTAATTGTATTGTGTGTTGACTAAACGAAAGCACTCAAAGGCTAACACATTAACATTGCTGTGGTAAGTGTTCGCAGTCTTCGATTCATTGTTTGTTCATCTAATAATCAGTAATTCGTGGCATTTGTTATTGTTGCATTTGATCATATTTGCATTTGAATCTGTAACTTTACCTCAATGGTTTTGTGTATGTTATGTAACTAAAAACTCACCTAAATTACTATTAACAAATGTTTCTAACCCAAGACCAAATGATATGTTTAAATAAGTATGAAAACGTAAGCCGATCTAGACCGATTAGGATGTTCATCCAACTTCCTAATATTTGATGCCGTAGAAAAACTTCCCTTCAGTAATGCAGTGACCAATATACCAAAATGGAGAACTTTGAGGTTACTCGAAATATGAGTAGTAAAAATGTAGAGTATTTTATGTATGAGAATTGACTAGACCTTAGTAGCAAAAAGTGGTCTACAAGACCACTAAATAAAAAATTAGACCAACTGTGTTACATATGGGACACTTGACTTCTAATTGACCATAGTAGGTCTACCCGTGGAGTAGTTAAATGTGGGGGATAGACATTTTTCAATGACAGCTCAATGTTAAAAAAGACAGTTTAAAGCATTGATTGGCAAATTAAAAGGGAGTAGTTCTGGTATTTTTGTGACTAGTCGGGGAGTAGGTGGAGTTACCGGAGGGAAATTTCACTAGTACTAATGTCACTCTACTCGTGTCTTTTACCAGTGGGTACTGGTCATAAACTACCCTTAAGGAATTTAAACTAATTTTTTAAATTAATTCAACAACTGAATGATTTAAAGTTATAATTGATTAAATTATGACTATTTCCCATGGAGAAAACTAGCTTTTTTTTTAGCATGGCGATGTACTACGAATAAGTTAATTGTCCGAATCTGCGTATCTTTTAAATTAGGTCAAAATTAGTATGCTGTAAATTGTAAGTTCGTTTTTCTTGAACTGATTTATAAGTTATTCTTCTCAAATTGTTTGAAACACTATACAGAGCCAAAATACCACATAAAGTACCCTATAAATCAGAATGAAGTTTAGAAGATTTCTCTGTAGATTTTATCCAAGAAGAGCTCCTAAAGTTTACCTGGAATTGTGTGAGTATGTCCCTTGTGGTCCACACAATTAATTTCACATAAAAGAAAATTAAAGTGAAATCGAAATTAACACAACATAAATACTTTCAATAGAACAGTAGATACGATATCAGTCATCATAAGTAACCAAAGCGATCATATATTTATGTTTTTTTCCGCAAAACTTAATTAACTGAAAATTTTCCGAAACCCCTAAAACCCCCCTGGATGCGCGTGCCTGATTGTAGTATCCTTGGCGTTAAAATTCTCCGTTACCGGGACAGATAAATTGAACAAAATTGTGCCTAAAGAAATAGAATTCTCGTTCGTTTATGTTTGTGTGTATTAAATGTTTGGGAAAATCCTGCAAAGCATAGCGAGAAAATCTGAAAACATAAGGCTTTCCATGAGAGAAAAATTCTCATAGACACTTTACTTACTGGCATATCTGAGTATAGGCTCTTGAAGTAACGCTGGGTAAAACATACAGATAAACAGATATTTGGGGAAGCTTTCCATTATTGTTACGGAATATTTCCGGAAAAGCCGACATGTAGTTCAACGTTTTTTTTTTTTTTTTTTTATGAATAATAGAATTTTTCATTAACAGATTTGATGAACAGCAAAATCAACATTTAAAGCATGCGCGATCATTAATAACATACTTCGCCTTTTTTATTCATTCATTAAGCCTGAAGGGCTCCAGCCATGGTACGCCTTAGCTTGCCTCATCGCCATGTACTTATACCGTACGCCTGCACGCAAACGCAAAACCTCAAAATATCCCTCATGTATTTTTTGTTGACCTTTTTCGTATGCGGAAGGCAAGTTTTATCCGCCTATGAAGTCGGTTGCATCCTAGAAGAAAACTAAACGTCTTTGCGAACATCGCAAATGACATTATCATTGAAAAGGAACTTTATGGATTTGAATGGGAAAAAAGCTATTACAAAATTTGGAATTTTTTTTTTCTAAATTGCAATAAAATCAATTTTTTCGGTAAATTGGAAGTTTTATGAGATTTTTCGTGTGCTCCTATTTCATAATAATTTTCAAGGATAAAAACGGTTTTGATAAAAAAATAATATTCTAGCTACTCAAAGCTGAAATTTTCTCGTTTTCATCCGCGATGTCATGACTCATGAAAAAACAAGATTTAATTTATTTTACTTTCGATTTTATTAAAGCGAATCGAGACCAAAGCGCAGCCCAAAATAAAGTAAATTAAATTTTATCTCATGGTCATATATACATATAAAAAAAAATCAAAATTATTTTAATTCAGCACGAGCTGTCACTAACAAACGTTCTTCAGCCGGGGCGTTTCATATCATCAATAAAATCGTAAAGGGTTTTCTGCCAATACACAAATCTGTTATGACTTCCCCTACACATATAACATGTAGGTACTTTAATAAGTCTAATTAACTTTGCCATTTAATGGGGTAAATGTTAAGTCAAGAAAAAGTTCAGGTGGTGATCAGAAGAGCGATTATTTCGGAAAAATCTTCACTCAATATAGAAAATAGAATCTTTTTTTTTTCTTTACATTCAATTAAATTACTCTAACATGTCAGCGCAACATCAATCGAGCAAATTATTTAAAAATGCTACCGAAGTCATAAATTCAATTTAATAATAATTTTCTTTCAAAATACTATTTATCTCGCAGAAAATCGTGGGGAATTTCTCGAAAAACTCCTTCGAGCACGCTCCGCTGTTCGTCCTGGTACGCCATCTCAGCCGATACTGCCGAATGTGAGCGTATTGCGTCTCGTCGTCGGCAATTGGGTACTCCAATGTCAAAAAGCCAATCAACTGCAAATACAAAACACCGAAGGTCATCAAGTAACGGTTCTTCAAGATGATTTGCCAGGTTTCACATTCGAAAGCAATCGACGTACAAAACATACATTTACAGCCGAAACGACACTTGGGCCCGATTTTGCTTCTGGCTGGTCTGGTAATAAGAAGAAAAAGATCAAGACAAAGACGGAAGTTCAGAAGGTGCAAGTGAAAAAATCTCGCTAGAGATCTGTATAATAAATACTTTAAAGCAGCGCAAGCCGTTCCACGAGGTGCCGTTGCGAAATTAGCAGCCATTGTCAAAGACATCGAGACTGCGTTGGAAGACCAACGGATATCGCCGCAATCGAAGTGGGCAGAAAAACTACGGAATGCTTTGAACGAACTGGCACATCTCTTACACGAAGACGGTGTTGTTAGTGCCTATGAAATGCACTCATCTGGTCTGGTGCAGGCCCTGGTAGCTGTTCTCTCAAAGAATTATTGGGATAGTGGTCTGTCGCGTAGTAGAATGAATAAGCTTCAAAAACAGCGCATCTCTATATTTAAGCAATGCATATTAGAGGGACATAATGGAAAAAGTAATACTGCCAATGTGCTTGTTCAGAAGCTTGTTGCTGTTTTGGAAAGCACAGAGAAATTGCCGGTCTACATGTACGATGTACCAGGTGCAGGCTATGGCTTACAAATACTAACAAAACGTCTCCGGTTTCGTCTGGAAAGGGCCGCCTGTGAGACAACATTATTCGATCGCACGGGGCGTACATTAAAAATGGAGCCTTTAGCTACTGTTGGTCAGTTGGCAAGGTATTTGCTTAAAATGGTTGCCAAACAATGGTACGACATGGAGCGTCCAAGTTTCTTATACTTGCGCAAACTGCGTGAACACAAGCAGGGCATGGTCTTTAAACATCATTATGACTTTGACGTAAATGGTTTGATCTATTACATTGGTTCAAACGCACTGACTTGTGAGTGGGTGAATCCCGCTCAATATGGTCTGGTGCAGGTGACGAGCTCTGAAGGTAAAACTCTACCCTATGGAAAATTGGAGGACATTTTATCTCGAGACACTATATCCGTAAACTGTCATACGAAGGATAACAAAAAGGCATGGTTCGCTATTGACTTAGGGGTATTCATAATTCCCAATGCATATACACTTCGTCACGCGCGTGGCTATGGACGTTCCGCGTTACGAAACTGGATGCTGCAAGGTTCGAAGGACGGCGTTACATGGACAACTTTGGTAACTCACAGCGATGATAAAAGCTTAGTTGAGCCCGGCAGCACTGCAACTTGGCCCATTGTGTGTGCACCCGATGAAAATCAAGGATTCCGACATATACGCATTCATCAGAATGGTCGAAACGCCTCTGGGCAGACACATTACCTTAGCCTGAGTGGTTTTGAGATTTACGGTCGCGTTGTTACCGTTTGCGAGGATATTGGCAAAAGCGCCAAGGAAATTGAAGCGAAAATGCGTCGAGAACGGCGACAAATTCGTGCTCAACTTAAGCACATCGTAACCGGAGCACGTGTAGTTCGTGGTGTCGATTGGCGTTGGGATGATCAGGATGGATGCTGCGAGGGTACAGTTACGGGTGAAATACACAATGGGTGGATTGATGTCAAATGGGATCATGGAGTACGAAACTCCTATCGTATGGGTGCTGAAGGAAAATATGATTTGAAACTTGCCAATTGCGATAATCTGTCGGTGTTTGAAGGCGGCACTGGTGCAGCGGTTGGAAGTGGGAACAAAAAGTTTGATAAATGCAACACACTGACGTCTCGCAAATCGAGTTCGACTCCATCCCTGCCTGAAGCCACAGAAATAAATCGTAACACTGACGTCCCGTCCGACCAAGCGGCATCAGCCGATAACCTGGCATGGAAACAAGCTATGGAGGCTATAACCGAAAACGTGTTTTCTTCTGCGAAAACACAAATGCTATCAAATTCAGCCGTTAATAGTAGCGGTGGCAATGCGTCAGGTAGTTCGGTTGGAAATGTTGGTAATATTACTATTGGCGAAAGCACTCATGCCAGTGGCAAAGGTTGTACGGTCTCACCAAGTTCAACGTCTTCAACATTGCTGCGTGAACGTGAAAACATAACTGATCTATCAGCGATTAACAACTCAATGCCGGCTATAAATGCAAACATTGTATCGGATTTGGCTACAATTACTGAGAATTTTGAATCCACACAAATCAATAGTGGCGGTGGAAACAGCTCAAACAGCTTTGGGACAAATGGTAGCCGCAATGCATTCGCTGCATTATTTGGAAGTGTAGCCGCTGCAGCAGCAGCAGCAGCTGCTGCAAACAGTAATCAATCTATGAGCAATACGACTGGTGGATCAACTAATAGTCATGCTGCTGATTTGGGAAGCAGCTCGTCAAGTTTATTGCGTATGTCCTCTTTACAAAGCGACGACAGCAAAGCGTCAAACATAGAAGCCAACAACAAAATCAATGTAAATAACAGCATAAGCAAAGGTTTGCTTGTTAATTTGCGTACAAATACTGCTGGACAACGCGTTTCACAAATTTCGACAGAGGCGCTAGAAATGATTGATAAGATGCGCGACGGCGTTGACATGATACGAAACAATACGAATAACATACTCTCGTCCGACATTCTATCGCTACCTGTAAGTGCAGCGAATCTTTTAACATCCAATGTTAAATGTTCCACATCAAAACCAGAAGAGGTCATCAGTAGTTCGGCAAATGAAGAGAATAGTGTTAAGGATTCGAAACCAGCTACTTCGGATGCTATTAAAGAGCTTCGAGTTGAAACTGCTTCTGGACAAGCAGCCAAATCTTCGTCTCGCAAGCCAAATGAAAAGGGAAACACATCAATTGCAATACGAAAGGAATCAGCACAAGGATGTAGTGATCATGTTGTTGGTGCATCGATTGATGGACACCAAACTCAAGATTCAGCTAAAAATGACCCCGCATCAGTATCAGTGTCGAATCAAATGAGCGTAAGTGTCCCAAATTTAACAACGACATCAGCTTCGGAGGCGCCATCACAATCGGAAGCCTCTCCACATGCAGGACTATTAGAGGCATTTAATGCCATTGCACGTAGACGACCATCTCATGGAACCAATTTGCAAAATAACCAAATGATCAACTCAAATGCTAGTTCCAATGATCGTAATAATCAAAATATCAATAGCAGCAGCTCCTTCTTCCCACGTGGTCCTAATTCGGTAACAAGTTTGGTGAAGTTGGCTTTGTCAAGCAATTTCCATTCTGGACTATTAAGCACTGCTCAGAGTTATCCAAGTCTTTCGTCTAACAATGCAGGTGAGTCTTTAATAGAAACCAAACTCTAATTCCCTGCAGGATAATTCAGCCTGACAGAATCAATGATATAAGGGCGGCTTTGCAATGGGCATACATGACATTTCGTAAGACATTTGTACACAAACTGAGAGTGACTTCAAAAGTGACTTCGTCATCCTAGAGGTGCGATGGCGAAAAAAGCATTTGAGATCTGCATACGCTCTTGTCTCTCTAAATGCCCATTTATAGATATCAATTGAAACTCTCTTCGTGTTTTCCTTTAAATATTTCGAACATTTTAAAATTAATATAGAAATAGAAATAAATATTTTCCCGATCGAGGAATCGAACTCGCAATCTTCGGACTGTTAGGCGCGTACGTTATCCACTACGCCACGTCATGCTAGTGCTCAACTGAAATTAATTCCTTTTTTAAATTTAAGTAGCTAATCAGATTCAAGCATTTGAACAGAACCCTTCTACGATAACATTGTCACACAAGGAGTTATATGTCTCGGTGAAATCACAAATGACTTTTTCCCGCAGGAGATATTTGCCTGCTGGAATAATTCAAAAATCTCAATTTTATAAAGTGCGGGCCTTAAAATGTATTTACCCCAATTCTCACCACGCAAAGTTTTCTCTCAAATTTCGTGATATCTCGACTGGAAATTCTCAGTAGTGCATTTAAACTTGGAAAAAGTGCTCGAAAATAGGTGGCTCTTTCCATCTCACTTATCAAAATTTGATTTAAGAGATCTTTGACAAATTCTCTCATACATACCAGAGATATAAAGATAGAAAATTTTCTACGTAGTGACATGAACTTCATATTATGTATAAGTAGCTTAAGGTTTTAATACTTAATGTAGTTCTTAAAAATTAAGAACACAACTCGCACAAAAAAATAAGAAATAGATTTTCATGCAGCGTTTGAGTTTTAACTTTTCTTTTTCTGTTATAGCAAATGGAGCAACTGCAAATAGCGCAACTAGCACTAACAACACTGCTGGCCAACAAGCACAGACAACGATAAACCCTGCTCTAACAATGAGTCTCACATCCACTTCAAGCGACAGTGAACAAGTCTCTTTAGAAGATTTTCTTGAAAGCTGTCGTGCTCCAACACTTCTTGGAGACATGGATGATGAGGACGATATGGATGAAGACAATGACGACGAGGAAAATGAAGATGAGTACGAAGAAGTTGGCAACACTCTATTGCAAGTAATGGTTTCGCGTAATCTTTTGACATTTATGGACGATGAAACACTAGAAAATCGTTTAGCTGGTGTTACCAAGAGAAAGTCCTGGGATGATGATTGTGTCTTGAAACGTCAATTTTCGGCTTTAATACCGGCGTTTGATCCACGTCCAGGTCGTACAAATGTTAACCAAACATCTGATTTAGATATACCTGCTCCTGGTACTAGCACTGAAGCTGCGAGACAACAGGAGCAAAGTGTTATACTGCAGCAACCGGTGCTTGCTTTAAGCTTGAGAGGCCCCGGCATCTGCGGTGTACCCGATGTAGAAATCGAGCTCAACAATAACGACTGGACAATATTCCGAGCCGTTCAAGAACTTTTGCAGACCAGCCAACTTAGCAAAACTGATAAATTCCGTAAGGCATGGGAGCCAATTTACACAATTGTTTATCGAGAAATAACACAATCAGCGGCATACAGCCAGTCGAGCATGGATTGCGAAGATGGGCCTAATACACCAGTTGTTTCCTCAAAGAGCGGTGCATCAACTCTTTCTCCCAATTCGCCAATTCGCGGTGAATTTACAACATCGGAAAACGTTACATGCACTGTTGATGATGTTCTTCAGTTATTAGGCCAATTGAATGCCTTGAATCAGCGCGAATGGACTTCGAGGAATCTAGCATTGATGCGTCATGACTCGGAGATAAGCAGTGATATGCCATTGCCGATTGATATTTTCATGAGCAAGAAGATAACCAATAAGCTTCAGCAGCAAATTCAGGATCCACTTGTACTGTCTAGTAATTCTCTGCCTAGCTGGTGTGAGGATCTTAACCAATCCTATCCGTTCCTGTTCCCCTTCGAAACGCGGCAGCTGTATTTTAATTGCACAGCCTTTGGTGCTTCACGCAGTATCGTTTGCTTGCAATCACAACGTGATGTAACACTTGAAAGACAACGTATGCCAGGCTTAAGTCCACGTCGCGATGAACAGCACGAATTCCGTGTCGGACGTCTGAAACATGAGCGTGTCAAGGTGCCACGTAAAGAAAACTTACTTGAATGGGCTATGCAAGTTATGAAAGTGCATTGTAATCGGAAGTCTGTGCTTGAAGTGGAATTCGTTGACGAAGAGGGTACCGGCTTGGGTCCAACGCTCGAATTTTACGCTTTGGTAAGTTTGAAATTGAAAAATATTGCGATTATAAATGATTATTTACGATTTGAAACGATTCTAGGTTGCGTCTGAACTACAACGCACAGACTTATGCATGTGGCTTTGTGACGATGAAGACAATCGCCCTGAACATGGCATGGAAAGTGATTCCAACAACTCGGAAGAAATGGAAATGGAATCACAAAACTTTGGAAAGGAAGTCAAACCACTTGGTTATTATGTTAATCGACGTGAGTGTGGCCTGTTTCCGGCACCTTTGCCACAAGATTCGGAAACTTGTGAACGAGCAGCGAAATACTTTTGGTTTTTGGGTGTATTCATTGCCAAAGTTTTACAAGATATGCGTCTGGTTGATTTACCATTATCGAATGCGTTTCTGCAACTCTTGTGTCACAACAAAGTCCTATCGCGCAACGTTAATCAGATACGTTTAACAACTGCCTCAGCCGATGATGTTATGGCTTCCTCGGTTATGTCCGAGGACTCTGAATTGGCGGACACTTGCTCGAAACTCTTGGGTACTGACTTCCCAGAAACATGTTGGTATGATGGAGTATTAACA
This sequence comes from Chlorops oryzae, assembly GCA_020466095.1. Lineage (NCBI taxonomy): Eukaryota > Metazoa > Arthropoda > Insecta > Diptera > Chloropidae > Chlorops > Chlorops oryzae. The sequence goes on from CM035807.1 coordinate 84,600,906, forward strand.
TTCGAAAATCTTGCTGAAATCGACCCAATACGATATGAGTTTATAAAAGATCTACAGGACTTGGTAGCACGTAAACAAGCTATTGAAATAGACAATTCTCTAACCACTGAACAACGACGAGAAGCGATCGATAAACTAAAATTACATACAAAGCACAATGTTGAAGTGGGTCTCGATGATTTGGCCTTATCGTTTACATATTTACCAACGTCTACTGTATACGCTTACAACTATGCAGAGCTTATCCCGAACGGGGCAGCTATTGATGTCAATATTGACAATTTGGAAGAGTATTGCGAAGTTTTAATCAATTTTATACTGCAAGATGGCATTGCAAAGCAACTTGAAGCTTTTCATCGTGGATTTTGTGAGGTATTTCCGATAACTAAACTAGCTGCTTTCAATCCTGCTGAAGCACGAATGCTCATATGCGGTGAGCAACATCCAAAGTGGACACGTGAGGATCTCATTAATTATACTGAACCTAAGCTGGGCTACTCAAAAGACAGGTAACTAATGTTTCCGCTTTTAAAAATTTTACTTTCCAAGCTTCTAATACTTTTCGCATCACCTTTCAAGTATTCCTAAATTTTTGGACAATCGTTAAGTTAATCTTGCCACCTAAGGGCGGCGGACTACATATAAAAAAAGTTAATTCCCCGGGAATTCGTTCCCCGGGAACGTGTATTTCTGAATCGGGCTGATATGTTTTTTTTTTTTTTTTTTCATTCATAAAAATAGCCACTAAATTAAATTTTTTATTTAATTAAAAAATCGAATTTTCAAAAAAGATTCGATGTGAGACTTAAATGGGTTAGTGGTTAAAACTTGAAAGTTGTCCCTTAGTTTATAAAAATAATGCCAATAATTTGTATGAAACTATTTGCGAAATTTAAATTATTTTTAAAACCGTTTTTCAGCCCTGGCTTCCTACGTTTTGTCAATGTTCTAATGAGCATGACTGGATCTGAGCGGAAAGCTTTCTTGCAATTCACTACTGGCTGCAGCAGTTTACCACCTGGTGGATTGGCTAATTTACATCCTCGTTTGACAGTTGTACGAAAAGTAGATGCGGGCGAAGGGAGCTATCCATCTGTAAATACTTGTGTTCACTATCTAAAACTGCCGGATTATCAAACTGAAGAGATCATGAAAGAGCGGCTATTGACTGCAACAAAAGAGAAAGGATTCCACTTGAATTAATTTGTGTTTACTTAGTTTTAGGCCTTTTTGTCATTAGCTTCCACTTTTCAAAAGTACTTGACCACAATTTCAAATCAGTCAAAGATTACCAATTCTCCAAATTCAGAAGTAAAATGCAACGCGTTTGCGTTAATCTTCAGTGATTTCAATTTTAAGATGAATTATCCCAATCTTTTTTTTTTTTTTTTTTTTTTTTGTTGAAAGTTATCTATTTTTGAATTTATTTACTTAGCGCAAAAAGCTGCAAATATCATATTTTTGGTAATAAATGCCTTATCTAGAAAGTTAAGAAACAAGTAATATTTCGCAAAATTTTAATGCATAAACACACTGTATATTAAATTGAAAAAAATAGTCTTATCTTTATTTTAAAGAGCGTAAAAATTATTATTTACGTCGTTATCCATTAATACAAATGCGGTCCTAATATCAGCTTAAATATTGCCTATACAATGATCATCGAAAGGTAATAAAGTCTGGGCTCAAGAGTGGAAAATTTTTACTATTTATGTAGACACAATAGTTTTCTAACCGCAAGTCTTAATTTGGCAACTTTTTTAAAATTCTTGTTGTGTGAAAAATTGTCAAAAGGTTCTAGACCTGTGACAATGTTCAACAAAGGACATTATATTCCCAGGACAACCTGGTACTTCCTGCTTAGGCTGTTGTTGCGACAAAGTTTTTCACTACCATAGAATTTTTATTTTTACTTTGTTTCACTTGTTCCTTCAATTTGTAAGTACTGATAGAATTTAAGTAAGCTTTGCATTATATTAATAGTGAAATTGGAGTGACGTTAAATTTTTAAAATTTTTCGCTTTCTCGCAGATTGCCCTAAATCCGTTCAGTTTTTCAAACAATGAACTGTAATGCGCACAGGTATCGATTTCCAATATCAGTCCTGATATGAATGCGAAGCTATTTAAAAAATAAAAATCTATTCATGTAGGGCAAGTGACCCGGTTTTAACCTTACGACCACTTTGAAGCCTTCATCATTTAATGTGTTGGTTGTTAATGCCGCGATTTTAGTTAAAAGTCATTAAAATTGAATTACCTTTGCTATCGAAAATATTTTTTCCCGAACATCAACTGAAAGTTATGAAAAAAATAAAGATAGAGGTCGGTCGTTGTGTGCATTTCTGGCCACCACAAATAAAATGTGGAATCTGTCAAGAAATTTTACATTTACATCCAATGTTTTATTGAAGTAATTTTGGATTATATTGAGTTATATAATTTTCTATGCCTTAATTACAAGGCCTTATAAACCCAGAAATGTCCAGAAAGCGGTCAGCGGCCAAAACCGGGTTACCCACCCTACTTTGAATACTTCATGTATTCCCATACTCTTATGTACGTCTGTATTTTTCGCTATGAAATTTTTATTGGTCACTTTTGAAATTCCAAACTTAGCTTAGTATCCTGTTCAGTAACTAATCTCTGTTGGAGTTCTGTATAAGGTTCAGTTGATCGAAATTGAAAAGAACCGGTCTAATCAGGGTAGCTGAAAAATCAAAATTCAACGTATACAGATGTAACACTGTCGCTATATGTACGTTTAATATACCAGTAAGAACCAGTATCATCCAAAGATTAATCATGAATCGATTATTTGTAGGTAATGGATTATTTCGAGAAATTCTTTTTAACATTGCCTTTGCTTGCGGTCGACAACAGTTTTTGTGCATGTAACAGAGGCAGGAATATATAATTTTTTTTTTATTCGCCGTTTATTGCTCTATTTGCTGCGCCGACAGTTGATTAAAGTTTGATTTTTCGTTCATTACTCCAAATGAATGAACCGATGATTATTTCTATATTAGTAGATATTGCTATTGATGCATAAATTTTACTGGCATATAATTCACTATGTTAAATACACTTTCTATTTGCTTCGTTAGTGCATAAATCCCAAATTTAACGGAAGTATTTTTCATATATCAGTATAAAGGGTTTGTAATTGTAATCACTTTTAACAAAAAAAAAAAAAAAAAAAAAATTAAACTGATGGTTTGAAAATAAAAAAAGGGTTACATTAAGTGAATAAATTATTAGAAAAGATTTTTCTTCAACTTACCTTTTTGATACAGAGATTACGCATGCATTCATAGGAATGGTTCAAATACCAATGTGATGTGATGATCATACTGTAAATTGATTGAAAAAGCGAAGTTAAGATTTTATGCAATAGTTATGCTAGAATGGTACGCGAAAAGTAGTTTAACGAATAAATAAAAATAAAAAATGAAAACTTCAATATTTAGTATATATGTAAGTAAAAACGTTTTTTCCTTTTTCTATATATGTATGGAAGCAAACAATTTTCTTAATTTTAATAGATACGAAAAAAGGTCTGCTAAGGTATAGTTCGAATAGAAAAAACTTTGTAAGGAAGATCTTTAAAATAATATTATTTGTGGAGTATATGGTATACATATAATAAAAAAAATTCAATGTAATTTGGAAAAAATATAACAACGTTAATATGCGGATATAATAGCTTATAAAAACGAAACTCACCATGAAAAGAAAAAAAATTCTAAGTTCACAATACACACTTATAAATTAACTCCACGGGCGTTATATACTAATATTGTAACTATTATTTGAACAATAAAAATTATTAAATATCAATTGATGGATGGTATGGATAAATACGAGGATATTTTTCAAAACTAATAATGAAAGAGAAACCTTATGTAGTGACTGAGTTCTGAAAATAACCTAAAGCGGTCTTCAACTATTTTTAACGAGTGGAAATCTCCCTTTAGCTTTGAAAATGCCTTTAAATAGTTATTGTGTACAGATCAGTTGGAATTGGTGAAGGAATGAAACAAGAAAAATTAAGAACTTGTAAAAATATTTGGCCGTATGCATTAAAATGAGATGAAAATGTCCAATTTGGAAGCGAATATATTAAAAATAATTCGAAAAAAGCCAATTCTTTTTCATATGACTCACAGTGGAATCATAAAACTGAAAATTAATCTGCCAAAGTAACTAAGGAATGCCCAAATTGTGTTATTTGTTGTTTTACTTGTCATGAAAGCGTCGTCGGAAAATTTTGAATGTTCAATAACCTTTAACTATGGACGTTCCATTTTTGTTACACTACCATGGACGTGCGGTCTCAGAGACCGCTATCTTTACGGGATGGGTTCTACCTTCATGAGAAAGTATTGTATCTTTTTTTGTTGTTATCCCTTAGAATAGCTACTAATTTTAAATAAGAGATGCAATTTTAATAAAAAAAGGATTTATTTTAAACTTAATCTAACAATAAAACAATTAAAGGCAATTTTCAGACTTTATAACTTGATATCACTCTATTGGTATATTACCACAGGAAAATGATTTCTTTAGTTACTTTAACTTCTCTTACAATGATATATAAAGACCAAAAAACATAAAAAACTTGATATATTCTTCTCCAAAATAAACATAAAAATTTCGACAAGGGTCAAATTTGGTAATTTTTACTGGCAGTCTTTGCTAGAGTTGCAACGGATATCCTGCCACTATTCGACATCTGACCTATCCGGCCTTAAATTTAGTATCCGGGCGGATACCGGATACCATCTATATCCGGTCGGATACCAGATACCATCTATATCAAGCCACCGGATACCTCACATTATACATTTGCTATATTGTATTTGTACTAGGATGAAGCTTAGAAATTGGAGCGATTGGAGGTAACCGGATGCAGTTCCTCTAACATTTTCACAGAAAATTTCCATTTTCAGAGATTTTTCATTGCACTTCGGTCCAACCACTTGAAATACGCACTACTAAAATGTGTGCTGTGTCAAAAAATAACGTTCAAACTTTTTTCTACCAAATGGCAACCCTCAGGATCATTGATACGCCGTTCAATATGGCTTTAAAAACCAAAAATATATAAGAAAAAATTGCGATTTTCGGTAGCCGGATATCCGGTATCCTACCGGATACACTATCCGTTGCAACACTAGTCTTTGAACAGCGGCTTCGAGCATTGAAGGCATATTGGCTGTTTACAGCCTACACAAGTGTGGGATGTCTTTCCTTTTATCTTATAGTTTGCCTGCAGTCTTTGGTTGACCGTTTTTTGACATTTTAGGTAACAAAATCTCAAAGAAACAAAATCACCGTCAGCATCAATTTATAACACAAACGTGGACGTGCGGTCTCACAGACCGCACTCAAAATATAAAGCGAAATAACTCACGCAAAATTTAGCCGACGACGTAACCTTCTCTCTCAGCAGTCATTTCGCAACGAAAACTGAAGCTACTGAGGCCGGCATACGCCTCGGGTCCTCCGGAGGAGAGGGGCACGACATCCACAAACTGCAAGCGGTCTGTGAGACCGCACGTCCACAGTTAAAGGTTAATGATTTATTGAAGATATTTGATCAAGGTAAAACTTACAAGGACCAATAAAACAGCGTTAATAATTTTTCTTAAGTCTCGAAAATTTCTTTCATTACCCTACGCAGTTTATTAAGGAAACTTAATAGCGAATTTTCATCATTAAATCTGTAGTCGTATGGAAGAGCAGCTTAAGTCGAAATAAGCGAGCAATGAGTTAATGGTTTTGAAGCTATAAGGAAGTCATGATTTTGCACTAAGATATTTGCACTTACTTTTGAGCTTATGTAGGTATATATTTTCAAAAACATTTGCATTAGACAAAACATCTTATGTGCATTTAATTTTGATCACACATTCCGAATTTTCATTTTAAGGGGCTGTCTCCAGTTCTTTCAGAAATTATAAAACTTCATATAAAAGTGAATAAATTGAAAATTTACAAATCGATAAAGCGCTTAAGTAAAGAATTCGAATATCTCAAAACAAGAATTTTCGACTTAAGCTACTCTTCCATATTGTCACAGAAATCATTTGAAAATTTTGACAGCTGTTTTCAAAAAGTTTTAATGCCGTTTGCCATAAAATTTCTTAAAAACTACAAATGTCATTCAACAGCGCAGGCCATTATATTTATGTATGTCATGTTAAAAACAATTTTTGTCATAAACTGCTTATGGTGAAGAAAAAACTATTTTTGAATTAAAAAAAAATTTGAATGATTTTCAAACATTTTTGGAAAATGCCAACTGCATACTGAGGGTTACAACAAACTCGTTTGCATCGATCATAGAAATCTCTTAGAATATTCCAGAATTTATTATTTATTTTAATAAGATCTCATTTGATGATTTGATGTTAAAGTTTGATCTTCGTATGAGCATTTTTCATTTGTTTATGTAATCGAATGAAAACTAAACTTAACCTATAACTCGAAACAGCAGCTAGCAGCAAGCGCATTTTTAATAAAACTATACCAATAAAAGAAAGTTACTTTGAGTTCAATATTAACTAATTCATTTATTTTTTAAGTTTATAACAATTTCACCAAATCGAATTTTACTTGAGTTTGGGCCACAAGCTGTGAGCAACACAGTGGTCGAGTTCTTCAATGTAATCGAACAATTCCTCCATGCAAGTTTCTGCTGTTTTGGAGCGACTGTTCACCCGATCGTTGCATTCTTGATATTTATTATAAAGAGCCTCAATGTGGGGTTTACCGTTGCATTTGCCTCGTAGTTCAACTTGTGGGTCTACCAGCTCGGGCTCCTCCTCCTCTTCGGCCGCTGCGTTAACTCTGGGCACGGCAAAGAAATTACGCAAAAATCCTTGAAATGCCATCTTAAAGAAAGGAATCTGTTTACAGAAGATTTTTTTTTAGATCGAATCCTTCGAATAGCACAAGTTTTCCAATTACACCTGACTACTGAATCAGGGCTGCCAGTAAATGTGTGTAACAGCGATGAAAAGTGAGAATTTCAAAATGTACCTAATTTCACAAAAAAAAAAAATGTATCTTTTTGGGCACCAATGGCGATGACATTATCGAAATTATCGATAGCTTGCATCGATACTATTAAAGTATTATTTATTTATTTAAACAATAATAAATTCTTGAATAAATTTAACGAGAGCACTAACTACAGGGATTTCGGTTCACTATTAAAGTAATTGGATGCGGTCAGAAGCATTTTAAATATGTCGATTGGGCTCCATCGGGGGAACGAGGACGTTAAATTCTCCATTTATAATGCGAAATACTGCAATTATATGCAGTAAAAATAAATATTGAAATGAGTTTGATATTTTGCCATGATGTTTCAGTCAAATTCACATTTGTGCACCAAAATATTTTGAATTCAACGGTGCAAGCGAAAGGATTTGCACAGACGAATAAGTAAAAGAAGAAACAAAATGAGAAACGAAATGGTATGAGCTAAAATTATGTTAAATGAATAGATCAGTCAGACTGAATGGTTATGTGCCGCTATCGTTTCCGATTAGGCATAAACATAGCAATTTGGGTAGTAATATTACCGTAGTATACATTTTCAAAAGATATCGATAATTTGACAATTTCGACCATATCTACTGAGTGCTGCCAACGTTTAACAACAAAACTGTGTAGAATTTTTTTGTCAAAACTAGCCAAAAAGGGATAAATTACAAATTTCTCATTCAGCATTCAGCACAGCTCAATTGCGACCGTTTAAGCCTTGCTTCAGAAAACATATAGCCAAGTATTGCAATGAATATGGGAACAAATTTCAAAACCGCAAAAGGGATCAAGGTTTTTTTTGCAATGCGCTAAAGTTGCGGATTTTAGTTTCGGGGTAAAAGGAGTTTTGCATTTTAACTTGCTAAATCAGGCTAAAATACCCCGAAGAAAGGTCAAATTGACATATTGTTTCCAGTGATCCTTAGTGGAGTCTTAGGTCAAAAAAGTGGTTAGGAAACATTTTATGGGACCAAGTTTTTGTTTTCAAAAGATTTCAAAATTAAACTTTAGGGAATTTCGGCCTTATTTTGAGACATTGAGGGAAGTATTCCCCTAAAAAACTTGCAACAGTCAATTGGCATCATTGCTTCATGTCATATGATGTGAAATATTTAATGAGTCAGATACAAGTGGTAAAATGGCAGCATCTACGTCTGAAATCGAAGAAGTTGAAAGTCGTTCAGCACGCTGGCGAAGGGTATATATTATATTGAATTTGATTTTTCGATACAGACTGAACAATTTTTTCTTTTAGCAAGTTATGCTTGGCCCCCTGCCTCAGGACTTCCTTCGTATTTCCACTCCTCAAGATGTTCAAGAAGCAGCTGATCGTCATGCAGCAATGCAGTTATACCAACAACAAATAATGACGCAATATGTTGTAAGTATTCCTTCGTTTTTGTTCAGCTGGAAATGTTATTGCCTTTTGCAAGCTACAGAAGAAGTCTAGCTTTGTATCATTTAAGTAAAGTGTAAATCTGCAACACCATCAAAATACTCGCTTAATGGCCAAGATACGTTCCTAGCAAACGCCCTAAAACAATATACCGTAAATCAAACCAATTTGTTTCTTCATACAAATCCTTTTAAATTCAATAAGATCGGTTCCAATTTCTGAAAGAAATTAATTTTTGTGAGTGGACCGCACAACTACCTTCTCAGAGAAGAAAATCAAAACCAATCGGTCATTTCAAAAACCTCGAAATTTAAATTTTTTCCAACATGCTTTTTTATATCTGAAAATGATTCCTTAAAGGAAGATGCGTATTCGGAGAAAAAGTCACGTAAGCCGATACATTCCTCCCTCTTTAAATAACTCTACGTGATAGATGAAAAATGTACCATAAATTAAAAGAGGACCGTAAAGTGAAATGCCGTATAAGAGTATGGGTGTAGTTCGTTATAAAATCTTCGCAATGGCTTCATTTATTTATTTTTTTCAGCCCGATTCTGAATACGAATTCCCAGGGAATTAACTTTTCTCGAGAGTAAACTTTCTTCTTTTTTAAATATTTGAGGAAAAAAATTTGATGGAGAATGTATATTTGACCCATACCCATAATTTTCCTTATCCGATTATTTTAAAAAAGGAGAATTTTAGTCTCGAGAAAAGTAAATTCCCTGAAAATTCGTTTACCGGGAATATTCAGAATCGAGGCTGTTTATTTAATGACCAAAATGTAACATGTAATGTTAAGCTCATATTTTTTTAGGCACCAAATCATGTTGGACGCTTAAGTATTACGTGCGCTCAGGCTAAATTGGCCCGGAATTATGGAATAACGCGAATGGATCCTTATGTTCGCATCCGTGTAGGGCATTACGTCTATGAAACACAAACTGATCCGAATGGTGGGAAGAATCCACGCTGGAATCGAGTTATCCAATGTCAACTTCCAAAGGGCGTTAAAGTTATATATGTTGAAATCTACGATGAGTGCAGCTTTAAAATGGATGAATTGATTGCATGGTGTGAGATCAAAATTCCTGAAAGTGTTATGCAAGGCGAAACGCATGAGGAATGGTATCCATTAAGTGGCAAACAAGGAGAAGGTCTTGAAGGTGCCATCGATATGGTTTTAACATTTTCTAACCAACCTGTGCAACCATATATGTTTCAAGCATTACCTACAACGAGCGGCCCCATGCTCATGGTTCCACCTGGCAGACCAATGCCGATATTTGTTGCTCCACAACAGCCACCGGTGCCACAAGTTGTTAATGCAGTGCCAGTTCAATTGACAGAAGAGGATTTCAAGCACATAAATGAAATGTTTCCAAACATCGATCGAGAAGTGGTCAAATCAGTCTTCGAAGCCAATCGTGGCAATAAAGATGCCACAATTAATTCTTTACTGCAGTTGAATGAATAAATATTCGTCTTCTTAAAATATCGTACACTAAAAAGGAACCCGGCGCAATTCCGAATTTTTCGTTATTGTTAATTGTTCAGCATCTTTTTAATACGGAAAACAATGTCTTCTTATGAACTTCGGAAAGAAGTAAATGCAAATCATTATAAGTGAATTTCGCTGCCTTTTGAATGCGATGCAAATTAATTTTTGAATGAAAGATTACTTAATATAAATTAATCTATTGAACGCTATGTAAAAGCACTACTTAATTGTGAAATATATGTAAATAAACATTCCCAGTGGTTTCTTAATACCGATTTATCTGTACTATACTCTTACTGAACTAATGTAATAAAGCTTAAGAGTTTGCTTGAAAGCTCTAACCTCAGAAGCTTACTGGTTCGAATTGAAAAATTATTTTTGTTTTGGGCTATATATCACGCTGCCACCAATAGGAACAAGTAAGGGTGTTATGGTCAGGCGAGTCTAACGATAAAATACCCGACACACATTTTTAAAAAATTTTTAATCCACGACCAAAAAACAGGACCACGTAAAAGAATATTCAACAGGGTTTTAAAGCCATTAGGGGCCCATATACCGATTTTTGTTAAAATTTCTTTATGAAAACCGCCTCTTTGCCACGCCCAATTTTCAAAATTTTTTGAGTTCTAATCGGAGGCTTAAATATACTCTCAAATTCTAAGTTTCATTGAAATATTTCGAAAAAGTACGATTTTGAGGCACTTTGGCTTTTTGTGACAGACCCTAGTACAGGAGTTAGCCTTAATTATGGACCGAACAAGAAAATTTTTGGGGGTGATGTTTATGGCTACAAAGGAAGCATAAATGCCAAATTTCGTCCAAGTTCAAGTCAAGAAACGCGAAATCCTTACGTGATGGAATTTTTTTTTGATATTTTTCAATTATTCAGTAGAACAAAATCTACTAGAGCCACTACTCAAACTCAAAAGGAGGAATTCATTGCAGACCAGTGTAATTAGGGGAACATAAAATGTTTACGAAAAACATAAAAAAACTTACTTTGAAACAGAAACGTATTGTTTTTTTTTAGAACGCTAGTGCGACTCATTTTTACTCGTTCCTTTATAGAAAACAAGTAATACAAATAAACGTGCATCAAAACACATTCAAATGCAATAAATTGAGAGAATGAAATTTAATAAATACACTCACCTAATCAACATGTCGCTAAGCATGTCTCTCGCTACGCTAAAAAAATCAAACGACTTCTTTCACATTTTACGTAACGCGCGCAAAGCTCAGAGAGCAAAAAGCACAATTTCTCAAACGAACAATCTCACTTGCGAATCACACACTTTGAACTCCGCGATCCGACACTTCCGAAAACCGACCGAACAGCCGCGCGCACAAAAAGAGACTGAATTGGCATGAGCTTGGCTGAACTCAGGCAAGACTATATGAAATGCTTTGAAGTTCGAACACGTTTGCGATCATAGCGAGAGTTTGAGTTCGACTCAATTCGGAAGAACTCTTCGTTTGTTCTTATAGCTGAGAGGTTAAATTTATACATAAATGTTTTTGCTTGCAGGTACCTATTCAGTTTTAAGTTTTCAATAATTTTAAATTGCCTGTTGTTCTGCTTGAACTCTCAAGACACAGTTTCAAGCTAGGATTGAATAATTTAAATCGCCATACGATTTTTAGTTTCTTTGCAACAACAAAGCAATGTGTTTGTTTTAGAGTTGTTGTTCTATATATGTATATTTAATATTTTTTCTCGAGTCGAAATTTTTTTTTATAATGCCGAAATAGTTTCCTAAATTAAAAAATGTTTACGATAAAAAAGAAAATTTTTCTCCACAGGAAAAGTATTGATTTGATGAAACGTTTTTCGTTTCTAATTGCTTTTCGTCCTTATGGTTCTGATCGGTCCAAAATTAACTAAACTAACGTGAAAATAATTTTTATGAAGGTTTTGATATCGGTCTTTCAGTGGCGGACTTACCGAATAGGCAACATAGGCAGCTGCCTAGGGCGGAAAATTCTGACCGTCGATGTATCAATAAAAGAAAAGGCGAAAATTTGGCTGCTGTCTGAGGTGGTAAAATCGCAACTGCCGAGGGCGGAAAATTGTCTTAATCCGCCCTTGTGGTCGCGAGATACATCGAGTCAAGGATGATTAGATTCTATCATTCTTGCATCGAGTTGCAAACTTAAACTTAAGAAGTTTCCTAGATGCGACCTGTATGCATATAAATATTTTCTGTGACCCTAATAATAACGGTAACCAAAATGCGTTGTCAAAAGATACTCTCTACTCTTGCTTGTGCCGAAACCAGCTAGTGCTGCAAGAGGGTTTCGCTTTATTATTTATTAATAGAAGTGGGATCTTGGAAATAGTTTTCATATGTTTGCAAATAACTTACCGATTGAAATGTTTGCAAAGCTGTTTGAATGAAAAGATTGCGCTATGTTTGATTATTTTTAATACTGGAAATAGGATCTAGTCCAATATAATGACATCAATGCTTGGTTTTCGTACAGGTGTGGAAATATTGATTGCTGCCTCATTGAGTTGATTAGCCTTTTGACGTTCAGCGAGTTTTTGCTGTAGTGTTTTCGTAGGGCTTATAGTTATACTTGATTGTTGCTGAAAGGAACTCTGAATGCCAAGCGACGTTGAAAGAGAGCTGCTTGAAGCAGTTGTTGAGGAGCTCGTTACATTGGGTAAAGATGATATTGGTAAAATTGTAACAACTCCCGAATCAAATGAAGGGACCTGAAAAGTTTTTGATGGCAAAATTGAAATTGTGTTCTGCTGCTGTTGCGGTTGGCATTGCGATGGTTGTTGTGTTTGTTGCACTTGCATGGGTTGGATTGTCATTGTTGAAAAAACCGTTGAAGTTTGTGAATTGATCGGTAGCGTTTGTTGTTGCATTTGAGCTCTTGGTTTTGCCTTTCGCTTTGGTGCGGCACGTTGTGGTTTCTGGGGTACAGGCATCGAAGTCTGAAGTTGATTCAAAGTATTATTTCTCAAAAGGCCTGCATATGCGCTTAATAATTGAGCTTGATTCTCAGCACTCAAAGTGTTAATAATTCCAAGATCAGATGAGAGACTTGCTAGATCAGAGATTGCCGCAGCCGCACTCGATGATGCATTAGGTTGATGTACTCGCTCATATGGACTATGCAGAGTGTTTTTATTTTTCGCCGCAATTTTCATTTTCGGTTGAAACTTTGCTACGTTTGTTACATTTCCCACACTTGTATATTGTTGGGGCTGTGATAGCGGTATTAATGTTTTCGATAAATCCGTTGACAATAAATTGGAAATGGGTTGCAGATAAATGTTCGGTGTATTCATGGAAGCTGATGATGTGGAAGGTTTGATATCTAGCGTGGATGCTACATTTATCGCTTTTGTTGGCGTAATGGTGAGATCAGTAAGACCAAGACCCAGACGTGTCTGTTGATTTGAATCCGAATTATTCTGAGCAACTTTTATGGGTTGTGTCGCAGGGAGTGGCGTTGGTTGTTCTGTCATCTCATTAATATTTCTTACATTTATAGTGCCGGATGGTGTGATTGTAGTCTCAGCTGGCAATGATGAGGCAAATGAACATGTTGGCTGTGTTATGGATGCATTTACGCTTGTGGGCAGTGTTTGATGATTCACAGTCGATATTGGATATTTATTTCCGCTTTCTAATATTTGCTTATAGAACTCTCTGACCAATTTTTGGAATTCCGGATTATCCTAAAGCAAAAGGGAAATAATAAAACAATAAAAATTTTATAATAAGTAACAATTAGGCAATGAACAAAGTCTTCTAAAATCTCTTTTTTCTTTATCTCCAGCTAAAATGAGTATTTTTAGAGCTAAGAATCCTCATTTTAGCCGGGATTAAATTTTGAAAGCGATTTTAGAAGACCTTGAGATCATCATCATCATGTACATATGTACAATGTCAAAACGTTTTGTTTAAAAAGTATTCAAATTAAGTAAATTTCAAAATGGCAACCTTTTGAGAGTTTGTGGATCCCATGAAAGACATCATCGACATAATTTGAGGTGAATTTAGGAGATCTGTACCAAATATTGACGATAATGCCGGTGTTATTGGTGTGTTTCCCGAATTCGGTACTGAGAGTGTTGAACTTGGATTTAGTTGTGATTTGTTGGACGCTGGTAGATTGCGTTGGCGAGAACGTACAGGTAATCCCGGAATTTGAACTGGACGTTGTGTCTGAAGTAAGATTAAAAAAAAAAAAAAAAATCATAAATATAAATAATAATCTTATAGCTTTAACATGTTGGTTTACCGTTATTGGGTTAAGAGATGTTTCACTGCTGATTCCCAGCATGGCATCGCCTATGCTAGAATAATTACATCGACTGCTAGAGGAGTTCATAGTTTTCTCCAAATTTTTTCTTGCCGTAATTTCTTGAATGCATAATTTAACGGCCAAATCGTAGAAATTAAGATTCTCTGGAAGATTCTCGATCTTATCCTTTATAAAGAACTTGTATACATCGATAAAAATTTGAACAAATAACGATTCCTTTTGATTAATAAGTTTAATGCATTTTTTGTGATTCTTGTATATATCCAACAACAGATCTATGGTTTCCTCATCGTTTTTCTTGTCCATGCATGTTTTCAATAAGTTACGCATCACCTGGCCACTAAGCAATATTGACTGCTTGTAAAGTTCTATTCGATCGTTGTCTTTTATATAACGCCTATAAAATAGAAACAGGGATAGGATAAATAAATCAACAAAAGGAGTAGCTGCCTTAATGCTTTAACTTACTTATCATTATCCGGTGTCTTGTAGAGCTGTAAGCCGAAATCGGTTAAAAGTTGAAAATTATTTATTTTCATTAGAACACGTTCCAGCAAGCTAACACATTTAACTAAATGGGCTGAAAAACTACCGGGACGATCGATTTCGGATGACGGTATTCTCCAAATCCCATTGAAAATATTATTATTTTTACGATCATAGAATAGGCCATTAATTTGGTTGCCCAGACTAGTTCTATATTGATTGAGTAAAAGCTGTTCGCATTTGTTCAAATCGCACAATTCTGCCGGTCCATTCATGAAGTGATACACTAGGCGATATATGGATTTATAGTGTTCTGGGAAACGCGTTATACATTCTTCTAAGTTTTGCACAACGATGCTATAAATATTTTTGAGCTCATTGGCTGAGTATGGCGCATTCTTCTCTTTTTTGGATTCTGCTTCCGTAGATGTTCCATCTGAGTCGGAGTCGCTGTCCGATGTTGATGAATCGGAGCTACTTGTTGAAGAAGTTGTGCTGCTGGTTATCGTTGTTGTGGCTATGGTAAGAGCGCTCTCCTAAAATTAAGCAAAGTTTTCAATTATGAATTATCTCCACTCATACATAGGGCAACAAAATGTTTACTTTGAAGCCTAAAAGTATGCGTATATTGAACGATAGTTGTTTTCTTGAAAATAGCTCTATAGGAAATATTATTGCTATGCAAATGCTATAAGGAACGAAACTTGATTTTATACCTAAAGCCTTATAAATAGGGAATAAAAAAGGAATATTTAACTCTGAAGGAGTGGGTACACGGTATACCGATATTACCGAAATACCGATCATATTCGAAAGCAAATCTGTTAAAACGGGGAAGCGTTTTTTTTATGGTAAAATTGTAGGAAATTATTCAACAGATTCTGCCTTAAAATATCAAATAAATTATCAGAAATACATCAGACCGCAATTCATCCACCCAATTCCCTGAATAAGACGTCATGGCGCTAGCTTCACTCATAAGTTATGTGCAGCACACAGCGTTTTTACAACTTCTTATGCTGAATGCGCCAAATAACTCTTTATAAAACATAAAACCTATTTTCAATTCCCAATGTTACAATTTACTTCATGCCTGTTTCAACCAACCAAGCCAGCTGGCCAACTATTACAACGAAGATGATCTTTCAAAGGGTTAATAATTAAATTATATAATTGTAAGGTTTTATCGAGGGACTTCAGTTAGGGTTTTAGGAAGATCCACATAACTCCAAAGGACCTTGCCCCGAAGATATCTATAAGACCACGTGTTTCCAATAATTGAATAAATAAAAAGTCTACGTTTTTGGCTTTCGAAATAATGGTATTTCTACACATTGGATACGTTCCAGAAAAATACATACAAACGATATATATGTTGTATAAAACATTTTGCGAGCATGTTTGTGTCTGTTGCCCTTATAATCCCTGCAGTTATATGGACTGACCCAAGTGTAGCCTTCGGTCAGTCCTTCATGTTACCAGTACTAGTCCCCTCATAATTCCACTTCTAATGCATTCAACTGACCTTTTTAACATTGGCCTGTCATTGGAGAAGGACCGGTCCGCAAAACGGCGGTTATTTTTGGATCAATTGTCGTAATTTTGTCTGGCTCTAGGCTAGTAAAATAAGTAAAATAAAAAGCCAATTTTTTAGTTGATGAAAGTGTCATTTACAGGCTTCCCTTAAACGAATCGGTTTATTACCGACGGCCGGCTAGCCGAATTCGATGGAGCGAACTGCCATAATATAACCGGTAGGATTTGGACCGGTTAAAGGCCAGTCCTTAGGAAATTATCCGGCCCATTACTGCTGCAAATTAAAGCACGAATCACAAATAAGGTTAAAGTGAATGCAGTCATGCAGTAACAATATTACAGCAAATGCAGCAAAACAAGAGCAACTCATTTATTTCTGTAACAATTCGAAAGTTTTGATATTATTAAATGACAATTAGGGATTCCGGCCTCTTGGTTACACATGGGAAAATCCAGGAAAAAGTAAACCAAGCTCCAAAAAATAAAAATGGGTTTTTTTTTTCATTTAAAAAGAATTTTAAAAAGATTTTTTCGTTTAATTTAATTTAATTTAATTTAATTTATTGAGTATTCGATCGGATGTCACAAGATCTTAGATCTTATGTTTCAGACATCCGTCATTAATAAGGAAGACGCGGACTGTATACAAAAAACAAAATATAATAAAAATACAAGAGAAAAATATAAAATAAAATATTCCTAAAGATAGTTAACAATATTTATTCTTATAGCTAAACACCTATTGCACCTATTACACCATACAATCACTTAACATGAAAATTAAAAAGAAAAAAAAAATTAAAAAAAATATAAAAAAAAATAAATAAATAAATAAATAAATAACTTTGACTTAATAGTAGGTACAAAAAAACCGTCTTGCTCTTGAGAAAAAATTAAAAATAATAAAAAATTATTTACTCTTGAAATATTCTAAAAAGCTCCTTTTTTAAAGGTAATCGATTTGCCGATGCGTTGCAAATAAATAGGTAACGAGTTCCAAAGACGCGTACTACAGACAAAAAATTGACGGTCAGATATGATCGAGCGCGATGCAAATGTTATTAGTGAATTATTTCGCTTAGATTTTGTTTGTTGGCTAGAAATTCAAATGCCTTCGATAGAATTGGCAGTATCGCTATGGGTCTAAAATCACCCTCGGATTTCGGAGTTGGTATAATTTTAGCATGTTTCCAATTGCGTGGAAATACGGAGGTCATGAAAATTGAATTGAAAACGTACGTCACATAGGGCAAAAGATGGGGCAAAAAGAATTTTGAGGAACCTGGGACTAACTCTGTCTAGCCCTGTTGCATCAGACTTTATCGACGAAAAACTCTTGTATACTTCTAATTGACTTACACACCTAAAACTAAACGAATTATTTATAACAGCAGGGTTTCTAAAGGAACTATTTGTCACAAAGGAGGTTGGTGCACAGGCTTGATTATCACAGATGGGTTGCTTATCACATATGTTATTGAAAACAAATTTACGATTGAGGGCATCGAGATCAACGATCTGCGTTTTTTTGAGAATTTTCTTTACCGATCCCAATACTGTGAATAATTTTCCACTTGCTTTTGCTGTCAGCGGCCTCAGAAAATTTTGCACTAAAGTACTTTCTTTTTTCTACTCTAATTTTTTTGATGACTTGCGAACGAAGATTTCTGAAGAGATTATAAAAAAGAGGAGTTTTGTATCGCTTCCACTTGTTGTAGGCTAAGTTACGCTGTTGGATGAGATTATTTATTTCTCGATTAAACCAGGGCTTACGTGATTTATTTGGGACTTTCTGTTTTAATGGCACGTGCATGTCATATAACAAGTTTACGTTATTTTCCAATAACTGAACTTGTTCATCAACAGACGTCATGTAAAAAATTTACAGACTATGAGTAAAATTGATCTTCCTTCGAATATCGATTTCAGTTTCCGTTCCCCGCTTGTCTCTTGAAAGATTTCGGCGAATCAACGGAAATTTGATTTTAATGATTTTAAGCAATTCTGAGAATTTTTTCCTCTATTTGAAGCTCCGCGCAATGTGCTCTAATGAACAAAAACGGAACTCAAAGCGTTCCTATAGCTGCATTATATTGTTTTCTTTTATGTTCAATGAAAAACAGAGATTATATGAATGATGCTCGACGTCCATAATGCGAAAAACTCATAAGGAAAATTTTCGCACCTATATATATGCAAATTGTGAATATCCTTTTATTTTTAAGCCCATAGTAATTTTTTGTAACATTGCTAATTTCACGGAAATCGAAGAATTTTGACAGTGGTCTGAAAAACATTTCCATTTATTGCAGCGTCCGCAACGCCGCACTCTTTCGACTGTGGTGTTCTTATTAATGAAAGTTATAATTTCTATCCCTATATTTTCAATGAACCTGATCCTTACCTAACTTTGAACTCAAGAAAACCTAAATTATCACATTCTTTTCCTATTGAAAACTTGACTTCAAAGTCCACGAAAGCAGCATCCCTAACGTTTAGATTTGCCCATATAATTTTATAAATTTTTTGTAGAGGCTAACTGTTTATGACATACATACATACGTATATCTCTTCCCACTAACGGAACCTTTTCCCAATAAAAATCTTTCGACTGGCAACGCTGGCTGACTGGAAAAGCGGCAAATTGTTACTTGCTAGGGTGGGTTTTTCGAACTCCCACTTCAAACCATGGAATACGGTATTGCGCTTCCAATGCGAATAAAGCTTTAAGGGTTGAAACGTTCGATTCTTACAGACAGAAGAAGATGTTTATAAAGCTGCATTAACAATTTGTGAAACGAAAACTTAAATTCATGAATGAAAACATTCACAAAATTAATAATAACCATCAAAGTGAAAAGTGCTGTTGTTTCCAAATATTTTTTTAAAAGCTTTATTCAATTGCCCAAGCGAAATTTTAACAAATCAAAAGTCGGAAAACAATTTTCAGGTGTTCAATGAAAAAATGAGTTTTGTGAGACTTTGGCAAGTTAAACAGTTAAAAATGAGCCAGCTTTTATAGGAATTATAAAGGAAAATAGCAGTGAAACAACATACCGAGCCTGAGACTTCTTCATAAACAAACGTTTATAATAGGAACAATGGAGAGCCCAGTGACATTAACATTGACCGTTTGCTTTGTCTTGTTTGCAATGCCGTGCGGCGCCTTTGAAGAAATTGTTTTGGATTCCAGAACAACCCACAGAGGCAATCAAGACACGCTGGGGTTAGTAGATAATAGGAATCTTTTATATTATTAATATTTAACAAAAATAATAAATTAATTTTCTTTTGATGATAATATACGAAGTTCTTTCTACTTAGAGGTAGAAGTGCTGTCTTCCCTCCCCCTTTTTCCCCCTATTGAATTGGTGAATACATGCATATGAGCGTGAAATCCAGCGGAAATGCTATTAGATTCTTCAGTGTCTACGTAAAGGGTTTCAATGCAGGCGATTGTTGTGTGAGGAATATTCATACATTGGCTAAAAACACACCAGATTAATTTTCCGTATGCAATATAATTGTGTGTGTTTCAAATGTTATGTTTCGATTTATTTGGTGGGTTTTGTTGGTGTTTTGACTGAACCGGATTGTGTAAAAGGATCTAAACTAAGATACTTCGAAGATTTAAAGTAAAGGACAGTAGTAAAAGACCAGGGATTGAAAATAATAATTAATCTTTATTTAGATTATTTTAAATTCGCTCAAGTTGAGATTTTTAAATTAAACTCCCATTCGATGTTTTCGTTTCGGTATCCTTTCAAAATGTCAAAATTTGCACAACAATTTTTTTCTTTTTCGGAAACATTAGGGGTATTCACAAAGGCGTCGGAAAATAGGAAGGTCGGAAAATCGGAAAATTTTAACTGCTTAAAAAGTTTTGCAAGATACAAATAAAAGTTTTAAAAATTTTTAAGAAGTCGCATTTTTCCGATTTTCCGAATTTCCAACGTTTTTAACACGCCTTTGTGAATACCCCTATTAGCAAACGGCCCAAACGGTGATGATTAATTGAGAATTTAATTACAAATTCAGTGTCACACACAATCCCAAAAATAAGAGTTCATCGTGGCTTGTGTACTAAAAGGCGTAGAAGCTTGAAATTCGAAACATAGGCTGACCATGAAAATTTCTTGCATTCTAAGTACAGTGGGAAGGGAATATAAAGGGAGCTGGAATTTCGAACAGCTCATCACATTCTTTCACATATTGATGCTTAGAACACTTCCTTTTTCCGCCGAGAAAAATTTTTAGCGAAAAAACTCCCGGGGAATATTCATTTAGAATAGGGCTGATTAATTACTAATTGGAATTAGTTTGCCACTTTCGATGGTAAACTGGATTTATCAAAGTTGGGCAATTAGAGGGGGTGTTCTACAGCATGTTACTATGAAATTTTTTCTACATAAAGAACACTGAAAACGCTTGCATCAGAGATACCTTCGCTTCTTACATACTTTTGCCTTTAAATTCTAAATTTAAAAAAAAAACCTAAGTATTAAGGCAACAAAGAAAAAAAAAATTTAATTCTGCACCTAAAAGTATGCATTTGAATATTTTAAAACCAATTAATATCATTTTGAGCGTTTATAAGAGGAGCTCAATTAAGACTTTAAATATATCTGTAGAACATTCATATATTTACCTTCCTCAAGATGTAAATAAATGGCCAAACCTAGAAAAATGAACAGAGTTGTCACTACCGGAAATATTTTTGGAATATTTAAAGGCATACTTTTGGGTGCTGAATTTAAATATTTTCTTGTTGTCCTAATACCCTGCAGGAATGAGCCGATCAATTTCCTAAGAATGCCTGGCCTTTGACCGGTCCAAATCCTACCAGTTATATTATGACAGTTCGCTCCATCGAATTCGGCTAGCCCGCGATCGGTAATAAACGGGTTGGTTTAAGGGTAGCCTGTAAATGACTCTTCCATCAACTTAGAATATATATAAGAAATTTGTTTTTTATTTTCCCTATTTGACTATCCTAAAACCAGACAAAATTACGACAATTGACCCAAAGAACTGACTGACGGTCAGCCGTTTTGCGGACTAGTCCCTTTCCAATGACAGGCCCATGTTAAAAAGGTCAGATGAATACATTAGAAGTGGAAGTATGAGGGGACTAGTACTGGTAACATGAAGGACTGACCGAAGGGTATACTTGGGCCAGTCCATATAACTGCAGGGTAATTATGTTAAACCCAAACTGTGCCTACTTTTTGACTTAATATCCTGAGAATTTCGATTTTTTTTTTTTCATAATGATCAACTATTTCAGAGCCACTGGGTTTTTAAATTATAAAATATATAGGAATGGTATATGTAACTTATAACCATCCTTCTTAACGTTTGATAGAGGACTCATATTCCATGGATCGCATTTTTGGAAACATGGTAGGTAGGTAGGTTGGTGCGGCAGCTTATAGCTCACGTAGGCTCACAGATAAGCCCTTTGTGGTACCATAGAGACACGACTATCCCCTTTCTACTTCCTATAGAAGCCAATTTGACTTCCTGATGAACCGCGCGATGTCTGAAATTTTGATTTCTGACAGTTCGGTGAGGCTGGTCAGAAAGGTGTGTCCCAGTAGAGACAGTGTTTTTGACGCTAAGGCCGGGCACTGACACAGGAGGTGGAGAATGGATTCCTCCTCCTCCTCCGAGCGACAGCTCCGGCAAAAGTCATTGTATGGGGCTCCCAGCCTTGCGGCATGTTTTGGAAACATAGTTTCAAAGAAAGTTTTGGCTCTAATTTAAAAAACATCATATTTTTCAGTCATAAACCGGGAATACCTGCGAGATATGCAGCCTATCAGGATGAGGTAATTACCTTCAGAATCTCGTTTTTTTTTTTTCAATATGACTAAGTTTAAATAATTTGCAGATTCCGGCGGGAATATGTCAAATATACAATGGCACAACGTGTCGACAGTACTTGGCTAATCAAAGCGTTTTTGTACCTCCGAATTTGTCATTACATGAATTGGAAGAGCGGCTTAAAGCCGCCTATGGCGTTGTCAAAGAGTCAAAGTAAGTACCAACTAATGGCAGATTTCAATTATACATATGAGTGAATTGTTATCTTCTCGCAGAGATATGAATCCGAATTGCCGGGTATATGCATTGCCAAGCTTGTGCTACAGTGCACTGCCCATCTGTCGTACACCGGAGCGTACAAATTTGCTGTATTTTTCCAATCGTGCAACGCATAAAGAACGAAAGCTTCGTAAAAATCACACAAACGATCAATTGCAATTTAGCACTGAAAATCGTATAGTTGAAAGCCGGCGAGGAAGACGATTTCTTGACAAGAACACCAAAGATCGACGGACGTTTTTGAAACGCAAGTCTACGTTAACATATGAGGATGTTTTCGCTGGTGAAATATCGAGTGAATATCCGCCAACGCGCGAGTCTGAGAATCTACGAAGAATCTGTCGTGTTGAGTGTGAACTGCTTGAAAATGAGCTTTGTCAAAAGGAGTATGCTATTGCCAAACGACATCCGGTTATAGGACAAAAATTG
Source organism: Chlorops oryzae (assembly GCA_020466095.1). Taxonomy (NCBI): domain Eukaryota; kingdom Metazoa; phylum Arthropoda; class Insecta; order Diptera; family Chloropidae; genus Chlorops; species Chlorops oryzae. The sequence continues at coordinate 84,623,704 of CM035807.1, forward strand.
CCCTTAGAAGAATGTGTCAGTCTTCCACGCCATGGTGATTGCTCTTCACTGGGCATCGCCATCGATGTTGACCCTGAACAAAAGTGTTTCTGGGAAGATGGTTCTGGCTATCGTGGCACACATGCAGTCTCAGCTTCTGGGAAACCATGCTTACGCTGGTCGTCGCTTATGAAAGAGATATCAGATTATCCCGAGCTAGCGGGGCAAAATTATTGCAGGTAACTGATATATATACATACATACATATATAAACTGATGATTACTGAATGCTTTTTCAAAAATAATATCCGAATGCAATTTTCTAGAAATCCTGGAAACACAGAAGAAAGACCTTGGTGTTTTGTTGATGATAAGTCATTCGAGAAGATCATTGAACTCTGCGACATCCCAAAATGCGCTGATAAAATTTGGTTTTTCATTTTTATAATAATTGGAACCATGATGTCAACGTTAGTTTTCTATGTGGTGATCATATTTATGAAAAGAAGACGTGACTCTGGCATGACCAATATTCAAAACGTAAGCATTTAAATAGATCAAACTATCCTATACTACATGCGAACAAGTCTTAAGAATTTATTTATACCCGACACACACTGTTTCGAGGGTATATTGCATTTGTGTGGTTGTGTGTAACACCCCGAACCAGTCGAGATAGACCCTACAATATATATACATATAGAAATGATCAGTGTGACCGGGAGATTCGATTTAGCCATGCCCGTCCGTCTGTCTGTTTGTATACAGTTTTCTTATCGAAGGAGTTGAGCTAATTTGGCGAAATTTGGTATGCGTATTGGCAGGGATACGAGTAAGACCAAGTTCGAGAAAGACCCGATCGGAACATTTTAAAGGGTACCTCCAGTACTAGGGTCTGTTATAAGAATCATAAAAATTGTTCTAAGTTGGACTTTTTCGAAATATTTTGATGAAATTTTTTTGGAACATATTTAAAGGCAATCAATTTGACTTCCAAAAAATAGAAAAGTGGGCGTGGCAGAAGGGCGTTTTTCTAAAATTGTCTCCTATACCTGAAATTCAAATCGACTTGAAAGAAAGTTGGCACGTATACTCCTTTCTAACCATAAACATCCTCTCCAAAACTTTTCATGATCGGTCCATTTTAAAGGGTACCTCCAGTACTAGGGTCTGTAACAAAAATCCCAAAAATTCCACAAAATCGGACTTTTTCGAAATATTTCAATGAAATTCATAAAGAAATTGAACATTATTTAAACATGTGTGTCTGTGTCGAGTATTGTATTGTCAGGATTTTTCTTTTAGTATCCATTAGATTTTATGAGAATTACTCCTAATTTCTTTAAATAACAATTATTTCTTTTTTTTATATCATAGATAAATACACCGAATGCGGACAAAAACATTTATGGAAACTCACAGGTGAACACCTCGTTAGAAATGACACGTGTTAATGGCAATACAAACAATACTGAGTCAACTTCCGCTTTTTCACAAAATCTCGAACGAAGCTCGTTATTACGTGTTCCACATTATACACTGCAAGATGTCGAATTTGTAGAGGAGCTTGGTGAGGGTGCCTTCGGTAAGCGAGATTATTTTTCACCGCAAAAATGACTATTCACCACTAATCAATATTATTCGGCATTTATAGGAAAAGTCTATAAGGGGCAGCTTAATCAATCAAATGGTGAGCTTATTTTTGTGGCCGTTAAAGCCTTGAAAGAGAACGCTTCATACAAGACTCAGCAAGACTTCAAACGAGAAATAGAACTCATATCCGATTTGAAGCACGATAATATTGTGTGCATTTTGGGCGTTGTCTTGAACAAGGAACCGTATTGTATGCTCTTTGAATATATGTCCAATGGGGATTTACATGAGTTTCTAATTGCCAATTCTCCAAATGAGAACAAGTCGCTAACACAATTGGAATTCCTTAAAATATCATTACAAATCAGCGAAGGCATGGAATATTTGTCTGGACATCATTACGTGCATCGTGATTTGGCGGCACGTAATTGTTTAGTCGGCGATGATTTGACAGTAAAAATATCTGACTTCGGTCTGTCCCGAGATATTTATAGTTCCGATTACTACAGGTGATTGATAATTACTGCTATTATTCTATATCGGATTTTGAATGAAATAATCTTTATTTTTATTTTTTAATTAGAGTTCAATCAAAATCTTTACTCCCAGTTCGTTGGATGCCATCGGAATCAATCTTATATGGTAAATTTACAACAGAAAGTGACGTTTGGTCATTCGGTGTAGTTTTATGGGAAATTTATAGTTATGGGATGCAGGTAAAATATGCCATACACTTAATAAAATACAAAATAAATTCTTCAATTTCATACATTTTTTAGCCCTACTATGGACACACAAACCAAGAAGTTATTAATTTAGTGCGTTCTCGACAGCTTTTATCCTGTCCGGATGCATGTCCTACTGCTGTGTATTCATTAATGATCGAGTGCTGGCATGAACAATCCGTTCGTCGACCATCATTTTCCGAAATAACACACCGTTTGAAAATTTGGTATCAGGGTCAAATGAAATTAAGCAGCACACCCACGCCAATGACGAAATCCTTCCATTCAAATACCCTAGTTTAAATTCTAAATTAATATGCTCATAGTTTATAGTCTCCATTATTCCCTTCGGGAGTTAATACACCAATACCAATAAGAAAATATAATAATATGGTATTTGAAAAACAAAAAAACAAAAAACACTACTCAATGAACTGATAATAATACGAAACACTAAACGAAACGCACAAAAAGACACTTTTACTGCCGCAACGAAAGTTGAATTTCTTTTGAATTAAGAAAAAATACAGATGATACTTCGAAAAAACGTTCCGGAATATAAAAATAAGGATTATAGGATGATAAAAAAAAAGTTGTTTGAGTTTGATTACATTCTGTATTTATAAAAAATTTAAATGGAAAGAATCATTAAAATATGTATTTTAGCTTTTTCAAATTTTTATATATATTTATATATATATATATACATATACGTATACATATATTATTTTTTTGTATAATCGTCTGGTTAAATACACTTTGAACTTTGTAAAAAAATTATCGTGGTTTTAATGGTATTGGTAGAAAGCCTCGTTAAACATATATTGAAATTCTTTGCAATTGTTTTTTTCTAATCATGTTATTATAAAGGGCAATTTCTACTAAATCATCAATTAAAAATTCTTTAGCATTCAAAAAAAAAAATCCCGATTTATGCAGCTTGAATTCAAATGTGATTGCTATTGTTTGAATAGCATATTTCATCGTTTTGAGAAAACGCGATAGAGATGGTACAAGCTGTCGAGCTTGCAGACATTTTCCTAGAATTTTGAAAATTTCGAAATGTGAAAACAGGTGTTAACAAGTCTAGCACTTGAAAGATGCAAGATAGCGTGAGTTTGAAAAATTCTTTCCGCTTTGTTTTCGAAACAGGAAAGAACTGATAAGAGCATAAAAGAGAGGAGAGCATCAAAATTCCTCTAAGATTTCTGGAAGCAGGTTTCCAGGTTAGAGATATCTATTAAATAATTTCCAAAAGAAAACTCAGTTTTGAAATAATAATTTTAAATAGAGCTACTAAATAAAGATTGCTATGGTTTCTTTTCAAAAGCTCTGTTTGCTGGTGTAGGTAATTTTTTTTCGCAATGTTAGTTAATCCAAGAGAGTGGACTGTAAGGATTGTGAGATCAGAAACTCTACTTTGACTCGTTTTCAGGATAATTGAGCCAAATTAAACCCAAAACGGATATACAGTCGTGTTCGGAATAATAAGGACAACCATTATAAGATTGCAAACAAGCTCATAAGACTTTTCAAATGACATTTAAAAATATTTCTTTATTCTTTATAAACATTCTCAGATTTTGGGCTCATAAAAATGAAGGTTACGACAGTCTGGAAGGTTTGAATTTTTTTGGAGCAACTTTGGCGCTTGAGGTAAAAAATGCTTGTTCGAAAAAATAATTTAAAAAATACTTTTTGCGCTTATATTTCAAATGCTGGCTCAACCCTACGTGATAGATCAAAGTAATTTACTACAGTATTGTGCACCTTAAAACGATGTACAAAAAAGTGGGATGGTATATGTCTATCTCTTGAATTTAAACCACAATAACCATTTTTTCTATTCTGCAATAAATACGAATTTTAGAGAGCAGGGAAAGATGAGAAAGAGGTGGAAAGAGGGGAAAAGTGAGGGAAAGGAGAGGGAAGTGGAAGATAAAAGAGGGAAAACGACATACAAAGAATGCGGGAGAAACACAAGCTGCTTATAGCAGAATAACTAGACGTTCTACATAAACTTTGCTTGCATATTGGGGTTAAGCTCGTCCACATGTATGAATTCCACATATGGTCAAAAACGCGAAAATGTCAACCGTGGCAAAAAATTTTTTTTCTAAATATTGCAATTTTTTTTTAACATTTCTTAAAATAATGGACTCTAACAGTCTGACAACAATATGAAATTAAACAAAAATTGTGAAAGATTAGAGAGTTTTGGACCAAAAACCCAAAAAAGCCGAAAAATTCATAACGACCGATTTCGATGAAATTTTATACTTTCTATATCCGGTAAGCAAATGAAAATCAATTGATAACACTGTGCTCGAATTTGGTACTTTTTTTTACCGACAACATGGAGACATATCTGGTAAACATAATTGGAGGGCGCTGAATTCAGTCCCATCAACCGTTTTTCTAGATTGGCTCTAGTTTTTGAGATATCGCGGTTTAAAAATTGTGACTAACTTCATTAAAAATTGTATATATTTCGCTCATGTTGCTATATATTTATGACAGAATAATGACGATAACGTTAATTACTTGTATTTAGTAGAATTCCTGTCCAAAACTTCGCTGCAATCCCAACGGTAGTCAGTATTTTATAAGTGCTTCTTTCAATTTTATTCACATTTATTAAAAAAAAAAATTAAGCATACTTGTAGGGGAAGTGAAACTGTTGACATTCGATTTTTTTTAAATATATTTTTTTTCAAACTTAAAGAAACAGTTCTCAAAAAGAACTTTAAGATTATTTAACAAAACGGCATAATGGGAAAGCATATGACTAGGAACCGAGAGTTAAGTTCAAGGCCCAAAAAAGTTTAATCGAAATAACTTTTGTTTTTATTTAGGATTTTTTCTTAAGTTTCGGGTGGTGTGGAGTTCATCCGAAAAAAAAAAATTTATTTCTATTATACGTTTTTGGGCTTTGAACTTCAGAGCTCTCGGTTCCTAGTCATAGCTTTCCCATTATGTCGTCTTGTCAAATATAAAATTGGGTCCCAAAATCGAAATAAATTTTTTGAGCAAGTAAAATTTTTAAGTAAAAAGCAAAATTATGCTTGCATACTTTAGGGATTCACCTTTAAACGCGAAAATCTCCGTTAACTGAGCCAATTCCAAAAAATCAATATCACTATTGTATTCAGCGCATTTGACTTAATATTTCTAGATATGAAAGCCGTCTGTGGGTTTTTTGAACTAGCACAGTGTAATTATTATAGTTATAGCCTAAAAATTGCTCAAAGGTACGTAAAATCGGTTACTTACGATTTTTAGGGTGTTACAAAAGTTTTAAACACGGTTTTGTATTATATTCGACCAGATAAACAATCTCTACTAGGTCGCTTTAAAAGTTCGTTTAGCTTTTTTGTAGCACTGTGCAATCATAATTAAAATTTAATGATTTTTAATCAGGCTCGATAACTTATAAAAAATTTTTCATATAATGATGTATGTAAAGGGAAAACTCTCCGCCTAATTTGCGACATTAAAAATAAAATTTTTAAAAAGGCATCAATGTTTATTTGTCAAAAATATTTTGACTTTTTTAGAAGCCCAGGGGTTCAACCCCCACGGTGTACCACTAGTTTTTTATATTTTGCTTTATGAAAGCGCTACTGGATTTATGAAAGTTAAATGTACTAACCTGTGATACGCGTCGTGAAGGACTGAGATTATTTTTGCATTCATTTGCTTTATTTGTAGCCTCCGAGTTTTCAACAATTTCGGCTGATTCTAATTTCGGTGTACTGCCTGAGTTGTCAGTGGGAGTAACTGGTTTTGTTATTTCCTCAGTAACTGTGGTTCCCTTTTTTTCATTAGTTCCATCGGCAGAAACAATATTTTCATCATTCTGTTCTCTGGGAATTTTCGGCGAGCTTGCTTGTTCCAATTTATCAGCACATTTTCTTTTAAAAGCATTTAAGCTGTTGCCTGCAAATTCAATAAAATTTCAAATAAAACTTTTTAAATGTATCTCTCAAAGACTTACCATCAATTTTTGCTTTGTTATAAGCAAAAGGACTGTTTAAGAGATTCTTTAGAACGCTATTAAATAAATCACCGATTTCTCGACTGATTTCTTTGGTGCTTTCCAAAAATTTGATTATTGCCGAGTTGGTTCGATAGAAAACTTCTAAAGCTTCAACTGAGAGTGTAGTTGGATTACTGTGGTTCAATTTTATCGGATAAGTAGCATTGTTTTCATAGAGATAATTAGCAGCCTAAAAATAAATATTATTTTCTTACTGGACAAAATCCATAGAGGGATATTTTTTCAATGCCTGCTTACCGTTAGATAGTAATTTAAATAAATTTTTGGTTGTTCTTTGCGTTTTTCAGATATTTTCCCCAACATATATTGACATAGCCACTTTTCATCATGCATTTCACCATTTTCATCCAAAGACTCCACAACAGTGTTTTGCAAGGATGAAGCTAGAGTGAAGCAATTCAGTGCTATTTGAAGCATTTTCTCCTTATGGCTCTCAGCATTTGAAAACCTGGGGAATAACTCAATAAACATTATCATGAATATCACTGCAGACAGTTATATGAAACTCACTCTTCGATTGAAAGTTTCTCAGCATTTTGTTTCATATATCGTGAGCAAAAAGCATGTAATGTGTAAGCGAAAGACCCGTACTCGATCCAAAGTAATATCTGATTCCGGTTCAAGCTGATACAACGTTCAAAACACCGAATCGTTTCTTCGTATTCGAGCATAAGAGATGGAAGTCTGAAAAAAAAAAAAAAAAAAATGGGGAAGTGCTACTATCACATACGAAAAGGTCTAAAAAGATTTTAAAAAACTTACTCTATCGGTGTCAGTCCATTTAGTTTTGTTTCAATTTTACTCGCCTTAGACAAAGCAATTCCAGCCCACGCGTCAAATCGCGCTGGGCTACAAGCAAGATCAAGTGTAAAGTATTTGATGGCTTTAGAAAAATCACGACTTTTAAAATAATAATCACCGAGTAGATAATAAATGGTACGAATTTTAAATGGCAATTTAAATGCTGTCGATTCATCTGGAAGGTCGTTTGAAGTTCCATTAATGAAGTCTGTTATCTGCGTCGTCGATGATGTTGGATCCAATTCGATGGGCATAAGGCCAACGATTTTCAATAGTAACTGTTCCATATCAGCACTTATTGATTCCAATTTGTAGGAATTAAATTCCGGTAAGTTCTCCGGTCGATATAAATCAAATATTTGTATTGCCTTGGGCCAAGTCAATTCAATCATATTAGCTTCATGATCTTCTAAATGTTTCGATCGAGCTTTCTTCTGCGGATAGCCATATAGACAAAATGTCACCTGGAAATTGAACATTTTGCATTTTTGTATTTAGAAGAAAATTCTATACTATTAGCTGCACATAATTTTTTTATCTTACCTGTTCAACATACTCATAAACAGCATCTCTACAAACATCGTAAAGTGGAGCTCTCAAATTCGGTGTCACAGAATCTAAAATGTATTCCAACATACCACCATTATCATTCGTACACCATTGACGTTTCCCTAGAAACTCATGCGCCGTGAATAAAACCAAAAATGAGCTTGGAATAGTTTCCTCCTCGTCTTCACTTTCACTTGTTTTACTTTTCAAAACAATTGGACTGTTGATTTCATCCCTATAAAATTTAAAAATATCTAAAATGTTTTATTCCAATGATGTGTACACTTTTACCTCAACAGAATTTGGTGAAGTACAACCCACAAACGCTTTGATTCTAGCTCGTGGACTGGATTATTGTTCTTATCTATAGGGGCATCGAATTGATATACAAGTATGCTTACGATATTTTGTACCAAACGAGATATGTGGTCTCCTAAATAACTAACTGCAAAAGATGTAAACAAGAATTTGTAAATAATTTAATTTTTTTTAAGCGAAAATTTAAAATTAAAATTTTAAATTTCGAATATGGGTAGTGTTCAAGAGTTGTAAAAAATTTAAATCATTTTTAATTTCAAATCTTTGATGATTTCAAATAAAAATGATTGCAATTCTTATGTTTTCAATCAGGCCAAGATTGTTTCATGAATCAATCCCGGCAAGATTGAATCTTTTACAGCTCTGCCGCCCTAGGCAGTTGCGATTTTGCCGCCTCAGACATCAGCCGAATTTTCACATTTGTATTTTATATAGTGTTTATCTAGTGTAAACGGTATTAAAGTTTTTCGTCAAGATATCCTCGCAAAATGTTAAAGTTTTCATACAATTTTTTGTTTTTCGGACCGAGAAACTCAGTCGGAGCAGTAGCATGAGGATCTAAGTGTATGAGCGATGCTCTCAGTTTCAACTTTGTAGTTGATGTGGTTTACTGGAGGAGGTACATAGATAATATTCAGTATCTCCAAAGTTAAACTCATGGATCGTTTGCAACATATACGATTAAACGGATCATTTTTCCACAAACAGCATCGTTTTCAACTAGCTGTCAACGGATGTATCTGTATACAAATTCGTTTTTTTTTTTCTTCTTCTGTCGTGAATGTAAGACTGTTCAGGGATGTATTGTATTTAATAATTCAAGAATTCTTTCGATCTGGTTCTTCTTAATGATCATAAAGATTTCCTTTAAATATTTCGTCGAACACTTAGATTTCTCCTCCAGCCGTTGCAAGTATTTTTCTAATAATTCCTTCATTGAAATGTCTGCGATCTTTGATGATGCTAGGGATGGCATCGGAAGACCTTTTTATTGTATAGCTTTTTAGTATTTAAAATAACGATTCTCTTTTCTGTACAGAAATTCAATTTTTGCATAAATCATTGTTGTTTTTTAAATCTCATTAGAATCGTCTCATTTTTATATAACTACTTCTTGTCCGAAAATTCTACTCATTTAACTAACTTACCGATTTCAAATCCTTCATTGAGAATGAGTGCTTCAAAATAGGAAAAAATGTAATTTATCGATTCGGCCCACTGATTTTGACGACAGGAAAATTTGATTTCTTGCAAATAACGACACGTACAATAATGAAAAAATTTCTCAGCATAAACAAGGCATTCCTGTTAAAACGAGAAAATTTGTTTGGTTTTCATATGTACAATTAAGGCGATTGTAAAAATATTTATGAATTCACCTCATAAGCATTTGTGCTCCACAATGCTTGGAGTAATATTTCAATTTGAACTTTCATATCCTTAACCCAGTTCTCACACATATAATTGTCTTTGGATATGCTAATGTTTTCTTTTACTATTGCCGCTAATTTTTCCCATTTCTCTTCTTTGAAAAGAGTTGGAACCGTTTTTAAAGCGATTTGCCTGGAAAATATACTTCAGATAATAGATTGAAATCGCAGATATTTCTAAAAAAAATGACTAACCTTTGGAAATTCGTGCATATTTTCCTAATACGCTCCTTAGTTATGCACCATTCATCCAAGTTGGGGAGATGTAATGTAAAATTTTCGTTTTGATTTTCTACAATTTCCTCCATGTTTTTCAAGCAAATCACACATTTCTCATATTGAGCTCCATAACTGCACCATAAATACTCTAAATTGGCCAAACGGAGTTTATATGGTTCGAATTTGTCATTTAGTATGACATACGCCGTACCGGATTTGAACATTAATTGATTAAAGATCATTTTCCAATTTAGAGAATTTTCACTGTCAATGGGAAATGTTTGTAAGTCAATAATTCAATAAGGAGATTTGAAATAGAAAATGTTTCACCTATATTCTTTGACTTTTTGAGCATAGTCCAATTCCAAAAACAGTAAACATATGCGATAGTTTGCCATAAAATTATTACCATTTAGTTGGTTCCATGTTGAAAAATCAAAATGTAGTCTATTAAATTTTATAAAGAATTAAACAAATATGCTTATTGAAGTTAGCTCTTGGTGTTTTCTCACAGATAAAAATGAAAAATCTCGCTGTATAAGTCTTTCAGTTTACTGGGCATCCGAACTTCTGCTGATAGCGCCATATATTTTAGCCATTTATATATTATTAGCATCAAATCGAAAGGTCGTGCCTTTGAAAATAAAGAAAAAAACAAATGTATTTACACGTGTAGAATATAGCCTCTTAATTTTCAGGTTTTCGATCTCTTAAGGAAGTGGGAGGGACTTAAACTTGAAAAACAGCATGTTTTTCAGATTTATTGTTTTTGCAGATATGGGCATTTCCGCCTTAGTATTTTTTCGTACGTTCGCGACCAAATTTTCCAATTTTTTCCTTCTAGTTTTCTTTGCAATTTGATAGTATTTTGGTAGCTTTACATGTGAAGCAGAATATGGGTTTTTTTTTTAGTTTTAGTTCCCATAAAGATCACAACAATAATTTTTAATATTTTTTAAAATAATTTTAAACGAAAGCTGAGCTTTTTTTCTAAAAAATGATATCTTAAACAGGATGGGATCTCCAAAACTAACAACTAAATGGAGGTGTAGAATCCAGCGCGACCCACGCGCCAAGCACGCAGAAGCCGCTATTCAGCTGTGGCTGCTGAACTTTTCTAGTTGATAAAGCTGAATAGCGGCTTCTGCGTGCTTGGCGTATGGGTCGCGCTGGGTTCTACACCTCAATTGAGTCGTTAGTTTTGGAGATCCCATCCTGTTTAAGATGTCATTTTATAGAAAAAAAGCTCAGCTTTCGTTTAAAATTATTTTTAAAAATATCAAAAATGTCGCATTCGCCGAAAAATTGCTTATAAAAATAAAAACCGTTTTTTTGTGCATCAATAATAATTTCTGGGAATTGTAATATTTTTTTTCGGAAAGAGCAGACAAAAATCTATAAAAATCCTTTATCACATTTTTTTCATTTCCCAATTTGCGAGACGTAGAATTTTTTGAATACAAAAAGGACCGAAAGTTTAACACCCTGTATCTAGGCACCCGGTCAATATTTCCCCTCCTCCTTTTGCACAATTCATGTACTCTCATAGCGCAACATTTCCACCAAGTTTCATCGAAATCCCAGGTATAAAGTTTTTTGAGCGGGTACACTTGACGTGAAATGCCCCATATGTATATTAGGGTGTCCCAAAAAAACTAAAGCAAATTTTCTATAACGTATGCCCTCCATTTTTTCCTAAAATGTCCTATTAGCTTAAATATGAAATATTATTGGAATTGGATCATGATAACCCGTACCAAACTGTCTTATAAGTTTAGTATGAAGTTTCTTCAAATTGAGTCCCCCAAAAGTATGCATCTAAAATTTTCGTTATTGAAAATCGTGACTTTTCATTCAAATATTGCCATATAACCACGATACCAGGAATATATAGTAAACTTATGCTAATCATGCATCATAGTTCAAATAAAATTTCATAGGAAAATACTTAAAACTAATAGGAAATAGTAGGAACTACTTACAACCTATAAATAAAAATTACATTTCGAAAAACATCTAAATAAATAACAAAAAGGTGCCAATAATAAAATATAATAATAAAAACCCTACCATCCCCATAAGAAATGAGCCTAAAAAGAATCAAAGATTAACACAATAATCGGGCGATTCCATCACAATATCAATATCCAGCATAATGGTCAAAAGTTATTGATGAAGACGGCTGAATTCAAATTATGCAAGTTTATGCTTTAGGTATGCTACCAAATTCTAACATAAAAACAAAAAAAAGCCCCCGTGAATGGCAGCTCTTGATCTTGCCTTTCCACATCATATCAATCTTTTAAATTTTATACTGACCTTAAGTTTTCCAATAAAGCTTTCGAACTCTATCTGTGTTTCGGATTGAAACTCTTCAAGTGTTTTTTCATTCTTGCATTTCGGGCATTCAAGTTCGTCGATGTCATTATCCGGACCATCTTCTTTTAATTCATTATCAATTGTGTTTTCCTTTCTAAATGGCCATTCATTTTTCCACGTTGTACTGTTTATAAAAAGAATATCATGTTTATCAATTCTATAAATATTGAGAATGCGGACCTCATATAAAGGGGAAAAATTTTCCGTAAAAAGCCGTTAAGGGTGGCGTCCACTTCCGTACGATCTGGCTGAGGTTTCTTGCGTGATGAGTATCGACGGTTTTTATGCCAGCCCCATTGCTCTAGAAAATGCAAGTCACTACAACGTCGTCTGGGTTTCGTCTTGCTTGCATCCGAGCTATCCGATTTGGAGTCGTCATTTGCATCAGAATTAACTTCAGGATTTGGTGTTTTTTCGCCTGAGTTTAAATCAGTTACTTGTGCCAACGGTGGAGTTGCGAACATACTTGGCTTTGGACTCTGGCTAAACGTTTCCCCATCATATTTAATTTCTTGTTGAACACTTGCATATATGTTCTCAGAGACGCCAGGGACTTCGTTTGAATTATTATTCAAATGAGTGCTATTAATTGTATTCTGTGATATGGATTCAAATGTGGCTTCAACTTTATCATCACATTCCATGCTATCGATCAATGGATCGTATATTATTTCGTGAAATTTCCACGAAAATAGCATGCTTTGCTTTGTTGCTTCCAAGTGATGATAAACGTCTACAATATAGCGTCCTATCGAGTACCAGCTTAACGTTTTGATACGAAATTTATCAATATCCTTTGGAAAATGTACCTCCATTTTTTCCTCTTCGATAGCCATTACTTTTGGTTCAGGGAAAACACTACCATCCGATTCTAGACTCCATTCATGTTCAAATATTCCCTGGGGGACTGGTCCCCAAAATTTCTCATAAAATGATATCATATGTTTGAAACGAAAACAAATTTCACGCAAAGTGCGTTCAGCGTGTTTATGATTGGGGTCTTGTCCATAAAGTTTCAAAGCCCAACCAAAAGCACCCAAGATATTTTCGTTTCGGCAAAAAATTTCTAACATCGAATCTGCTGCTCCGTAATGTGATGGATTTCTTCGCAGGCATTTTTCAAATGCACACTCAGCCAACTCCAATGCATTATTTTTTAAAGCCAGCTTTCCAAATTGATTTAACGTATAAACGTCGGTTTCGTCAATTTGCATTGCCTTGGATTAGTTTTATGTTAGGATAATTATTCTAGAAGCAATGTAAAAACAAAATCTCACCAGCACATAGTGTTTTAACGCATTTTCATAGTCGTTTTTCTCTTCGTAAATAAAAGCGATATTCTTATGGCAGTTGTAACGAATTGCCCAAAGTTTTTCATTTTCATTGTCTGCCAGAATCTGCAAAAAAAAAAAAAATCAATCAATTCAAAGGAATTTTTAATTCTACAGAAACTCTTGCTCACTGGGACGTTTCGGACGAAACTCGAAGACGACGGGGTCTAAAGCGGATAGAGTTAATATCCGGTATCCGGACGAATAGTTAATTTTTATGGCGTAAATGGCGGATAACGGATAGTAACCGGATGTCCGTTGCATATCTAACATTTACACTTCTTTATTTGAATGTGAATGCAAATGTAATGAAAATTACGTAGAAATGATTGCAAGAGTACAGAATGCAGGGGTATTTCTTTCGAAAAAAGAAAAATTCAGTACATTTAGAACATTTTTGAAAACCTCTACCACTTTCGGCAATTATTATTTTTGTTTTTAAATTGCAAGTTAAAAGCTGGGACACCATTTGGTCCACATATGCCAGTATAGATTTTCAGGGTTGCTTATGCACAAATCCAACGTTTATATGACCGTCGTCAGTAACAGATCTGAAATGATCCTTTAATCCTTATTGGAGTCTTGGATCCTTTTGCTTTTACTTTGTGTTTAAGAATAAGCCCGAATAATATGAACACAAACTGAGAACATATCTTTTGTTTAAAAGCTTTTTTGAAATTTTGGGTGTTAAGTGCGTAACGGAAAGGCTTGGAGATTCCTTTCCAAAAGACCCCACCTCACGGCAACGACGGATTGGGAGAGAGTAGCACTTGTTACTCGATTCATTGTTAACAATTTATAAGCTTTCAAAAATGGTAAAAAGGTATGGATACATGGTAGTTCAATTAGACTTTCAGTGCCTTTTGTATAAGTTTTAAAAACTAAATACCTCATTTAAGACCTTTGTTTCAAGGAGTTCAGATAATAGAAACAAAGCAGCATCAGTCTTTCCTTGCGATTTCAGTTTTATAGCTCGCATATATTCGTATTCCGCTATGGTTTCCTAAGAGAAGACAAGTTAAAGGAGAGAACTAGAGCAAATCATCTTTTCATTTACCTGTGCTTCTGTGGTCACAGCGATTTCTTCATCCGAATCGGTGTCGGGCTGTTCGTCCGCATTAAGTGCTGTTATGCGCAACATTTGTCTTTAAACTAATGCGATTAGAAACTATTATCACCAAAAAAAAAAAACACAGAATTTTATTTGCTCAAACCGGCTGATTATATTTGGTCAGTTGTTTACTATCAAAAATAGGGCTGCCAGATCTGAAAGACCGGACAAATTTTGCGATCAACCGAGAAGATATATTACCCGTTCCAAAAATTGGAAATTCTTTCTTGCACGAGTCTAATTGGCCTCCTCAATCACATGCATTTACCAAATTGCAATTCATCGGAAGCAACTTGGGCAGTTAGACTTATATACACCTAACCAATGTTTGTATTTGCGTGCAGATTTAATAGTTCGCTTCGCCGGATTTGTTTCACGAGCGAAAACGCAAAAGAACAAATAAACAAACACGCATATTCAAAATATATAAATAAACTCATGAAATTTGTTCTTAGTATATTGCTCATGCCTGTATATTACTAAAGAATCAATCTTGATTTTATTTAATATGAATAAAAAAAATTCAGTCAATAGTTATTTACTCAGAAAAATCCCTTAAAATTTATTGCAATCTGTCACCAAAAATCGATGTAAAAACCCTCAGATGGCATCACTGTGGAAAAAACACTTTCGTTACCCGGCGTCTGCATACGCAATTTTTGTTGGTATGCCATTTTTTATATATATTTCATATTTTGCTTGCAGTCATGCTGGTTGTCGGTCAAATTTTTTCAACGATATTTAGATTATTGGCGAGGGAGGGATGACGAAAGGGACTTTGACTTTTTTTTAAAAGCATTCACTTTTTCGTATTATTTTGACAAGAAGAGAATCGTTAATTGAAAATTATGAATTATTTTAGGGTTAAATTCACAATTTTTATTTGGATTTTACTTAATGAACTGTAGAGCAGAATGTCAAAGGAACTAAACAGAGAAACAACTTCAATACAAAATCGTGATTGTAAATTCCGGCGAGTAAAATCGGCCAAAAATCGGTGTGTCTGAAAGCTTTAATGTAGCATTATAATAAGTATTAGCAATATTACAAGGCCATTGTATGCCATCAACACATGTGATATGAAACGAACAAGTCGAGCCCTAACCGCGAAAATAACGTAAGCGAAACTTTTCGAAATTTTGTTTTTTGATTCAATAATGCGATAAATGCATATTCGTAAAATATTAAAAATAAATCACATAACATACTTTATTTAAAAAGATATGGCAATTTCAATTACAGTTGCAATATAAAGAAAACTAACATTCCGGAAGCCGGATAACCAGTTATCCGGTCTCGAAGCCAGCCGGATATCCAGCTATCCGGTCGCGCAGCCAGCCGGATATCTGACATCCGGTCGGATAAATTATCCGTTGCAACACTAATTTCAATTATATCGTAATCACCTCAATTTCAAAAATTTTAAATAATGCCCAAATTTTCGATTCCTTTTTTTTCGTTTGAAAAACCGCCATCTTTAAAAAACAAACTTCAGAACAGTTTTTGTGGTTTTCATAACAGACCCTTGTGCTGGAAATATCCTTAAAAATGGTATAATCTGTTCCATTCTTACTTAGTCCCCGCTAATACGGTAACCGAATTTCGTCAAGATAGCTCAACTCCCTCGATAAAAAAAACTGTGAACTAACAGATGATATACAGACAGATGGACGGCTTAATTGAATCTCTTCGTAACGCTGATCATTTCTATAATCATATCTGTGGCAATATGGAAGAGTAGCTTTAGTAGAAATTTCCCAAAAAAATTACCCCAAATCAAAAAATGAAAAAAGGCCCCAAATGTAACATAAATCTTTCATAATGCAAAATTACCCCAAAAATGGGACCTTTTTCATTTTCAGTTTGGGGCCATTGGGGCCATTTTTCAGGGAGCCCTCAAGGACTTCATAAAAAATATCAACCAAACTTCAAAATCCCTTTCAGGGTGCCGTAGTCGGCAAGACTCTTATGAATTCCACGATAAAAAAGCGAGCTCGTTTCAAACGGTTCGATTTCTTATCGCATTTTCTCTTCGAATCGAATTCGAATCGAACGCAAAATACGATAAAAGCGCGATATCGCGAAAATTGCCTTCCGCGAATTGGAATTCGATTCCATTCGAATTCTTTAAAATATTTGTGTTTAGTGCGTACGAAACTTTATTTCTCGAAAGTAGTTTTGCTAATTTGTTTCCAAATCGCAAGGCCATTCGAGGTAAATATAGAATCAAGCTTAACTCATAAACGAAAAAAAGTTCATTTCGAATCGATAATTGCTAAAATATTTGTTTTGCTCGAATGGACTTATGTTCGATAAGATAGTTTATGAACTAGTTCAAATCGAAGGTTCGGGTTCAAATCAGATCAAGCTTAAGTGCATTCAAAAAGTCTGTGCATTTATCCGAAGCACCGTATTCAATTCTAGACCGAAAATAGACTAGAAATGAAGAATCGGTTCGGTGTTCAAATCCCCCACAGCCGGTGGATTCAAAAGCGTGGTTCACCAGCAACGTTTTTTTTTATACCGAAAATAGTCTTATAATAAGACTCTTATTTGAATTTTACATTAAATATAAAAATTAATGATTGTTTTTTTGCTAATCGAAATTGATAAAAAATTCGAATACAGCGCGATAGCAAAACGATAGCAAAATACGAATCGCGCGCGATGCGTAAACGATAAAAAATTCGATAAAAATACGAGTCGCGCAAAAAGGTGACTCCTCACGAATTCGAATTCGATTCGAGCTCACCGCGAACACTCGCCGCGAAGAGTTTGCACGTCAAAACGAAATCGATTCGAATTCGCTTCGAACTCGTTGTGCTTATTGGGTAGTTTATCTCGACTGGTTGTGGGCGTTACACAGACCCGATGAAACGCAATTTACTCTCCACACAGAGTATGTCGGGTATAAGATAATTTTTGGAAAAGAATTTGAGTTTCCTTTGCTCCTTTGAAAATATAAAAAAATTTTTCCCCGTTTCTGGTATCCTGATTTTTTAAGGTTTTTGAATTGACAGCTGTCCTTATAGCCACGGTGTGACTTCTTGTAACTTTCCTACATATTTTCAGAGAAAATATTTAGGCAGCTCACAAGGTCTTCTAAAATCTATTTTATGATAAATGCGAATTAAATTCGAATCGATTCGCGCTCTGCAATATCGATTCGAATTCGATTCGATTTGTGCTCGTTGTGCTTATTGGGGTGTGATCTGCTTCTATTTTTGTATAGGTAATATATTCCAAATCAGGCCGGAAGTAAGTAATACCTGAAATTTCCTATAAACTGCATGGGCCTCAATAACAGTTCAATCGATCAAATGTACCCCTGTAGGTATGTATGTTATACCCCTATTTGTTTTTGTAAGTGATAAAATATGGAGATTTTTTTTCTTTTTCACTGAAAGTAGAAAATTACTATTAAGTAATTCAATTTGTATCTGCTGTCCTTCAATGCCAAATTCAACTTTCATTGAAGACGGCAGAGATTTTTCAAAAGAGCTTTGCGTATTTTGGTGAATGATGTTTGATGTGCGTGCCATGGGCGGCGCAAAATATGCCAACAAGAAGCAGTGCGACGATGCTGCGGCATAAGCGCAAAACAATAATGGAAAGGACGTTGCCGGCATTTGAAACGCGAATGGCAGACTATATTTTCACACTACTAAACTAAATTTTCCGCATCGTTAATTTATATTAATATGATTTCTGTGTCACATCAACCACCAACGTTATTTGCCTTCGACACCGACGTAGCCAGCTCTCTCTCTCTCTCTCTCTCTCTCTCGCACTGCCATGCGAAACAGCGGAGCTCAACACAAAGATTCAACAGGCGGCAAGCGAACAAACCCAGCTGAAATCTTGGTGGCCACGTCTGATCCCATGTGCGTTTGAGCGTATGTATGTGTTGCCAACTGGGATTGTATGTCGCGACCTATGGCGACGCAATGTTATTTTATTTATCTAAATTGTTATTTTTCACACTCACGCAGTTCAATGAATTTGGGAAATTACGTTGGGGACTTTGTGTTAGGAGTCCAACGTCATTGCCGTTCTGCATTGTATTGCCTGTTGACGTTCAGACGCTCATCGGTACAATTCTACCATAAAGGATATCCTATTTACTTTATTTCCTACATCTACTCATACCAATATGTGTGCGTTTCTTTGAGCATTTTCTTCCAACAAAGCGTCTGAAAAGCGTGAAAATCTGGAGCTTCAAATGCAAGTTAAGCTTCAGCTAATTTTGATTTCAAACGGTTGGAGATTTAATCCTCTGAAGTCAATAAAATCAATTTTGCGGCATTAAAAATGTATTGCTTTAGCCAAGCACTCGTATGTATTTGTTTTGAATTTTTTCATATTCGACAAAAAATTCTCAAACACGAATGAACTTGAGAGAGTCAACAGTGTGAAAAACGAATTTAAAGTTGCTGCTTTGGGAAGGTACTTTGAAAATAATACTTTATGTTTAGTAGATAAATGAGTTTTTTTTTTCACAGAATTTACTTCTAAATTTATTAAGGTCCAAGAACAACGTGAATTTAAGAGATTTTTTCGAGGTCGACAAGTTTAGTGGGAAATGCATGAATCTCTTTATGACTTAAATTATACCTACATACATATTTAGGTCCTGGGTACATATTTCGAAATATGCCTTTAAGTCAGTTTAAATTTTGATGCAATATGAAGTCAAAAATCGGATTATTTGATTGCATAATTCAATCATGAAATAAAGAAATTCTGATTTTGAACCTTAAAGACGATTTAAGGAAAAACAAGTTTAACTTAAATTTTCGTATGATCATTTTCTTCAAACTTACCAATTTTCATTAGCAGCTAGAGAGTGCCAGCCATTGTTATTCGGTTCCCAAACCCATTGTCAATATATGCCTATTGCATTTGCTGAAAGAAAGACGAGAGGAATGAAAAATCTGTGTGAGTTACCTTTAATGATTGGAATAAATAAAAAGCAAGTAATACCCTAAACAGAAACACGACATTAACAACCGCTAATACAAATCGCAAAAGCAGATCTCCATACTGTCAATGCGCATTACCTTCTTGCAATCAGCTGACAGCACGGTTGCTACTTAAAAAAATATAAAGGCAGTTCAAAATAAGAACTTATTTGACTGAAACAGCAAAAATTTGTTGTATTTATGTGAAAAAAACCCAATTTTGTGATGTGCATTAGGTCCGCCAAATCTTAAAGCTGCACTTTCAGCTTTTAATTATTAGTGACTTCGATTATCTGATATTTGTGTTGAAGACTATCGATAGTTTTGATTCATTGACATTTACTTTTGCTTTGGAAAGTTGGCGCTGGCGGCGACAGGGGGCTTTTTTTAATGGACAGATGCCAAAAATGTCCGCTTTCAGGCTATTTACACGTTAAGACATTTCGATAATGAAACAAATTTTCGATGGCAAGGGAGGCAGGAGGAAGAGAGGAAAACGCTACCACACCACATCCCCGTGCGTCCCTAGCCCACAAAAAGTGTGTTTCATTATCGAAATGTCTTAACGTGTAAATGGCCTCTTTCCATTATTGAAATCGTTAATTATTGAATTTATCGATTATCAAAATTATCGATTACACTATTCCAAAAATTTCAGACAATTCTCATATCCTCGACATTTGATACATCATTCCTATGTAGAATTTTGCGCTGAATCTAAATATGAAGTTAGATTGTTCAAAAATAGAACAGTTTTTGAGATATTGCGAAATTGCGAATTTTTTTGGTTACAGAAAAAGATGACCTCACTTTTTATTTAATATCTTTAATATTTGTTAACCGATTTTTATTTTAGTTTTATCAAATGAAAGAAAATTAAATAATCTTTTCCAAAGTGAACAAGTTATTAGAATTCGTCGAGTTATGCTCGCTCAAGGTCTATAATTTGTGTAAATTTTCGTCATTTTTATCTATTTACCAACTTTTACATACTTTTTTATAACATAAAACAAAATATCCTCCTTATTTCGCCGTGTAGATCAATAGCTTATTTTATTACGTTCATTTTTAGCCTATTTTGATGGAAAAATGACTGAGTTATTCGCAATTTTAGCAAAAAAAAGCAAAATTTTATTCACAAAACTTTTCTACTTTTGAACAATCTGACTTCATATTTGGATTATGTATCAAATATCGGGTATTTTTTATTTTTGTTCAGTAGTGTTATTGAAATAATCCAAAAGTATCGAATATTCTAAACGAGATCGCGATTGTTCAAAAGATCCAGTTCTGCCTATCACATAATTTCAGTTTTCCAACGGACTTATTAAAGAACTTTAGTGACACCAGGTAAACGAGTTCAACCCCAATAAAAGTTGAATCACCCGGTGGACAGATTTTGTTTCACCATCTTCGACGACAGGTTATGAAACTCAGCAATTTCGACAGTTAAGGACAAAACCAATTTTTCATACATTTAAATTAGAAGAATCTGGAAAGGCTACATGTGAACATTTTTGTTTTTGTATCATAGAAAATCCGCGGAAAACAACTACAATTTTTTTTTTTTTTTTATAAACATTGAAGCTCGCCAGTGATGTCTTTTTATTTAATTTATTCAATTACTGCATGAGAACAAATGCATTAACGTGTCCATTAGACGAGCTCATGTAATTTATGATGTGCCCATTGTTGCAAGTAATTCTTTATTGGATTTTGTACTTTATTCGTGATGTCATTAATTGAAGGCGGAAGTAATGTCATTGCGAATGTAATACATCTTTAATATTTCCCTTCGAAATTGCTTAAGGGGACCTTCTGGTCTAGAATTTTTTGAAAATTGATTTTTTTTTTTTATATATTTCGGAAGAATAGACTTTTAAAAATATGCTGGCAAAGTTTCGTGAAGATATTGACAATATTTGTTTTGCTACAGCCTTTTTAGAAGGTGGAGACAGCAGGCAGCGCGCTTGATCAAAGCAACTTTAAACGCGTTTATCTCAAAACTACTTTTTTTGACCTGGTGTGAATGAAAACAAAAAAACCATCGAACCGATTTGTCTGGAATTTTTATATATTATTCATAACATCAATGGCTATGGCCCGAACTAGAATCGAATTTTTATTTCAAGAACTTCATATTTTTTCATAAAAAAAAATGGTAAAAAAAAGGGGAGTTTTTGATGGTTGAAATAAAAAATTGCGCCATTTTGTCAATTAAAAAAAATTTTTTTTATTCTTGTTCCTGCCATAGCCGCATGCATTCTGATTAATAACATATTTTTGTTTTTTTTTTTCGATTACCAGAACTGCCAAAATCTTTCACACCACGGAGGTACTTTTTCAAAGAGGGTCCACTTCAACGCCATTTTTAAAATACCAAAAAAAAAAAAAAAATTACAACAACATTTTTTATTTTTTGTCAATAAAGAATATAATAAGCCTGCATACTTAGAAACTCGTTTTTTATTTGGCTTAATACCAAAAAAAAATCATGAAAATACCCTAAATTTTCGTGCTCTAGACCAGAAGGTCCCCTTAAAGTAAGTACATTGGTGAAAAATTGTTGGTATGTATGAATTTCAGATAAATTTTGAGAAATGGTGGAGTTAGTCAGCTATTGCTATTTTTTTTTTTTTAAATACTTTGTAATAATTTTAAGCCCAAAAGCTTCATACCGCATTTTTTTCTAAATTTTTTCATCATTTTTAAATCTATATTCGCCCATTTACGTTTGACTGAGAGAATACGCGTATCGATACGGGTTTTAAGCTAATTTAATACGCGTATCCGGCTTGCAGGGGTACCATGATGTTTTGTAAATGTGTGAGTGCAAACAAGTATCGTGCTTTGCTGGGCAGCGTTAACTCTCTCAGTAACTTCACGAGCGGTCTTCCCTTCAGCAGAAAGTGTCGACCCAAGGTATTTGAACTTTTCGGTTCTTGAAAGGAAATAAAACTTATTTTGATGGTTCCTTTTTCGCATGGGTCTGTTGTCATATATTCCGTTATGCCGACATTCGAAAGCTTATTATTGATTACCAATAACTATTGGGTAGTTACCTACTTATTCAATTTGCCTCAGTTCATTTCCAGTTTAAACTGTATAGCATTAATCACAATGAAATGTCCCATATAAAAAAAATATTTTCTCCGTACCTTTTTATTCGGTAAAACTGTAAATTTCTCGTAAACATCGTGCATATCCTCATTTATTTTCGTTTTCAAAATGACTTTATCAGCTTGTATGTTTATTTAGTCTACTCACGTACATACACAGCGTATCTTATCTGCGAAATGTGCTATAGACTTATTTTATTGTTTAGCCTTATTCGTACCAGTCAGCATAAAAGTGGGAAAATTGAAGGCAAACACATTTTTAGAATTAGTGAAATGATGCGGGACATTTGAACCAATTTTTAATATTTTTTGTTCGTATATTTAGATATTTCAAGGAAACCGGTTCCACACTTAATTCGTGGTAAATGTATGAAATAAAAATTTTTTATGACGCTATATTTTAAGAGCGTCGATCTAAGTTTATGGAAAAACTAATTGGCAAAGCTTATTACTATGAATCGGACAAAAATGTATCCTGAAAATTGGGGTACATTGGTGTCCTAGCAAGTAGTCCTCGAGTATGGGAAAAAGAACTAGTACATGAGTAGAGACACGGATAGTTGAGAATAGCTGTTGGTATATTCAACCAGGCGTCAACAGTTGCTCAAACATTAATCTAATATATTTGCTGCTCGTGAGCCAGATAGGTCCGTGGCGTGGTGGATGGTGTGTGAAATTAGCAATCCGAAGGTTCGAGTTCAATTCCCAGCGCAGGCGAAGAAATTGTATACAATACAAAGTTGAATACATTAGAAGTGGAATTATTAGGGGACTAGTAGTGGTTACATGAAGGACTGAACGAAGGCTACACTTGGGTCAGTCCATATTACTGCAGGGTATGTATATTTGACCCAAATAAATAAATAAATACCTACCGCAAATTGAATAAAATCGCTTTAACAATTAGACGTAGCAATATTTTGCTAAAATACTTTAAATACTTAGAATGTGAACCTAGGCATTTTCTTTTCATCATATTTGATATCAGTGTCCATATATACATACAATTGTATGTATATGCGTATGCGTAATAATTTGAACAAAGTTTTTAGGAATATTTAAGCAATCAGGCACATTGAAACGGGACGAGTTGTTCGAACCTTCGATGCTCGTGCACTGTTTTGGTCTATAGAAATTTGTGGCGCCAAAGTGGCAAGACACCCTTTAATCATATTCTATGTATTTACACCAAATGTACAATTTTAGTTATCTCCTTCCACCTACAACGAAGCTCTCACCAACACGCCAATACAAACAAACGACGTCAAAAGAGGGTGAGAGGGAGACAGAGGGAGAGAGGAAGAGAGGAAGAAAGGGAGAGAGAGAGAGATGCAAATAATCTGAATCCTTTAATGACGACGTCTGAGGGCTACATCAAAATTGGCAAGAAAAATTAAATTAAATAAAAAGGCGTAGGGTGACTGATTTTATTCACTCTTGACAATATTTCATCCTATATCTTAAGCATGAACGGCTGCGATGAAATCTCATCCAAGATACATCCAATGTTTGCCCTTAATTGTTTGCGTTT
The DNA here is from genome assembly GCA_020466095.1 of Chlorops oryzae. Lineage (NCBI taxonomy): Eukaryota > Metazoa > Arthropoda > Insecta > Diptera > Chloropidae > Chlorops > Chlorops oryzae. Next base: position 84,647,810 of record CM035807.1, read on the forward strand.
CGCATTTTTAAGGATTCTCTTCCGCTCTCAAGAGATGATGTAAGCATACGCACACATATCAGAAATAGAAGGAAACCTCAACAATGATCAAATGCAAATATTTAAACGCTAATTAAATAAGCAAATAAAAAACCAAACGATAGGGAAGAACTTGAAAATGAGAAAACTTCAAAAAACTCGTCATCGGCATCGAATTAAAAAAAAAAAAAATCCTATACACAAAGGAAGAAATACGCAATAGGGACACATGAATGTATGCAATTATTTTTAACTTGAATTTAAACTTGAAAATTCCCTCATACTATGCCAATAGAAAATGCCAGACGAACATCCAGGAAGACATCAGTTAAAGGTGAGCCGAACAAAATTGATTCCTAGAAGAGATTTCTTCAAAAACACTATAAAATTTCATCGATAGGGAGGAATGGAAAAGGAATTAAAATACTTTCAATTATTAAAAATTTTTTCATCGGTATTTCCTGCCCGTGCTGCTGCTTCCTCAGCATTAAAAGATTCAAATTAAGCAAATACCTATAAAGGTTCATTCATTAAATATACCTACTGTTTCTTGGTCCATGAAATAGAAGATTATTCCCGGAAAAAATGATATGCCCCGCTTATTTAACCACTTTGGCGCGGAACTCTTATTTCTTTGCTCTTGATTATGAGCAGTTTTTTTTTTTTTACAGTTTCGAATACTTAAGTGCTTATTTACACAGAAATTTTTCTTTGGCCACTTAAACTTTTACCCGAGAAGGGAATGGGAAAGTGAACAAGTTTCGGCTGAAATTTGGTCTCCCGTTCGACAAGAAGTTGTAAACTCCATATTAAAAAGCGAAAGAAATTCTCGAACATCATTAAAAAATCTTCTGCGTGCAATTACATATTTTTCGAAGCATATTTTGCGGCCGCAGTATCAACGAGGTTGAGATGGAAATATCATGGTTCTGAAGTTGTTTGGCGAATGAACTTGCTTTGCAGGAAATTGCACAAGGCGTTTCATATTCGTTAAATTAGTCTTAGCACAAAAGCGAACTACATGTATGTATGTATGTATAAATTCATAATAAAAACAGAATGTTAATATAACTTACGATCACAGGAATATATGGGGTATTGATTTAATTTTACAATTTCGTTGGTACACAGTTCCGTTACGTTCGCCGCCTCAATCATTTCTTACTTTCAGAAAGGTATGAACCCTACAGTAATATGGACTAACCCAAGCGTAGCCTTCGATCAGTCCTTCATGTAACCTCTACTAGTCCCCTCATAATTCCACTTCTAATGCATTTAAGTGACCTTTTTAACATGGGCCTGTCATTGGAAAGGGACTAGTCTGCAAAACGGCTGACTGTAGGTCAGTTCTTTGGGTCAATTATCGTAATTTTCTCAGGTTTTAGGATAGTCAAAAAAGGAAAATAAAAAACTAATTTCTTATACATTACTTAACTAACTATATTCTAAGTTGATTAAAGTGTCATTTACAGACTACCCTTAAACCACTTCTTAGGAAATTAACCGGCTCATTACTGCAGGGAAATAATCTGGACTTGTAAGAAACAGTTTTTAAGAAAACATTTGGTCCACTCAGGGAGGAAAAAAAGCTGCCAGCCATAAAGTAAAGTTTCCATCCTGTCTTTAAAAACAAGTTAGCCTGTTCAACTTTCAAAAACTCCTATGAGTTCTACTTGAATTTTATTTATTTTTTTTTTGCTTAATTTTTTAAAAATATTAGTGGGACTCATGCAGCTTCGAAAATTGTGGGAAATGAGAAATTTGTCACACAACTGTCAAAATTTATATGAAAATTTACGATGGGAAAAGTTGCGAAGTCATTTGCGAAGCTGCATGAGTACCACTATTATTTAAATACCGGCTGGAATTTCTTCCTCGGCGCTAGCTAGGCTCTAGGTAGTTTATATCTTGGGCTTAGCTAGTAAAATCTAGCTATCACCTTCCTAGTTTGTTAATTCTTCGGCTAGCTAGCGCCCGAATTTAAACTAAGTGAGAATTATAAAAAAAAAGTTTTTTCCCAAATTTTCTCTCTCGGTTCTAGATGGACCCCCGCTAGCGACAGGCGTATTTTATCTAGTCGGGAAAAATCTAGCTAGGTGCTACCTAGGCCCTATCTAGTAACTAGATTTCTCTAGGCAATTTCCAGCCGGGATGTTTAAGGATTATCTACTTATTTGCAAAACAAAAAACAAATCGACGCTTGCCTATGAGGGGATTTGAACTCGCCGACGTCGGATGGTGAGCAGTGCTCGGACTTGAAAATTTTTACAGGTGGTAGATTTTTAAAGAAGACAGGTAGATTTAATTATGGTGTTAAAGTAAATGATTATAGTTGTGATATCAGTTTTGGCTTCTATAAAATTATTATCACCTTCCTTTTGAATCTTTGGCAATAGCTGCCAAAATTTATAAATATACACATAGAATTGAAAAATAAATTTTAATGCTTTGTATTCTCTCATATAAAAAAATGTAATATTAAAAGTGCGTAAGGCATGAGATGTTAATCAGTCTGAAAAAGCTGCTAATATTTACAAACCTAAAATGTAGAAGTCCATTTTGTAGCTTCAATTTTTTAAACGAATTATAAGATTTCTAATTATAAAAACATGTTAATTTGACTAAATGAGAGTGAAGAAATGGGGATCTACCTAAAATGCTAGACGTCCGATCACTGAGTATCTCTATTTTTTTTTAAACGAATTCTTTCTAATTTCTACGAGAAATCATCTTAATTTTATTGAAAAGAAATTCCACCTAAAATTTAGACGAACCTCATCTAGCATAAAAACTATAGAGAAATCTTCTAAACCTCGATCTAATTTTTAGGGTATTTTTTGTGGTATTTTCGCTCTGTGTTAAAAATAATTCTAATCTTCAAAATCCTTGCATTTAACTACCGTTAATTTTTCAATTCGAAATAAGTATTTTAAATTCATTTTGTTTGTGCTTTCCTTTAAGTTCGAATGCTCTTTTTAAAGCATTATTTAAATCGATTGAGACGTAAGCCATTAACATTCAGTTGAATAAATCGGTCACAATTTCATGGTTGATGAGCTGATTGCATTTGAACGAACATAATGAGTTTTTCATTCGAAACATCTGAGGCTTTTCAAGTATTCCTACCGAATACGAAGCGCAAAAATGTAACTAAACTGCATGATTATCGTTCTTTCCTATTAAAAAAAAAAAAAAAAAAGAGAAAAGGCGCCTATTTCTTGAACAGCAGATTCGATCAGAATATTCATGATTTCTGAAAATAATTCTTATTTACATACATATGTAAGTATATTTAAAATAATTCAAAAATTCGAATCACCATTAAATTTAATTAAGCATCATGTTGCATCACGTCACTTCTTCGCATTAATGCTCTCTAAATCATGACCCAAATGGCCTGTGTCCTTTAATGTGATACTGCACAGTGACCTTAAACTTTAAAAAGCAATAATCAATTGAATAATCAAAAATCAGTGGAATGAATCTAACGACTGTTTTCTACAATTGCCTTCAAGATGCCATCGCCCTTAGAGTTCGCCAACGGTTGAGTTACAAAAGTTGTTCAAAAAATTTATATATATAAAAATTATTTTTTCGCTAGGTTTATCATACATAACGTGACCAACTTTTTTGTTAACAAAAATTGGTAAAAATACTGGAATTGCATTTGAAAAATCGGTACACATAAAAGGAAGAAAACAATACTATGAAATGTGTATTTTATTTATTCCAGAGTAATTTTCCTCAAGATTGAAGAGCAAAAAAAAAAAGGTCCTCAATTTCGATTTTTGAATGTATATTTATCAGTTGAACCGATTTTTTCTACTAATTTCGTTTGAGTTTTTTAAATTGTATTTTGCCAGTAGTCAAATTCGGTACAAATTAGCAAAATCGTTTGGGTACACCGGTATCTTGCCTCAAAATTCGGTACAATACCGGAAAAATCGGTACAGTTGGTCACGTAAATCATACATGCATGAATTTTGATTCAGTATTCGAAAATCTTATCAAATATATAATCATAATAATTTGCCATTTTTATGTTGAATAAACTGACGACTGAGTTCGGCCTTTATCAAAAGCAAATACGCTTATCTTGGACAATGAAAGATAAAGAAATTTCTCCGATAAATTTGCGTTATAAAATTAACTTATGCTTCAACTGCAGTGTTGATTCTTGCTTTTCTGCATTTGGTATTAAAATCATCATCTGATTTTATTTAACAGAAACACTCAAGTTCTTTGAAGCTAGGTGCTTTCGAGTTTTAAAATTTTTGAATGTTCTTATGTGTGATCTCATAGGCCAAAATATGCGTCAAACCCAAAACTTTTAGGCATGAAAAAAGCAGCATTTAAAAAGAGGATTCAAGTAGTTAAATATTTTTTTTTTTTTGGCTTAGTAGACTATTTAATTGGCAGGGATGTATTTGTTTGTTCAGCAGCCTTTTAAAGCTCTATATATAACTTTTAATGCGCTTCCTTAGAATGCTGAAATATGTTTTTTGATTTCATTTGACCACTGTTCCAACGCCGAAAAAGCAAGCAGAGAATAAAGTCGTAATTGTAATTCTATGCACATGGATAAATCATTTTAAACGGAATGCTTAACACAAAACACCGATACTCTATTACCCTGATGTAGACGAGTTCTACTACCCCATACACTCAGTTCGTGTCCCAGCGCTAGGATTGCGGCATAAGCATTCGAACGGACAACGGTTTCTATCCTTTAAATAACCCATTGAGTGTTATGTCGGGAAACCTCGAAGGACTTAATTTGCAAAAACGAAATCAAATGACGCCGCTGTGGCGACGTTTAATGACTGAATTTCTAAAATAGGATGGTGGAAGCAAAGAGACCAACGCAAATAAGTACAGCAAACGGTTCAACAAGTGATAACGTAATTCGAAGAATACAGAACGAACACTTTTACACGATATTAACTTGAGAAAAAAAATTAAGAGTAACCCTCACTTAACCCGCCGATTCAGTCGGTCTTTCTGGACTTCGTAGTCAAGTGAAGTGGGATGGTGGCGGGGAGATGTACAACGAAGCTGCACTGGCAGATGAGTACGGAAATGAATAAAATTGGTCGTGAACGTGAAAGGTCATAAACGATTATGGATGCATATGTATTGAAAAATATATTAACGAGCGAAAATACGAAACCGTCAAAGAATGAAAGCAGGGCGAAAGAAAAAAACAACTTAAAAACGGGAATATCCGAAATGCGATCCTTTTGCCCGTTTGTGTCTGTGCAAACGGAAGTGATTCTCCCACATTCACAGTAAATCAAATAAAATCCCACAAAGCTACTGCCGGAATAAAGTGTTCAATTGACGCAACTGATATGATTTGGAAATTCAACCGCGCAAAAGATTTTCTTACTTCATTTAAAGTGGGCGTTTCGATTTCGTATCCTTTTGCCAGCATGGTCCTTGTGAAGGTAACGCAAACGCCCGGAACACAACTCTTAATCTCCCCCCGCCCCCCTTTAACAAGTACACAATCGTGATTTTAAGAATTCATCGCAATAATAATCAGTCGAGTCGTAAGCCTCCCCACAGCAGTGCATTTTGGTTTCGATGATTCGTATGTGAGCGAAGGCAACCTAATGTATGCCGCTGCCGCAAATGCAGTTATGTTCGCTGGAAAAGCGGCAAACAAAATGCAATTTGGGTGAATTGTCACGTTCTGGCTGAAAAGACACCAGTAGCTTCGACTCATTCACTAATTGATTGTGCACACAAAATGGGCATGTAATTGGCTACGTTGTTTTCCGAGGCCCTTCGTAAATGTACTTGTAAATAAGCACCCTCTTGATGTAGGGAAAGAAATGTGCCTGTCTAATGATTCAATTATACATAGGAGTAAAAAAAAATCTTCTATGATTCTATAAGCCGCTCTTTTATGCTCAAAAAGGGGCATCTACTCACGCTGTTTTTCGTCATGAACTTGTTGGTTACATTTTACTTTTCATAAAGGATCTTTTGTTTGTTGAAGGGGTTTGTCTCATTGGGCAAAAATTTTTTTGCCATTTTTTTTTTTGGTATTTTTTTATAGCTTGGATATTTGAGAATATCGTGTCAAAAGGATTTTTTGAAATTCAAAATGTGGTCTTCTTTGTCGAGCAAGATCTGCGCTAAAACGAGTATTTTTAGCGTTGCTTCAAACTTTAAACGTATTTATCTCGAAACCACATTTTTTGAACTGGCTGCCACGATTTTGCCAGTTCAACTGGACCGATTTTAATAAAACAAAGAAGAATCAGAGCAGAATTGTCAGCATTATGGCGTGAACTTCAATCATAATTTTAACAAATTTTTTACTATTTTTTTTACACTGAACTCCAAAAGGAATACCCGAAATCGATGCGTCATTTTTCAATGGCCTCCATTTTGTCAAAAAAAAAAAAAAAAAACCAAACTTATTTTGGAGGTTCACGCCATAATGACATCTATACTGGTTAAAACCCTGTTTTTCTTTTTCATTTCGGACAACTTGGAGACCTAGAATCGTAGCAGCTAGCACTACATTTTTTTTTTAGCATCCAGTTTGAGGGCCGAGAATATTTTTGCCGATCTGACATAAAAAAAGATTTCTTTATTAACTTTATTCAATTCAATCACAATAAAAACAAGTAAAGAAGTTTACATCGGCTAACCGATTGCACACATTCCTTTTCCTCAGTCTAAAATATGTTGAAACATTACCTTAACAAAAAATTCCTGCCGTTTTCGTTGTTCTAGCTTGGATATCTAGTTATACCTTATCTGTGTTGATTTAGCTTCAGAAACTCGAAATTATATTTATTGTACAAAGTTTTTTGCGAATGGTGGGCAAGGTCAAATTTTAACCGTTAGAGGACATTATATTGCTGCGAAATACTGAATTCAAAATAGTGAAAATTGTTTTTTGCGAATTTCGCGAACTGTGGTCATGGTCAAATTAACCATAAGTGACGACTTTATTTGCCGGCTAAATACACAATCAGAAAAAAATTTTTTTTTTTTATACAGATATTCTAATGTGTAAGGATGAGACTATAGTTATAGCGATGTCGCATTTTTTTTTTCAGCGAAAACTTAAGTCTACATGGTAGCTATACACACCCCAAATTTCAATAGCGATGTATAGTAAAAAAGTTTACAGGAAAACGTTAAAAATCGTGATTTTTGAAAACTTCTGAACACTTTCCCACGACCCAAGGAGGGACTACGAAAACAGTTTTATGCAGTTTTTTCGGACATTTACCTGGTTCAAAGTCCATGCCAAATTTCAATATGATTCTTTCATGGCTTAGGCGTTAATTACAAAAAACTAAAGTGTGACCGACAGACAGACAGACGACAGACAGACATGGCTAGATCGATTCCTCTTGTCACCCTGATCAAGAATATATATATATGTCTATATCTATCGCGATCCTTTGGTATGTTAGACACTCCGTGCCAAATTTTCTTTGAAATATTAAAAAAACCTAAATTGAAAAGGCTCTTTTCGTTTTCTGTCATTTAAAAAAAAAAAATCCAAAAACAGCCTCGCCAATTAGACAGACAACACCCTTGAAGTTAAAAAAACTGACAGTCGAAGAATAAAAAATGTGAGCGCATGGCAATACAATACCCGATGCATATAAATTAGAAATTTTTTTTTTTTTGAACATCCAAAGATCGCACCTATTGGAACACTTTCAAGCTCATATAAGAACCTAATATTCCAACTTCTGTTCAATTTAGCCCGCTCAAAATATCAATTTACCCTTGCATCAATAAGCAAGAAGGTGAACATTAGTGACACCATTATAATGAAACAGCGAAAATTCCCCACTCCAGCTACCATAAACGGTGAGTTTTATGGTTAAAGTTCAGACGAAATTTGTGGAACATTTAATTCTCTATAAAAGTGTTGCCACACTTTTTTTCTTTTTACATAAATTGCCATTTCGATGATGTTGCGATTCAAAAATTTGGACAATTCGTGTTCGTGACGAGTGCTTTTCAAAGATGGTTTCCTTAGAAGATCTGCTATAATTTAATTTACTTAATCCTAGTGAAGTGAAAGCTCTTGCCATTAAATTTCTTCACCTTCTTATTCTTTTTCTTCCTCCTAATTTGCCGGCAATTGTTGAGAAAGCGACTAATATCTATGGCCTTTAGGCCCGATTTCGCCAAGCTATTCAAATGAAAATAAATAAAGCGTGCTGTCAAATGTCATATAAAAAAAGTACATTTTCATTAAAGTTTTATTTAAATGGCTTGGTAAAATCGGGCCTAGGTAGGTAGGTAGGTTGAAGTGGCTGCCACTTAGGCCGTTAATCGGCCCATTGTAATACCAAGGAGGTTTTCTTGTGTTTGTGTGAGTGTATGTTTTATTATGTAGTGTGCCCCTAACATGCGATTTTTTGAAAAACCAGTGCTAGGCTTGGAACATTACACTCCGTTTCGCCTGTGCCGGGAATCGAACCTCGGACCCTGGGATCAAGAGCATAGCACGCATCCCCTACGCTATCCCAGAGCCACAAAATCGGGCCTAAGACTAGCAAAAATTTGAAATTTTAGAAAAATGTTTAGAAAATTTAAGATTTTAGAGCAATTTGTGGCTTTCGTAACTGTACTGAAGGTACCCCTAAAAGTGCGGTGATCAAGTCCATTCTCATGCACGTTCTTTCTTATGGCTCCAAAAATCTGAATACCTGATTTCATCAAGACAGATCAACTCCTTCCATAAGAAAACTGTACCCAGAGAGGCAAGCAGACGATTGTAGGTAATTTAAAAAAAAAATTGGGAATATGTAATAAAAGATTTCAACATCATATGAGAATTAATTTCTTATCCATGTTATGGTGTGTCTTAAATTTCAAAAGCCATTGGTTGCTCAATAATCGATAGAAAAAGGGAAAAATAACATCGCATGAGCTCGGAAATAATTGTTGATTTAAAATTCAATATAAACTGTCCTACATATTTGTTGAATTTAGGTGTAACATTGTCTGCAAACGTCAGTGGAAGCTAATTAGATGTTAACCCTGCAAAGCAATTTTGAATTTCAATCTTCGAGATTCTTATTATTTGGAAAAATTTTATGGCAACAAAAATCCCCGCTGTTGGATTTGTTAAAATTTGAATGAAAATAAGCCAAAATCTTGATGAGATTGATTCTCGCTAGGATATTTGTGAAGTTATAAAAGGCCTTATTTGAATCGCATCAACTCAAAACGAAATTTGTAATGTTAATGTAATAAAAGTTTTGACATTTTACGTTTCATTGCGTTTTCAAATTGTTACGTCGAATAATTTGTTGAGCAAAAGGTGCTACGTCCTGCATAATAAGTGAGAAAGTTTCCCGGATAATTATTTACATATAAATTATAAAAAGCTTTGAAAGTGTAGTCGAAATCGTTCAACTTTTCGCCTTTGCTTTCGCGTCATTTGTGAATTCCAATGACTTGGTAAGATAAGTTGAAATTGACACCTTTCTGATTATGGCGATAATATATTACGATCGATTTGGATGCATTATTTTTTTTTCTCGTTGTGTTTTCCTCTTTGAGCAAGAACTAAAAAAATACGCCTTTGAAACTTTTCTTGTTACTCTCATTGAAAGGTTCACGATGTTTGACCTTGTTAAATTCACTCCAAATCTAAAATACTTTCAAAAGATTTGAAATCACATGGGGCTCCCTCCATTTGAAAATATATGCTATCCCTCTACTCTAATAACAGTAAGCATAAGCATTTAAGTAAAAATACCTTAAAAACTTAATTTTACCAAAAGTACAAAAAGATTTCACAGGCAAATAAAAAATAAAGGTCCTGAAACAGAAAGATAAAGTTCTCTACCCTACGTTTTCTGGCGCGCTAGGAACGAATCTAATTTCGGGATTAACCCAAAACGCTTATGTTTGACTCAACCCCCTCCCCCACTACAAATACGTACATATTTGTATTTCAAATAGGTATTTCAAAAACAAATAATTGAAATACTGCCCCGCCCTGATTACAGATCTATTGAGGTTATTTAAGCTAATGAAAATTCTCTGAATTATATAAAAATAATTTGTCTTAGTGGGCTTGGCGTTCCTGATCACAGAGAGAGCACTGTACTAAAAAAAAAATTTCAAAAAAACAAAAAGGATTTTAAAAACCTCACAATCACTCACCTAACTGTATCCATAAAAAGCCATGATGCTTTAAATGAGAATCCAATGAAATTAAATATAAAATACTTTATTATGCTTGTTAGGTACTCTTGAAGCGAAGCCGTCGACTCTGCACAGCATCCAAAGATGCCCTTGAGCGATGGATTGCGGTGTAAGAATACATGAAATTAAGTCAACAATCAGAACGAAAAATGAATGTTTCACTCAAGCTGCTCATAAAACTGGGCGACGACGCCAGCTTGACACAGTTCACGTCAGTTATACAACGCGGCTATTCGGGGGAAAAAAACCCATGTTGTCCTCTCTCACATCGAGGAGTAACGTTAAAGCGTTGCCTGCTTTTAGGTTTCTATGAATTTCTTTATACGACTGAATGCCTTGCGCTGGTTGATCAGCATGCAGGGTGGCGCATTTGCTATTGACGTTTGACAGGCGATGTCAGGAAACTTCTCCCAGTTTAAACCCACTTCAATGTTTACACTTTCGATGCCATAAGTCATTTGCTTGGCCTATTTTGTTCATGGCTACGAAACGGGGGGAGGGGCGGGGGCTTCTTATGTATTGTCATGTCATTTACTTAATTTTTTGCACTAATACTATGAAATCGGTTTTGTTTTTCAATTTGGTTTTTTTCTTTTCTTGGATTTTTCCCCATCGTTTCCTTTAGCTGCACCGTACGCATATTTATCAGCCTTAGGAGTAACCACGGGAGGTTTTTCGCCTTGTTGGCACATGTTTTCCTCCTGTATGGCAACTGCTGAGATCTTGCCTCCAACGTAATTGAGTTAAACCTAAGCACATTAAACCCTGATCAAAATTCAGCGCAAGTCTTTTAAAACAATCATTGTGTTGTATTTGAGCGATAAAAATGGATTCAAGATTTTTCTTCGAAATCTGACTTAAAGGATATTTTCGTTCGGGTTTTGTGCGCAATAACAAGTGACAGTAATAACTTTGTTTATGAACAGTCCCACATTTAGCACAGTTAAATTATAGTTATTTTTGTAAGCATTATATAATATTTATTGGTATTATTTTTATCGGCCACGTTTATGAGTTTTCTAAACCTTCGAGAAGTCAATTTTGTATTCCGCAAAGAGTCAATTGTGAATTCTAAGAATTAGCTCCGAAGCATTTCTAAAACGGTTTTTGGTTTATAGTTTAACATTTGACGTTAGCTCATCTCTTTCGAAAAATTTAAGAATTATCTTTTAATCGGGGGCAGACAATGTTAATGTTCAATTATAATTAGTAATTATTAGGCTGCAAAAATTGTCCAATGACAACTGATTACACTAGACTGAACGAAAGCACGTGCTACACGTGCCCTTTCTCTTTCTCTTCCTCTCTCTTCCTCTTTCTCCATCTCTCTCCATCTCTCTCCATCTTTTCTCTATCCTCTCCTCTCTCCCTCTCTCTCTCTCTCTCCTCTCTTTCCTCTCTCTCCTCTCTCTCCCACTCTCACCATCTTCCTCTCCCTCTCTCTCCCTCTCTCTCCCTCTCTCCTCTCTCTCTCTCTCTCACTCCTCTCTCTCTCTCTCCTCTCCTCTCTCTCTCCACTCTCTCCCTCCCATCTCTCTCCCTCTCCACTCTCCCTCTCTCTCACTCTCTCCACTCTCCTACCCTCTCCCACTCTCACCACTCTCGCACCCTCTCTACCCTCTCTCACCCTCTCTCACCCTCTCTCACCCTCTCTCACCATCTCTCACCCTCTCCCACCATCTCTCACCCTCTCTCACCCTCTCTCACCCTCTCTCACTCTCACCCTCTCACCCTCCTCACCTCTCTCACCCTTCTCACCCTCTCTCACCCTCTCTCACCCTCTCTCACCCTCTCTCACCCTCTCTCACCCTCTCTCACCCTCTCTCACCCTCTCTCACCCTCTCTCACCCTCTCTCACCCTCTCTCACCCTCTCTCACCCTCTCTCACCCTCTCTCACCCTCTCTCACCCTCTCTCACCCTCTCTCACCCTCTCTCACCCTCTCTCACCCTCTCTCACCCTCTCTCACCCTCTCTCACCCTCTCTCACCCTCTCTCACCCTCTCTCACCCTCTCTCACCCTCTCTCACCCTCTCTCACCCTCTCTCACCCTCTCTCACCATCTCTCACCCTCTCTCACCATCTCTCACCATCTCTCACCCTCTCTCACCCTCTCTCACCCTCTCTCACCCTCTCTCACCCTCTCTCACCCTCTCTCACCCTCTCTCACCCTCTCTCACCCTCTCTCACCCTCTCTCACCCTCTCTCACCCTCTCTCACCCTCTCTCACCCTCTCTCACCCTCTCACCCTCTCTACCCTCTCTCACCCTCTCTCACCCTCTCTCACCCTCTCTCACCCTCTCTCACCCTCTCTCACCCTCTCTCACCCTCTCTCACCCTCTCTCACCCTCTCTCACCCTCTCTCACCCTCTCTCACCCTCTCTCACCCTCTCTCACCCTCTCTCACCCTCTCTCACCCTCTCTCACCCTCTCTCACCCTCTCTCACCCTCTCTCACCCTCTCTCACCCTCTCTCACCATCTCTCACCCTCTCTCACCCTATCTCACTCTATCTCTTCCTCTCTCACCCTCTCTCTCCTTTTCTCTCTCACCCTCTCCCACTCTCTCACTCTTTCTCTCGCTCTCTCGCCCTCTCTCAACCTCTCTCACCCTCTCTCACCCTCTCACCTTTTCTATCCCTCTATCTGCCTCTGTCACCCTTTGTCGCCCTATTGTCATCCTCTGGCTTACTACGTCTTTCTCGCTCTCCCTCTTCTCCTCACGCGCTCTCTAACATTTCCCTTCACTTCACTATCCGTCTATTCGTCTCTCCCTCTCTCTTCATCTTTTACTTGACGTTCGAACATGACATGACATGATTTTGTATGAAAAATAACAAATTTGAAAAAATGCATTTCATTAATTTTTAAAAAAGGACGTATACGAAATGCGATGTCTATTTTTTGAAATACCATCAAGAATTAATTCTTGAATGTAATAGCCTAGACAGACGTAGGTACCTATAGCATAATCGCGATTATACGCCACTATGAAGATTAAAGACGAATTATATATAGATGAAAGTAGGATTAATTCTATTTTAGTCGAAATTTCAAAAGTTTATAATTCTCCTTCTTGAGTAGGTAGGCAACTTTGGTGATAGCTGTTTTTAAACTTAATTGAGCGGATTAAATGTAAGCATTATTATTCCGCCATTGCGCCAACAGTAGTGAAAGCTTGCTTTATTATAATTACAATAAGCGCTTTTAGGAATTTTTGAAATCCATTTTCAATATTCACTTTGAGCTTCAAATTTCGTTAAAAAATTTTCACACATCAAAAAACTGGTTGCTTAATCATACTTCTTTTAATCTACCTTTTGTCGTCTGTTAGGGGTTTTTGGCAAAGTGGATTAAAAAAATTTAATCGCGATTAACAATATACGTCTGCCTACGGTATAAGATTTTCTGCATTACAATATTGTATGTTTGTTTACTATCACGCCTTCCTCTTTTAATTATACTTTTCCCTACTTCATCCAAAACGGCAGAACAAAATTATGTTCGTCTATCAGGACTTACAGATATTTGAAGAATTGAAAGAGGTCCTGAAATGTTGAGAGCAATATCACAATATGGAGGAATTTGGTTTTTCAAAACATAAATTAAAATAAAATACTGCGCGCTTCAGAAAATCACCCAAGAGTTTACGTTTCCAGCTCATCCGTTTCTTATAAAATGTCCCCCGCAAAGCCATCAGAATTCTGAAAACACAACTCGATGGAATTGCTCCTCTCGCAGTCCATTAAAAATCCTTTTGAATAGCACTCTACTGGGATTTGGTTGATGGTTGCGCCAATAGTTCCTCATTCTATTTTATTTTATTAAAATTTTCCTTTTGTTTCGAACACTTGTCGAGAACAATAATCGGTTTAATATGTTCGTCCGGCATTAGTGTAAGAAGCGCCCACGCAAACTCGCAGTGAGTGCTTCAAAATTCCAAGTCCTGATGCACAGCAAATGAAGATGATGCGCTGTTGTTATCCTGGCAAAACCGTTTTTGATGCTAACTTTCCGATGCAGAAGCTTCAACATGTAATGCAACAAGTACAGACCACAAACACCACCAACCCCAACCCCAACACCAAAAACGCCACCCCAACAAACAACGCCACCACCGCCTACAATGCCAACTATTGAAATTACAACATATTGACTTTTTTCAATTCAAGTATGGTTATCCCAGTTGCAGAGCTTTGTTTACCAATATTTACATAATGGCCTTCACTCATTCTAGTGGATTTCGTGGGTACATTCTTTGGCATTCATTCGACCGTGGTTGGGATGCGTATGCAAACATGCAAATCGCCCGTGCTTTGGAGCTAATTTTTTTTATACTTTTCCGTTTTTGTCTTTTTCATTCTATTTTTCCCCACATTCTGCCAGAGTTTAAAAATAATTTCAGAGCTACAGAGTATCTGTCAATTTGTGTTTAGCACTCTTCTTGAACGGACTTCTTAGTTGATTTTGCCTTGAACTGGAATCTATAGGGTGGTTTGAACAACATTTACGGGATTTGAAGACTGTACTTGTCATTGAAGTTGCTGCATTTGAAGCTGTCTTGTTGCGAAATGTTTGCACAAGTCGATCGTAGTTTGTTACGCAAAAAATGGAAAAGTGTTTCAGCACAACCATACATGGAGGATGGCTTTTTCCGGGTAAATAAGTTAATGGAGAGTGAGAGAGGATTCGGAAGTAGGAGAGAAGAGGAGAGAAGAGGACGATTGAAGAGGCGAGAGAGACGAGATGAGGAGAGGAGAGGACGAGAGGAGGACGAGATAAGGACGAGATGAGAACCAGAGGTGGACGAGAGGAGGACCAGAGGTGGACGAGAAGAGGACGAGAAGAGGACGAGAAGAGGACGAGAAGAGGACGAGAAGAGGACGAGAAGAGGACGAGAAGAGGACGAGAAGAGGACGAGAGACGAGAGGACGAGAGAGGACGAGAAGAGGACGAGAGGAGGACGAGAAGAGGACGAGAAGGAGGACGAGAGAGAGGACGAGAGGAGGACGAGAGGCGAGAGGACGAGAGAGGACGAGAGGAGGACGAGAAGAGGACGAGAGAGAGGACGAGAGAGAGGGACGAGAGGAGGACGAGAGGAGGACGGAGGAGGACGAGAGAGAGGGACGAGAGGAGGACGAGAGGAGGACGAGAGGAGGACGAAGCGAGGAGGAGAGAGAGGACGAGAGGAGGACGAGAGGAGGACGAGAGAGACGAGGAGGACGAGAGGAGGACGAGAGGAGGACGAGAGGAGCAGAGAGGACGAGAGGAGGACGAGAGGAGAGAGAGGCGAGACGAGAGGACGAGAGGAGGACGAGAGGAGGACGAGAGGAGGACGAGAGGAGGACGAGAGGAGGACGAGAGGAGGACGAGAGGAGGACGAGAGGAGGACGAGAGGAGGACGAGAGGAGGACGAGAGGAGGACGAGAGGAGGACGAGAGGAGGACGAGAGGAGGACGAGAGGAGGACGAGAGGAGGACGAGAGGAGGACGAGAGGAGGACGAGAGGAGGACGAGAGGAGGACGAGAAGACGAAAAGAGGACGAGAGGAGGACGAGAGGAGGACGAGAGGAGGACGAGAGGAGAAGGACGAGAGGAGACGAGAGAGACGAGAGAGAGGGAGAGAGACGAGAGGAGGACGAGAGGAGGACGAGAGGAGACGAAAAGAGGACGAGAGGAGGACGAGAGGAGAGAGGAGGACAGGAGAAGGACCAGAGGAAAAGAAAGGAGGAGTAGTGTTGGAATTGAGTATAAATCCCTCAGAAAGTCTCAAAACTATAAATTTTTTACCCTTATTCTGAATAAAATTCCCGCGAATTGAATGAAGATATTTTATCAGGAAAATGAATAAAAACTTCAAATTTTTTTTAATATACACATTTTTTTTTTAAGTGTAATCATACATTTTTTTTGTATGCAACTTAATTTATTCGTTTTTTACACCACTGGCTCGGAACATAGGGTCTCATTCTGATCCCAGGGTCCGAGGTTGATTCCGGCAGGCGAATCGAAGTTATGATCCAACTTAGACCAGTTTTCAAAATCGCATGTTAGGGGCACACTACAATAAACAGACTGACACATATAAAACAAAACCTCATTGGTTCACAATGGCGATTAGCTAGTGGCAGCACTTCGAACTTACCTACCTACACCAAGTTCAAACAATATACATATCGCTTTTTGATAAAACTGTGACACTTTTTGAGGTCATAATGTAAAATCTTTGACTACAGTTTCCAATGGCCTATTCGGGAATTGCAACGTCCTATTTTTGTTTGTCAGGTTGTCGAACTTTGTTTTTAAATCGATCTAAAAATGTTGGATGCTTGAAACTAATTTTTTTTTGGCAAACGAGATTTTAATCGGATATCTGTCCCGCATCCTCACGACTGACTTCCTGTGTAATGAGCTGGATCACTGATGAACATTTGATTACAAGATTGTCGGATATCCGCCCCTGCTCACTACATAAGAATTTTTTGTGTATTGATAATATTTTGTATAACATTTGATAAGGTTTCAAAACGCTTCATTTAAAAATCAATAAAATAAATTTGTTAATAAAAGCAATACTTCGTATAAAAAAATATTGAAATTAACCTGATATTCGAATGAATACTGTGTTATGTTAAATGTTGAAATTAGATCATTCGATTGAACTTATCACAGGAATAAATACTTTGAATGTATTTCTGAAGCATCCTGAGTATTTTTGAAGCAATGAAACTAGCATAACAAAAAGCTTTCTGCACTCGCACAACACTGTTGCCAGACTTTTAGGGGAATATTCCCCTGAATGTCTCAAAACAAGGATAAAATTCCCTAAAATTCAATTTTGAAATCTTCTAAAAACAAAAACTTGGTCCCATAAGGCTTCAAACAATTTTCCCTGACCACTTTTCGGCCCTAAAATTCCACTAAAGATCATAAATGTCTTTTAATTTAGGGGAGATTCCCCTAAACTGGCAACAGTGTCGTACGCGCCTATCATACTTTTGCGTGAACATGAGGTAGTCCCCCATGGAACGACTGGACTAGGCATGCCAATCCCGGGATCCCGGGATTTAAAAAAATAGTAATAATTCGTTAAATTCGTAGAAAAAATCGGACAAAATCGTTTAAATCTGTTAAATCGTTTAGTCGAAGTTAAAATATATGGATGTGTTAATCAAACTTTTGTTGAATAGCCAAGAAAACCACCGGGATTAATTTTGCGATCCCGGGATTTTGACATCCCTAGACTGGACCCATACAGAGTCATCGCCTTCATTCGAATTTTCTGTGTGTGTAGATGATACAGAGCAAAGTAAAATTCTCTCCAATCCCGCGAATCCCGCGGATCCCGCAGTTATAGTCCCGCATAGTGCGAGACCGAAAAATATCGGGATTTCGGTATTTCGGGATCCCGCTATACCGGGATTGGAAGCCCTAATATTAAAGCTAGAAACAGTCGCCGCGTATCGTATCGTAACGTAACGTGACGGACGATTCATGACTGGTCGATATACACATTTCCATATACTGGGTTGAATCAGCTGACACGTCACGTCACGTAACGTTACGATACGTAACCATGATTTTTTTAAAAGGGCGCATTGTTATTCATTGTCCTTTTGATTTTCGAGCAGAACGAAAACTTCAAAAGAAAAATTGTTTCGTTCGGTATAATTCTCATTTGTTTTATAAAATATGATATATAATACATTAGGGGTATTCACAAAGGCGTCGGAAAGTAGGAAAGTCGGAAAATCGGAAAAATTTAAATGCTTAAAAAGTTTTGCAAAATACAAAAAAGTTTAAAACGTTTTTAAGAAGTCGCAATTTTCCAATTTTCCGACTTTCCAACGTTTTTAACACGCCTTTTGAATATTCATCTCTAAGAACTTTTTAAGCTTTGCAAAAGCAGTCACGACAACGAAGTGACAAAATCGGATGAAGTCCATCCGATGGCTATTTTTGGGGCTATGTTCAGCGGAGGGCTCTGTGCCCATTTCCTTTGAACGTTAAGTAAATGTGTTTTGACATTTCTGCTTTTATAGGTATTTTAGAAATTTTTTTATATTTTAAAAATTATCTTGCCATTTCAATTATGTCCGTGGATAGTTCAACAATTTAAATTTAAACCCAGTTTTGAAAATTATCATGTCAATTCAACCAGAAAATTGGTATCAACCATTCAAAAGGAAAACCTATATTATTTGCAATAAGAAAAATTGTTAAAACTAAAAATATTCCTTGAAGTCGTTTTGTATATTTTTCCTTTTGAATTAACCAATTTTCTGGTTGATTTTTTCTCTGTGTAAGTTTAAGAAGTTCTCGAGGCAACAGCACCTATGAAAAATAAATATCTACTGATGGAATTTTGTTGTTACCGTCCTTTACTATGGACGTGACTTTCAGTAGAAGGACTTCAGATACTCGAATTGGCGCAAGTCTATTAAAAATGGGCAAAACTCCTTCTGCCGATTTTCGCGATGAGTTACACACAGAAAAATAAACGCTGTAAGAGAACAAAAACTTTTCGATCTTGATTAACTGTAGCAAAAAAGTGTTCAATTCAAATGCAAAAATATTGAATCAACATTTTTATATTTGTATCAAGCACTTTACGAATTTTTTTGGCAACAGTGCCGCTTTCAACGCGACAACTAAAAAACTCTTGAGTTGAAACGTATTTGAACGATGATTTGTTGAAAAAATGTTATGAAACAAACAAGAACCTGTTGAAACAAAAGCAAAGTATTTGATCTGAGAAAGTAACTGTTAATGTTCAAATCTTTTTTATTTGTCTTGAAGTGCTGAATAGGTTCCAAATTTTTTTTTGTTTTTGCTGTTCTCTCCCTTAAGTCCACATTTCTGATCAATCGCCCGGCAATGTTTCGATAGCGCAGTGGTTTAAGCTGTGCCTTGACATTCGAGAAATTTGGGGTTCTCTCACTGCTGGCGGCGAGAATTTTTCTAAATTTTTTACTTCCTTTAAATTAGTTTTTTTTTTCATAGTTAAGTTGTTTATCTCTTGATCACAGGGTCCGAGGTTCGATTTCCGGCACAGGCGAAACGGAGTCTAATTTCAAGCCTAGCACTGGTTTTTCAAAAAATCGCATGTTAGGGGCACACTACATAATAAGACATACACTCACACAAACAAAGAAACCTCCTTGGCTATCAATTTATAAAAAATATGTTTGACCAACAAATTAAAGTTCTTCGTTTAGCGAATGGTTAAGACGTTCGCCCAGGAATTTGGAGTTCAGCGGTTCGAGGCTTCAGCCAAGACGAGAAAAATTTAAATAAAAGTAAGTAAAGGAAGATTTATCATAAAAAAAAATAAAAATGAAATAACAATCATAATAAAATAATAAATAAATAACAAAAAGTCAAAAAAACAAATAAGAAGTTTTTCTTTTTTCCTCAGTTTCTCAGTTTTTTCTTATTTGTCAAACAACTAATTTATTTGTATTATATTCCAAAACGTAAACTATAAGACCAATAACGGAACCGAATATAAGCTACGAGTTTTAACAACAGTTTACATTTTTGATTCAAATGCTTTAACTATTCAAATTAACTACGGAAAATTTCAAAAATTCAAATGCCCCTGCGTTGTTGTTACAAATTCCTTAAGTTCTTGGGTGCAATTTAACCTACAAAAGTATTTGAAGCAAATTGTAAAATGTTTGGACCCTTTAGGAATTTTAACTAATTTTAAATTAATGGAACAACTGATCGATTTAAAGTGACAATTAATTTAAACTCTGACTTTTTCCGAACTGGATGAAAACTGCCTTTTTTAGCATGGCAATGTCCTACGCAAAGTCAATTGTCTGAATCTGCTAGTCTTTTAAATTAGTTTAAAATCGTTTATTGTAAATTGATATTATTTATAGTTTTTCTTTGAGTGAATTCAAAGTGGTATTGATTTTTTCAAGTAATTGCAGAAGGATATTCTTATAAACAAAAATAAGAGAGATTGATCTAACAATCCGATGTCGGTGATTAAACCCCTTCAGGCAAGAGTTTTTAAATTTTTTTTTTTGGTAAAAAGTAGCCATACTTATATATATTTAAATAATAATCTAACAAAGCTTAGAAGAATATGCTTTCAACCAAACTTTTTATTCAAAATAATAAAAAGAAAATTTCTAGTGGCAACTTCATAAGACTTTTTCAACAAAACGTGTGTATGACCTTTATTGAAGAAAGGTACTGTAAACTTTACTGTATGGGTGGCAGTTCTTTTCTTCACCATGAGATAATCAAAATTTTCCTTAATAAACAAAATTTACCTGCTTCTTTCAATTCCCAATTTTTCCACATCTTATTTCTGCCTGCAACAGGATTCGTACTCCAGCCTTCGGATGGCTAAGCGCAATCGCTATGCGCTACGCCACGGGGAGATCGAATACATATAGATTTAATATATTGTATTAAAGTTCATGAATGTAATCTCAATTAATTGATTTTCAACTAATTGCATAACATTATTTTTTTTCAATCTGATTGCCTAAATTCCGATAGGGAATTTACAGTGTTTTTCGCTGTGTGTATGAGCCCATAGAAATTATTTTAAAGTAAATAACGATAAGCTAACAATAAGGTGTAAATAGTTTGTATGTGAATTTTTTACACAGCAAATTTTATGCCTTAAGAAGTTTAACTCGAAACCGATTTTTTAATATTTCGATACTAAGTACTTTATCTGGATGTTCGGGGCCTAAGCTAAATGGAGCCCGGCTCTAAAGCTCAAGCTATCTCCTTCTTTAATTCAACACTGATGTTCATATCTTATCTGTCAGAGTTATCTATCTTTTTACAAATAGAAAGAATATAGGAGCCGTCGAACCGAATAGAATAAAACGGGGGTGGATATTTAGTTTGTTATAAAAACCAACAATAAAAAGCAAGGGCCACGGAAGAACCAAATAAACTACACGAAGTCAAAAGTCATGAAGGAAACATTTATGTGGACAAAACTCAAATTTTTTGTGGTCGAGAAAAAACCAGGGATCAACAGGGCTCGGATTTTGTAGACTTTTATAAATTCAAAGCATACTTTGTGGGGCAAAAATGGTTTCTTTTCTTACCAACATTTTGCGAATAAATTTAGCGAAATTTAACTTTAAACCGCTTTTTTAACTTCAAAAAAGTTCATATTGAAGTTTAAAATCGATTTGTATCTTAACTTTATAAATTCGTACTCCACAAAGTATGCTTTAAATTTATTAATGTCAACAACATCCGATCCCTGGATGTCAATTAACTTTTTGAGGCAAAAAGGCAAACAGAAAAAAAAATTGGGAGGAAGAAAAGGAATTTATCCTTGTGGCCCTTATGAGGTTTTCTACTCAAATCCAGGATGCCCTTTTGTTTTTTATTAAAGGTAATGTGTAAATTTGTTTTTAATTTCAAGTAAATTCAATAAAATTTTCTCTACATACTATCTGGTTGAAATGGTAACGTGCAAACGCTTTCAATTTTTATTCAATTTTGGAGAACGTTTACTTCCATTTGGCTGAAAGACCATCACTCAATGTTACGAGACCAACACTCAATTGCTATGAGCTGAAATCGGTATTTTCACTCAAAATACTTACCCCTCTGTACGATGATCTTTGCAAGCCAACCAACAGACAGCAACATGCGCAGTATTGCTGCCAATTACCTTCGCGTTAAGTGGGTGTACGTGGGTGGTCAATGCGTTCGACCCACTCAGTCTTTGAGTCGTTTGCGAAGTATCGTCATTCGCGTGAGTACTTGTTGCTCCACAGCTCGGCTCAAACGAGTCACTCGATTGTAATGCCAACGCTGCATAGCCAGCCGCCACCGCCATTAACGAAATCATTCCACAAGTGGTTTTCCCTAAGTTCAAGTCAGTTGTGTCCTGCTTCCGGCTTAAAAGTGCGCGTTAGTCGGAATTCTACGTTAACGGAAGTCGGTCGATTGCCTTGTGTTGTGTGCAATTGGTTAGTTGGCTCTAAAGAGTCTTATGTAAAAAAAAAAACAAAGAAAAAAAATTAAACAAGTTAAAATGTGGCTTACTGTTGTTATTTGATGTTCATCATTTATTATTGACAAGAAAACAAATTGAACATTTATGAGCTCTCAAAGATAAAGGCCACGTTAAAAAAAAGTATGTTTTAACATTTAATATTATTCAGTTAAAAATTGATATTTAAAAAATTGTATAACATCTACCCGTAAAAAAACTATGAGATCTTTTATTTAATTAGTTAGCTCATAAAATATTTTCATGACGTTCGAAAATCATTCATTAAATTATAAAGTAAAGGGAAAATGTATATAAATCGAACAAATTATAATTTCTAGCTAGTTTTTCTTATTTTTGCCAAATCAATTTTTAAAAAGCCACCCTTATTTATCTGTTTCCATTTATATTTTTCTTCACAATATCCTCGGAAAAGTCAACATTTTCAAACCAATTTTAAATTTTTTTTTTTATAACGAAAAACTACCGAAAACAGTATATTACCAGTATATTACCTAAGTAATATAAATATGTCAAAAAACTTACTGCGCAAAAAAAAATATAAAGAAAAAGTCTTGCGCACAATCATTCGAAGACTTACTCAAATAATAGGAAAGCTCCCGAAACTAGGCTCTGAAATTCTCTGAAATACTTAGTGAATCAATTAAACGATCAGAGAATTTAAATCTTTTCAAAGTGGATGTGGTTACCCATCAAATGACCCCTAGAGTTATCTTCACAAAATGGAACGTCCGGATATGTTCATCGGATTTTCTGTCTTTGATTTTCGTTGGTTTGATGTATCCCGTTTTAACTGAAAACAATAAATAGAGTGGCGTGCAGAAAGGAGTTCAGCTTTGAGACTTTTGGAATTCGGGCTCTATATATCTCTGGTATTTATAAATAAATATGTTGGAATAAAATTATCAGCAATACGTTAGTCCGGTGAAAGTCTACATTCAGCCCATCCAATAACGCCCATGAAATTGAAATTTTACATTTACCATTTTAATGAAGCTGTAAAAAGTCCCCATCGGAACCATGTTCAGAAAATTTTATTCATGGATACAAATCTGGAATAGGTACCCATAGCATGTGCATTATTCAAAAACAATGTAAGTTTGATCTTCAAAGACCATCCCAACAATAGTAATGATTTCCGAAGATGGCAGGGCAACTTCGTCCGCCCAAGACGGTGGACATAGAGAAGCCCAAACCAAGTTTTATTCGTACGAGTTTGAATAGCAGTTAGGGCGTGGAAAGTAAGTATTCCCCAACAAGCAAAACAGGGAAATTTTTACCAGCCTTAAATCCATTTAGACCTAAATTAATTGGTTTCATTTTTTCACATTTTATTCTATATATGCCAGGCCCACCTTGTAGACTATGAAAAACAATTCCTTTGAAAAGTCATATTACCAATAATTTTTTTGCCAATAACTTCAATTGATGCAAATGTCATCAAACACTCACTTTGTTTATATATTTCGTAACAATAATTTGTTGTTTTGTTTTTTCATTTAAGTTTCAGTTTCTTACATCTTATTTTGTTTACATCAGAGTTGTATTTTTACATATTACACCTAAAGGATGCCACACTTTTTTTTAAGCTTTTTTGTGCAAGATTCATAACAAGTTTTCGACATCAAAGCAAACCGGAAATTTCGGCAAAATTTTTTCATAATCAACAGACAGACTCCATTTTTTAATTTGTATACAGTTTGAAGACGGATCAAGCCGGAGGACATTTTTTTTTTCCATCAAAACTATAAAAGTGTCAATTTAAAGCACAATTTTCTTTTGCTTATATTATGAAATTCTGCATAATTTCATTAATGTTCTTAATTGTCAAAAAAGTACTATATTTTGATAATAAGTCCCCCAAAGTAATAAATAGTTTATTAGGAAAACACGCAAAGTGACTATTTTTTTTCAATTTAACTACAAAAATATGTTCTGACTTCCGCTTCCGGTATTCTGTATAGAAACAGCATTTGAAAAAAATTTTGATAATTTTCTTAATGAAATATTTCTTAATCTAGCTAAGTTATGTATATTAAAAATTATATGTTTGAAAAAATCCATTTTTTCCGCTCAGAACCACTGTGTGGCGTGCAGAAAGGATCAGGTTTGAGAATTTTGGAATTCGGGCTCTAAATCTCTGGTATTATAAATATATTGAATAAAATTGCAGCAACTCGTTAGTCCGAATTTGCAAAGCCAAATAATTTACATAATTCTTTTAGACTAAACCCTGACTCAAAATTTATAGTCAATGTGCCAAAGATTCAAAACATATTCTCAAACACACAATAGTATGACTCCGAAGATGCAGGGCAACTTCGCCGCAGACGGTGACATATGTTAGAGAAGCCCAAACCAAGTTTATCGTACGAATTTGATTGGCAATTAGGGCTGGAAAGTAGTATTCCCAACAAGTAAAACAGGGAAATTTTACCAGCCTTAAATCCATTTGACCTATTTTGGTTCAATTTTTCACATTTGAAGCCAAACTTTTGTAAAAAAGATAACCCAACCAGCTTTTGAGAATATATTTTTTTCGAAAGTATGGAAAGCTCACAAAACCATTTTTTGTTAAAATTTTTTAAGACTTGCAAATCTATTTTTAGTTAATTTCTTCTTAAAAAATAAATTAAATTTGTTTTAGAAAGCCAAACTTTTATTAAAAAGATAACCTTACCAGCTTTTGAGAATATATTTTTTTTCGAAAGTATGAGAAAGCCTCACTATAAATAGCCTAGTAGTGACTTTACTTGGGTTTCGAAATTAGGTAAATTTTTTTAAAGGCATAATGACCATTATTATGGTCCAAAATTCCACTATTAATTCCGTTAGACTTTTAAGGCGATATTATGACTTAAACTGTTTTGCTTTGTTGCCTATCTCAACATAAAAGTCGAAAATTGAAAATTGATTGAAAATTCTTCTTCGGCTATTTTTCAACAAAAAAAAAAAATTTAATTTTTGCATCGTTGAAAATGAAGGAACTCCTTCACCATAAATCCAAGCTGACATGCATATGGATTAAGATTTTATGAATCGCAAAATAGTTTTTAATTAAGTCCATATTTTATTTATTTTTCCTTTGATGAGACATTCTTTACAGACAATTTTCCGTTCATTGTTGTATTGAAGTAATAACTATTGATGAGCCTCAAATTATCTATTTATAGTTCCTATATCTCCCTCCCTATTGCTCTTATTGAATTCGTTTAATTCGTAAGCCCAATTTAGCTGAAAAATGCGCAGTTCCGATGTCCTGTTAACTGCTTCTAGATTTATTTTTGGTCGATTTGTCTTCTCAATTACCATTTTTTACAAATTGAAGACGTACAGACGAATTTTTCCTTAAGATCAGATCAACAAAATGTAGTAAAATTGACTTGGAGCTACTTTCTAAGTTGTGAGGCCTAAAACTTTCACTTCCAATAAAATAGAAATTGTTTAAATTCCTTCGTAGTGAAAAATCTTGACTACGATACTTCAAATTTGAAGTTCCACATTTCAACTGATATGCTCTATGTCAGTGTGAATATTTTAAAGTTTTGTTATTGTAATTTTTTTTTTTTTTGGTAGTGGCTAAAAAGCATAAAGATGAGATCAAACCATTTTCTCGAGGAATTTTTGAGCAATTGGTTGTTGGATATGGAAGAAGAATAACTAACCTGTGAGTTTCAAATGAAATATTTAAGCTTTATCTCGATTGACTCAAGTCAAATTTCCATATCAGTGTGATGGATACGAGCTATTATCTTCAAAAGAAAGTTTATTGGACCCAATGGACAACCGACCAGAATGAAATTTGCCAAAGTAATTATTTGAATATACGTATGACTAAAAATGTAATAAGCTTTTTTTACAGTTATTTAAAAAAATTTTTTTTTTTTTAAATACTCGCCATCTCTCCTCTTTTGATTTCCTGTCTCTCCCTCTCACTTTCTCTCTCTCTCTCTCGCTCTTTCTCCATCTCACTCTACTCCTCTCTATTTAGCTTTGTCTTCTCCTCTCTGTCCCTTTCTGTCTTGATCTGTCTTCCTCTGTGTTGTTCTGTCTTGTTCTGTCTGTTCTGTCTTGTTCTGTCTTCCTCTGTTTTCCTATGTATTCCTCTGTTTTCCTCTGTCTTACTCTTCCTCCCTCTCTTTATCTCTCTTCGTCTTTCACTCTCTCTCTCTCTATCAGCCCCAATCTATCGCTTTCTCTCCGTCTCAACCATTTTCTCCCTTATACCCTCTCTTTCCGTCTGGCCCTCTCTATCCTTCTGTCCCTCTCTCTTCCTCTTTCCATTGACGTCCAATGACACATGATTTTATATTTTAAAATTACAAATTCCAGTTCATTATGCCTTATCAAACGGTTTTGACTAATAAAGAAAAGGATTTTTTGACGTTTCGTTTGATCCGGTGTGTTCGGAGCCTCATATTTTAATATAAGACGTATACGTAATGTTACAGCCTGCTATAAATAACATTGCTCATACGTCGTGTTTTAAACTAAGCATTTCTCCAGAACTCACGAACATCGGCCGATTTCGAACAAATTATAATACATGTATGTAAACCATCTACACGACTATTCGAACGATCCCTGAAAATTTGATCGAATTCGGTCGGACCATACGTTAGTTATAAACGAACAATCTTTTTACAAAAATTTTTATACAATAAATTACGAAAACCATGTTATGTTTTATAGCGTGCTTATTATTTTAATAGGTTTAGTTAAGAGACATTTTTGCGAACAATCATTTGCAAGTTTTATTAATTAATTTTGCAGCCTATTTAAAATGTGTTTTTGTGCCACTAAGCTCAATTGGTCTTTCGACCAAACACTGGGCAAAAACGGATAATGTCTAAAGGGGTTTTTAATACTTAGAAGTATTTTTTTAAAATAGCTAGAAAGTGGCGCAAAAACGCGAACACACTGAAAAATTTTAATCAATTTTTTAAATATTTTTTTGTGGAAAATCTTTTCTCAGTGTAAAATTAAAAACAATTTTTTTTTTTGCATTCTCTGTTAAATTAACTATAATTTTTTATATCTTCCCTTATTTCTGGACGCCATTGTATGTGCTGACGGGAATTAGTGCGTCATTGTTTTTGTTTCAATATTTCCCCGAATTTAATTGTTAGGTACGCTTTGGACGCCTCATTATACTCGTTAGAGTCTTATTGAAATAAATCTCAATGAAATGCGGTACAGATATGTGAGTTCGCACACAACGAAAAATGTCACATAAACACAATGAGATTTACGTCTGAATAACTTTGTTGACTATGGACTATGGAGAGAGACAGGGGTCAAAATTGAAGAAATATTTACCCGAAAATCCTCTTTTTTATCTTGAATTCCATCTTAATTTATTAAAATAAATAAATCGGCGAAAAATAAGAAGAAAACTTCTTATTCGCTATTTTTCAAGTAATATGAATACATTGTATAAGGGTGGTCCTTATTAAAAAAAAAACAATTTTTTTGCAAGGAACCAAGTACTTAATTTGGTTTAAGTGGTACCATAAGAAAGTATGCTACCAAAATTCAAAAATCAGATATCAAATAAGAAAACAATCAAAAGAATTCCACTAAATTTTGACATATTTTTTTATATTTAATTTTGCTTTTAATCAAATGTCTATTAAAAATAACTGTGTAAATCTGCTAACCAAATATTGGCGTTCCCGAAATAAGCCATCAGCTTTCACTCTGTGTGTTACAATTCTCAGAAGCTCAAAAATGTGGTTGCAATAAAGATTTTTCCAGAATTGAAACTTTTTAGGCACAATCCGCCAATCGTAGATGCCTCATGCGGTTTAAGCTTGAACATTTTTAAATATTCTTTGAAAAAAAAAAGAATTTAAAATAATCAAAATGTTATCGGGACTAATTTTTTAAATATTTTTCAATACAAAAAAAATTTAATGCCTCTATTTTTTGAAGGAACAGCGAATGTTTTACGATTATTTGGCAATACTTATTTACTTTGAGCGCCATATATAAAACGACCATCAATAACCAAGGTACAAAAAACAAAAGTGAAAGTGAAGAAAGGTGACCTACCCTACCAAACGTTTTTGGGGAGTGCTTAGCACGAATCTAAAGTCGGATTTAATACGCCATTCCATATGCCAGTCGCCATAAACCTTTATTTGGGGGCATATGTGTGGTAATTTGCCAGGGTACCAAATATGTGGACGGATATCTCCGATTCTCTTTTAGTAACATCCCCAGGGACCAAAATATCTGTCCGCCAAATTTCGACAAGACTGACGGGGATTCATTTTTCGATCCTGATGAAGAGTATGTAAGTCGTAATCGTAATCAGCGCCGAATCGAAAGTGCCAATATTCAGAAACCTTAGTATATTTTTTTTTTTTTTGCCAGAAAAAGTCGTATTTTTACCCATGGTGCAATTTGCACAAAAGGATTGAGCGCTCAACTTAAAACGACTAAAAAAAATAAAGCTGAAAATACTTATAAACCTTATACACTCAATGCAATATTTCTAAAAATAGGGACTTAAAGATGAAGACTCTGTAACAAAAGAATTTTGAAAAAAGCGATTTTCAAAGTCGTCTTAGACGGACTTTAAAAGAAAATCATTTTGTTTTCATTTACTGCTTAGAAACTGTCGCGCTCGAATAAGGTTATAAGGTTACATTCCTCTTGGCATCAAAAGGTTTGACGCAGCTTACCACTTTTATTTGTGTAGTAATCATGCTGAGAAATGACTCAAAAGCGATTATTATGCACTTGGATGGAACAAGGGCATTGTACTGTTCGGTCATAGCAGAAATTGCACAGGAAGGATTTCATGCGCTGCTGCTGCAGTATTCTTGAAATCGATTTCTATATTTTCTTAAGCAAATAAAGAAACACCAAGGAATATGAACAATGAAACCGAACGGAATGTAATAAAATTGCCCCGTTCTTAAGAATTATTATCTTAAATTTTGAAGCTTAAACTTCACTAATCATATCACGGGGCTTCGTGAATTTAGAATTAGCGGACAAATCTATTCTTACTAAAATGTGTAGTGATCCTGAAATATGTCAAATGGTGAGATAAATTTTCGATTCTTCCTCTCGAAATGTTGCTGTATTGTACCTATCTCAAATACCAAGTAGCCAGCCTATTTTTAAAAATGTTTGTTCACCTCAGCCAGGGATTGAACCCGCGATTTTCGGATTCTGAGTCGAGCACTCATCCTGCACTTCATACTAACGCTCAACTGACGATAAAACCTTATTTAAATTTCAGTAGCCAATGAGATTCAAGCGCAAAAACAACACCCCTCTACGATGCCATGTGCCCCAAGGTGTCATGCATAATACCGGCACCTATATGTCATCGATGATATCACTGATGACTTTGTCATGCAGGAGATATTTTTCCGCTGGGTAGATAATCACCTGAACAGTTCGAGAGGTTCACCGTTACAGAAAACGTTATACTTAGTAGGCGTGGCTTCCTCTTAGGCAATGGAAACGAGACACTTACAAATGTGCCGAATGCAGAAT
Organism: Chlorops oryzae; assembly: GCA_020466095.1. Classification (NCBI taxonomy): domain Eukaryota; kingdom Metazoa; phylum Arthropoda; class Insecta; order Diptera; family Chloropidae; genus Chlorops; species Chlorops oryzae. Next base: position 84,677,554 of record CM035807.1, read on the forward strand.
GCTCTTAACCCTGCTGTTACTTTAAGAAAAATGCTATAGAAAACATTGGATCCACGGTGTATTTTTCATACAAAATATATAGTCAAAATAAGAATTTGAGCTGATTACAAGAAGATTGTTCTGGCTGAAAGTAAATAGATTTCATCAATCTCCAGATATTGGCCTCAAAAAATTTGAATTTTGGACCAAATGGTGCTAAGGCACCAGCAGGGTTAAGTATACACCTATGGGACCGAGAAATATGTCCGCTTAACACAGATGTCCGGTTAAGAGGAAACCATTTGAGAAGCAAATATACTAGAAAATTCCCAAAAAGTGTCCGCTTAAGAAGAGTGTCCGCAAGGATAGAGTACATTGTAATTGATTTGGGGAGGAACGGTTGCTTTTATTTTATGCCTTTTGTTTCTGTTCGTTCATATTTTCAACCTGAACAAGAAAATTGATTTAGACTCAAATTATACAGACCTATCAGAATATTCCTAGTTTTTGGTGATTTCAAATTTCGTGAAGATTTTCAATAAGTTTTGATTCCGATTCCATGGTCGTTATGCTTCAAATCATCTATTTGCTGCCGCTAGCTTTAACTGAAAAGCTGCAAAAATATTTTCCAAGGCGGCGAAAGCACTTTCATTTTCGTTCATTTAGATGCAGTGCACCTGATATTTTTCTAATTTATGGAGTCTGAAGCATGATAGTGATACCTAGCACACATGTGTATGTATATATGTTTAAAGTATCTTCTTCTTGTATATGAGATTTTTTGCACAAAACAAATTCCTTTAATCTTAATCTTCAGTTTAAAAAAATTACTTATTTCATGTGCTTAGGAATAAAATATTTAAAATAGAGATGGCAGTGTTTCAAAGTTCCACGGGTAAGCTGTTCCGATTCATAAACATAGTTTGGCGAAGAAAAGAGTAAGAAAAGTTGCGAGGTCCATTTCATGCTATCGTAGGAGTTGCAATTGGTTTGTGGCACATTAACATCGCATAAGTAAATATTTTTGGCCTTATACGATTTGGTCTAGGTATTTCAATAATTGTTTTTACTCAGTAATGGGAGACTTTCTTTCATGTGTGTTAAGCTACAGAGATTTTTTGTTTAATATCGTGTTGGCATGTTGGCTTTTGTCAGTCACAAATTGTAACCCATTCTGTTATTATTAGAGAACTATTTGAAAATGAAACTGGGGATTGCTCTGTTGCTCTGAAGATTCTGGTTTAAAATATGTATGTATTTACCGGGGAGCTTGAATTAGAGATGGTCTTAGGCTTGAGATGGTAGCTTTGGAACTAGAAATATGATGTCTTATTGCATTGAAAATCGCTTTATCACCAATTATGAGTAACTATTCTGTACGGGTGCTCAATCACGACTAGAAAAGGACATTGCCGGATTATTTAGTAAAATTTGCTTTAATTTCCTATCGTTTTTTTGTTTTTGCCAGCAGCTATGTGGAAAAAAGATATAAATATTTGTGCTGTAAAAATAGACATTTCTTACATTCGAGTCTGTTGGTATAAAAATAAATAAGTTGGAGCTGATTCGTTGACAGGTCACCTGAATAAATCAGTCGTTTTACATAAGAGCCAGCACCAGCACAACGTTTGCAATTCTTTTACAGGCTCGGAGATGTCATATTTTGTTCGTTTCCAAATGAGACTTTCATAAAGACTGACTTACATGTTTCTATTTTATTTGAAGCAAACTTCTTTGTATGAAAATATTTCCTTAAGCTCTTTGGTGGAGCGAGTTGTTCTTTTTCGGCATGCTACAGGAAATTTTCTCAAAGCAAAAGTATATAATTAATATAATGAATCGGACCATAGAATCGGAAATTAAACTAACAGGCGTGTCGTGTCAATAAATTTTGAAGAAGGTTAATATTATAAATCGATAACGTTTTGAAAAAGTGTCCTTTACTGGGCACGAAATGGTCAATACATGTTATGATGTTATAAATTGCGGGACTGATCAAATAAGTGTTAATACCCATAGGTCTCTCTCCCTTTGCTTAAGATCTTCAGTGATTGGTACTTAGCATTTTCGTACTTCAGGCAATAAGTGCAGAGAAATAAGAACATGAAATCTCGTGGGTGCATGATAGATTCGGAGGATTAATTCACTCGGCTTTAGTGTTAGAGAAGTCTCCTTTGACTTTTTTAAATTTACATTAGTATTTCGATATAGGAAATCTATATCCTCGCGCATCCGTTCAAGAGAATATTTCGAAAATTCCCCTTAAAAAAAAAAGATTTCTGGTCCTTGGACGAATAGGAGTGACACGCTGGTGTGACGTCACATGCTCACGGCTTACCAGTTCCCCGCGGAGCAAGCGCACTGAACACAGAAAAGCCCCAAACCTCGCCCGGGAAAAATGTCAGGTTATTTTTTCCGGAATTAAAAGCTAGGAAATAGAAATTTTCACTTTTGCCGAATGCAGCCCCAGCTTTATTCAACAAATAGCTGTGACGTCATCACGCAGATTTGATCTCTTCTACCAGGAAAGAAAAGTGGATTCGGAGGAGCAGAGTCTTTCGAGGAATAACCAAGCCTTCAAGATACTTTCTGCTGAACAGCAAAAACTTTTTTTTCTATATGCATGTGAAATTACGATCATGTTTATGCTGCAATTTATTTTTAGTCATTTCTTATGAAGTTCCTTTAAAAAAATCATTTTATTTTCTCAGACTTTTGCGTTTTAATAGGCAAAGCAAAAAACTGCTTCAGCTTCTCGCCACGTTACGTTACATCACAATTGGTAGAGAACATCTCAGACCCACTATTTTTCCAATTATAGTACAACTATGGTGCTGTCAAATAAGTAAGACATGGCGGGAAAAAAAAATGGATGCTTCTCCGTTCTTTTTACATAAGCCATACGCCAACATGTCACGTGCGCCATATTGTTTTCAACGCTCACTTTTCCACTTTTTTCAAAATAGTCTAAAAGAACCATAGACCTTGTGACGACAAAAAATTTATTTTGAGAGACCAAACATATGATGCAGTTTAAATAAAAGTAATAGATAGGTATGCAAAACAATTTGACACTTAAATATTATTTTTTCAAGAAAAGCTGAGACCATAGCAGCTATTTTTTTTTAACCGCAACTGTAGGTACATACATATGTATATATAATTGAAAAAGTTATTTTTTTTGATTCTAGAAAATCATGAGGACATAATACAAGTTTCGGTGGGCATTGAAATGTATAATATGGATAGTGTTCATCTGGAGGCACATAACTTTCTTCATATTCCACAACAACAACAACAACAGCAACAACATGTTCAACCACAGCCACAAATAAATGTATATTGCGCCGAGAATCCAGTGGCGTTAAAACCAGACACACAGGAAAGCAATTCAAGGCCTGTTCGACGAACAAGTCGAAGGACTTCCCAGGTAAAATCAGACTCTGACGTGGTGTATTTAAGTAGCAAAAGAATCTTAAAGATATTGATTGAGAAAATAATGGCTTTCAAGTAATCTCCTACCCTACCCTAACACACGTTTAATAATTATTTTGGAACTGCGTTCAAATTTTAAATAGAGTGGAAACGAGTGATGGGTGGATTTTGACCCGCAAGCGAGAAAATGCATTCTCAGTCGTTTGTTTGAGCTCGAATAAAATTAGGCTATTCACAATATTACGCGTAACTACATGGCAACAGTGGCGTTGCGAGACATTTTGCGGCCTCGGACCGATGGAGCCATAATGTAGGAAATGCCTCCCCCTCCAACCGGCCTCAATAAAAATACCTGCATTAACATTTAAATATGATTTGGCGCTCGGGGCGGCTGCCCCCTTCTACACCCCTCGCTGCGCTACTGCATTGCTACGAGTCCAAGTTGCTTACAAGTCTGAAAAATCTAAAAGCTGTTTCAACAGAATTTATTCAGAGATAAATTCGATCGTCTTTTGGGATGATCATTAAGGGCTGTCCTCAATATAGCCAAAAATACGTGTTTTCGACGTTTCCGAATTTTGGGTTAAAAAGTTTTGGCAATCGGAAAAAAGATTTTTTTTTCGATTGCCAAAAATTAACATTTCTTAATAGAAATGCTTGGACCCCATGTATGTTGGAGTGGCTGCCACTTGGGCCGTATACCGCCCCGTTGTAATACCACGAGGGGTTTTCTTGTGTTTGTGTGAGTGTGTATGTCTTTCTATGTAGTGTGTCCCTAACATGCGGTTGTAAGAAAAACCAGTGCTAGGCTTGGAACATCGATCCTCGGACCCTGGGATCAAGAGCACAGCACACATCCCCTACGCTATCCCAGAGCGACGCTTGGACCCTTAGGCCGAACAAATATTAAGTAAATAAAAATGAAACTAAATAAATTTTTTGTAGCTCTCTTTGAGGCGTTTTTAGAGGAAAATTCAAGTCCTTTAAACGACTCTAAGCCTCAATGAAAAGAATTTTAAATCCAAATCCATTTTTTTCGTTTTGATTTATTTTTCTTTTAGACCCCGTTGTTTTTGTCTAAAACACTAGTCTACACTCAAAATCAATCGGAAAATATATATTTTTATCTAATATCAAATCATATAACACTTGTTTGAGCACTTACATCACATAAACAAGTAAGGGTGTTATAGTCGGTAAGGGTACAATACCCGACACAGACACAAATAATTTTCAAAACGCGCCCAAAAACAGGACCATTAAATAAGAATATTCTAGAGATTTTTAAGGCCATAAGGGGCCCCATATTCCGACTTTTGTTAATTTTCTTTATGAAAACCGCCCTTTGCCACACCCACTTTTCCATTTTTTTTTGCAATTCTAATTGGAGGCTTAAATATACGGTCAAATTCTAAATTGTAATATTTCGAAAAAGTCCGATTTTGGGGAGGTTTTGAGATTTTTGTGACAGACCCTAGTACTGGAGGTACCCTTAATAATGGACCATATCAAAAAAATTTTTGGAGAGGATGTTTATGGCTACAAAGGAAGCATAAGTGCCAACTTTCGTTCAAGTCCCATTTGAATTTCGGGCGTAGGAGACAATATTCGAAAATCGCCCTTCTGCCACGCCCATTTTTCAAATTTTTTTAAATCATATTACTTGCCTTTAAACATGTTCAAATGTCAAATTTCATCAAAATATATTGAAAAACTCCAGTTTAGAGCAGTTTTTGTGATTTTCATAACAGACCCTAGTGCTGGATGTACCCCTAAAAATGGTCCGATCGGGTCCATTCTCAATTACGGTTCTTAATCATGTCCCCTTGGGCACGCATACCGAATTTCATCATGATAGCTCAACTCCTTCGATAAGAAAACTGTATACAGACAGACAGACGGACGGACAGACAGACAGACGGACGGACAGACGGACATGGCTAAATCGAATCACCTGGTGACGCTGATCATTTCTATATCGATGTATGCCCTATCTTGACTGGTTCTGGATGGTACACACAACTACACAAACGCAAAATACCCTCGACACAGAGTGTGAAAAAACTGAGCGCATGAGAGCGTGCTAGTTATTTGCTTATGGAAGAGTGTTCGCCCACACTTTTTTATGAAATAATAAAATGTGCGTGCATGCTTCAACCGTTTCCGTTTCCCTTTGCAGTTAAGCAATAATAATTATGATTTGGATATGACAGACTCAAGTTCGCAAAGCGATGACACCAGCGGAGGCGGAGGCAGCAGCAATGGCGGCGGCAGTGGGGCGCGACCTTCTAGCCGTGGACGTAATTCATCGACCGGCCCAAATCAGAATCGCCGCAGGAAAGGTGCCTTAAATGCCAAGGAACGCAATCTTCGTCGTTTGGAATCGAACGAAAGAGAACGTATGCGCATGCATAGCCTGAACGATGCCTTCCAGGTAAGTGGTTCAAAAAAAGAAAAATGGCTTTTCGTATGAAGAAATCCATCCGAAAAAATGCTCATTGTAAATTGTCATTTAAGTCGCTGCGCGAGGTTATCCCGCATGTAGAAATGGAAAGGCGTTTATCAAAGATCGAAACCTTAACGCTAGCCAAGAACTACATTATCAACTTGACGCACATAATTCTTTCGAAGCGTAATGAGGAGACGGCTATGGAACTGAATGGCGTTATGTTAAGTTCGGGCACGACCGACGCCAATGGTAACACTCATTTGAGTGCAATCAACATAAATAGCAGTGGTGGGGGGTGGTGGTGGGTGGTGGTGGTGGTAACGGTGGTGTCAATGTGACCGTTGGAACTGGGGTGGGAGTTGGAGTCGGCGTCGGCGTCGGTGTAAATGTTGGTGTTATAGGAAATAGCAATGGTATTGCGACGCAATGTTATGATGACACTCACGCGAACAATAGCAGCGCCGGCGCTATTACTGTCAGTTACGATTGCGCATTGGTGGGTGCCGCTGAAGTCGCCAATCAACCAACATTGGCCTTGACAGCGACTGCGACTGCTACAACAATTCCATTCCCGACCCATCAGCAGACACTGCAACAACAGCAACAACAAACACCAGCGCATTTGATGCATCCCAATCATAGCCATTTGATGTTACAGCAGTCAGGACACTCAACCCAACCGGCAGCAATAATGTTAGGAAACGGCTATGCCGATGTGAATGATAATTTCGATGAGCCTTTTCGGGAATTCTTGTAAGCCATTGCCATAAGTACTAGTGAATCGGAAGCCAGAAATATTTTAAAAGAAATTAACGAAGGTATGTTTAAGCAAAAAAAAAATATTATTGTGCAATTGGCTGAGTGATTGATTATACGTTTTCACACACAAAATATAAGAAGCGGGCGATTGAAAGTCTATCAGAAAATTCTTTTAGAAGTGGACTAAAGTTTTTGTTATAAGCCACACATTCGAATATCAGAAGGTTTTCTCTAGGCCTAAGATAGGGTACAAGATATTTTGAAAGGCGAAAAAATACGTATGACACTTTCATTTCGAAGTTTAAAGGATTCAATTATCATACTGTTTTTCTTGGTAGCCCAACTCGGAGTCAGACCAAATAGGTAAGGCTGAAAACACACTAGATTAGACATTTGCGAAGGCAACCTCTTTCAGTTCAAACCAAACCAAACGAAACAAAAAAGTTCGAACATGAACATTTCGGTACTTGTTTACCCCACACACTCAGTGTCGATGGCATACTGCGTTTGTGCATCCTTGTATAAGTATGTATAGTACAGTGAATATAAAAATAAATAGGTGCATTTTAGGAATGAAAAGAAACCCATAGAGTTGGATGAGCCGATATAATTTCTTTCATATTTGTTGAAAGATCCACCAACGCCGATCGAACAACGGCTGTTTAGATCTTCTGTCATGTCTGCCCAGAACGGCTCCGTGGCTACCTTGTCGCCCTTAACAAAGCCAAAAAAATAAATGAATCAAAAACGAGAAATGCTTCTCCGATTCATGTTGTGAGTGATGTATCCGTCATAATCACACCTTAAATCAGTACAAATACGAAATACTTTTCAGAGAAGTGAGCATAGCGTTCAGTAAAAAGAATATTCGCTCACACAACAGCTGCTCAACAGTTGAGTTTGCTGAATGCATTCGATTTTGCTCGGATTTTGTTGGTTTTATAAATTTAAAGCATACTTTGTGGAGTACAAATTTCGTTCAACTCACATAAAGTTAAGATTCAAATCGATTTTTACCTTCAATATGAATTTTTTTTAAGTAAGAAAAGCGGTTTGAAGTTCAACTTCGCTAATCTTATTGGCAGAATGTTAGTAAGAAAAAATTTTGGCCCCATAAAGTATGCTTTAAATTTAGCCCTTATAATAACCCTTTTAAAGTGAACAGAACGACGCTTGGCTTTCCGGATAAAATTCGAATTCATTCCGAATTGGAAACCACATCCAAGTATGTCCGCACATACATAGGATGTAAAAAAATTAGAAAAATTGTGCAAGTGGACTTAACTCTCTAATGGCACAATTTTTTTTTCACTGAATTGGTAATTTGTTCGAAACCAGTCCGTCTAGAGACGGAGCCAGGAATTAGAGGGTTAACACAAACTAAGAAGATTTTGTCAAAATCTATCTCAAAACAATCGTCTAGCCTTAATAAATGTCGTCTCTTTGTCTATCACTTAAGCATTCTCTTAATTATTTCAACACCTACCCAAATTTAAATATTTAAGCAGTTTAAAAATTCCCCCGAAATCTTTTCTATTCTGTTCGGATTTTATTGACTTCTTTAAATTTAAAGCATACTTTATGGGGCAAAAAATTTCTTATCAACATTTTGCGAATAAATTTAGCGAAGTTGAACGTCAAACCACTTTTCTAACATCAAAAAAGTTCATATTGAAGTTAAAAATCCATTTGAATCTTTACGTGAATTGAACAAAATTTTTACTCCATAAAGTATGCTTCAAATTTATACAAGTTTACAAAATCCGAGCCCTGGTTATAAACAACAAACAAGTCAATCTCATTAAGTAGACTTTATGTTGTTTAGACTTTGTTGCGGCACATTTTCTAGGAGAGAACTGTAAGCGATATTTATAGTTTGAAGTCCAACTGTGAGCATAACGATAAGTACCGTCGAGCTGCATAGTAAAAAAAAAAATTCGAATCGCATACCCCACGCGATTTAAACTAAATTGAGTTGCAATGTTAAATAAAAGTAAAGTCTCGACGTACTGACGTACATTGGCAAAAGGAAATATATCACCCGACGACATTGCGTTTTAGTGAATTTCATGAAAATTATTCAGGCCCCCAACAAGCGCGTCTGTCTAACAAGGAATTAACCCAATTAACGAGCAAGCAAGAAAGCTTTGAAGCAGGAAATAAATAGATTTCTACACACACTTCCCCAAAAGAATCTTAATGCTGGGCGATGAGGGTGATGGGGGCGGAGGGGGTTCGAGCGACGATAGCTTACAAAATTGTTATCGATATCAATGAGTATTTCGCTGAATAAGGCACTCGACCATAGTAAATTCGCATAAAAGTCCAAGAGGACGATGTCATTGAACATTGGAAAGTCCTGGGAACGTTCACTCGATATGTTTGCTTTCAATTGAATAAAGTGGCAGCACAACGGGATACGTGAGCATGAAAAGCATGTGTGACAGCAAGACAGAAGGTCTAGGCATGGGTATACAATTGCCACACTATCACTGTACATTAAATACAATAGAAAACAGGATGTTGGTATAGCGGGATATAATGATATAAACTGGAATGGCGCATGCCGTTGGGTGTTGGAAAATAATTAAGCACAATATTGTTTGTCTACGTAAGTGCGTTGTAAGCTTATAAGCTTTGTTGATTACTTGATTAGCGTCATCGCAGTCATTCTTTTAAACGATAGACTCCATCTCAACGGGATTCTCGATGCTGAAAAAGGTGAGGGATGAATTAAAAATGTCTCCAAGGAGCGAAATTCTTGAATCAAGCTTGAAAGTTCCATCAGTACAGTTATTAGAATTTTTTTTTTTTTTTCAAAAGACTTGAATTAAAGGAATTTGATTTACAAGAATATAGTAAACTTATTCCATTAGTTTGCATTTCATCTTCACTTTTCAAATGGCATATTATCTTAAAGACATAGTTTACTTATTGTTTCCAACAGTTAATTAAAGTTTATTGAAAGCTTGATGCTTGATTTTAAATAGATGAAAAGAAAAGTTAGGAATATTGAAAAATTAGCCCACCCCGTTTTTTTTCTCTGGAAAAAGTTGAAAAGCTTCGGTTATTTTCAACCAATTTTCAAGACGTCATTTTGTTGGAAATTAAATGTTCTTTTTTAAATAATGCCGATGTGAAGGCTTTGTAGTGGAAAAAATTGGAATAAAATGGCTGCAAAGTTGGAAAACTCAAACAACTTCTCTTTGTCATTGGAAAAAATCCAATGAAGTAATACAATTGCAGCAAGCTGTTTATTAGGGTGGGTCGTTCTTATATGAAAAAAAAAAAAAGTTGTATGATCGCGTTGGAATAGTAAAATTATGTTTCCTTATGTATAAAAAATAATTTTGTGTAAAAAAAAATTCAAAATAAGCTGCATCTTCATACCGCGCAAGCGGATTGAAAGTTGGAAAAAAAAATTTATATGAGATTTTTCCGACTTCAATGATAAAATTTAGAATTTCTCAGCTTTAAACTCATTTTTTAAATACATTATGTTCCCAGATATTTTTGGTCATAAAACTATCTTTCAAAGGAAAGCAACGAAACTACGATCGACCAAAATTTTACGGAGATATGGTCGAAGAAACTCAGACCTGAGGAAATTGCTCCAAGACATGCCAAAAATGTGTTCGAACCTATCAATTATGTAACCATTTGGAAGAAGGCATATTGCCATTTCAAAAAAATCTTCCTTGAAGAAAATCGGTTATTTCATAAGGTTGTTATAAGAATTTATATATTTATCTAGTTATCGGTTTCATTTCAGAACGTGCCCTGAAAAAAAAGTCCATGAAAGTTTAAAATCCTTCTACTTGAGCTCGAACAGGAAAAAACAACGCTCAATTACGATTATAGATTTTTTAAATCGGTTCACAGAAACCAAAGTTACACGGCTTTGAAATTGGACAATTTATTATTTTTTAAATCCTGTGTTAGTTAAAAAAAAATGCCGAAAAGTATACTACATTTTTTTTTGATTCGATAATGAGCTCATGTTTGGGAAAAATATATAGCAAAGTCATACCCGACAAACTCTGTGTCGAGGGTATATGGCATTTTTTCGTCCGTACTCGAGATAGACTTAAAAAAAATTTATATAGAAATGGTTAGTATCACCAGAAAATTCCATATATTCAATTTGCGGTTTTTTATACCCGACACACTCTGTGTCGAGGGTATATTGCGTTTGTGTGGTTGTGTGTAACACCCAGAACCAGTCGAGATAGACCATACAAAATATATATAGAAATGATAAGCGTCACCAGGAGATTCCGTTTAGCCATGTCTGCCTGTCTGTATGTACGTCTGTCTGTCCGTCTGTTTGTATACAGATTTTTTATCGAAGGAGTTGAGCTATCTTGATGAAGTTTGATATGCGTACTCACAAACACATGAGTAAGAACAAGTTCGAGTATGGACCCGATCGGAACATTTTTAGGGGTACCTCCAGTACTAGGGTCTGTTGCGAAAATCACAACCATTTCTATATAAATTTTTTTTAAGTCTATCTCGAGTACGGACGAAAAAATGCCATATACCCTCGACACAGAGTTTGTCGGGTATGACTTTGCTATATATTTTTCCCAAACATGAGCTCATTATCGAATCAAAAAAAAATGTAGTATACTTTTCGGCATTTTTTTTTAACTAACACAGGATTTAAAAAATAATAAATTGTCCAATTTCAAAGCCGTGTAACTTTGGTTTCTGTGAACCGATTTAAAAAATCTATAATCGTAATTGAGCGTTGTTTTTTCCTGTTCGAGCTCAAGTAGAAGGATTTTAAACTTTCATGGACTTTTTTTTCAGGGCACGTTCTGAAATGAAACCGATAACTAGATAAATATATAAATTCTTATAACAACCTTATGAAATAACCGATTTTCTTCAAGGAAGATTTTTTTTGAAATGGCAATATGCCTTCTTCCAAATGGTTACATAATTGATAGGTTCGAACACATTTTTGGCATGTCTTGGAGCAATTTCCTCAGGTCTGAGTTTCTTCGACCATATCTCCGTAAAATTTTGGTCGATCGTAGTTTCGTTGCTTTCCTTTGAAAGATAGTTTTATGACCAAAAATATCTGGGAACATAATGTATTTAAAAAATGAGTTTAAAGCTGAGAAATTCTAAATTTTATCATTGAAGTCGGAAAAATCTCATATAAATTTTTTTTTCCAACTTTCAATCCGCTTGCGCGGTATGAAGATGCAGCTTATTTTGAATTTTTTTTTACACAAAATTATTTTTTATACATAAGGAAACATAATTTTACTATTCCAACGCGATCATAGAACTTTCGTAAAAACGACCCAGCCTACTGTTTATATTTATCAAAAGAGTATTCTTTTGACATTTTATTGCCGTAAAAAAAAATTTAAATCGGTGGATAGACAACGAAGTTACAGCTTGGTAAGTGAGTCAATGTCCTAAAAAACGTTTTTTGGTCCATATCTCGGAATCTAGAGTCAATCTTAGAAAACCGATGTAATATTTGAGCTCAGCAGGCCAAATTACGTGAAAAAACAACTTTCAGTTTCTCAGATCCAAAAGTCCAATGCCATTTGTAAACTTGTGTTATCAGGGCTCGGATTTTGTTGCATTTATAAATTGAAAGCATATTTTATGGGGAACATTTTTCTTATCAACATTTTTTGAATCAGTTTAGCGAAATTGAACTTAAAACCGCTTTTCTAAATTAAAAAAAATTTATATTGAAGTTAAAAATCGATTTGAATCTTAACTTTATGTGAGCTGAAGGAAATTTTTACTCCACAAAGTATGCTTTAAATTTATAAAAGCCAACAAAATCCGAGCCCTGTTCATTATAATGGTTAATGTTCTTTTCCTCAGACTCTAAACTCAATTTATGAGAAAACCTTTCTTAAAAGAATAACTATTTGTAATAAAAAGTTTCCAAGCTGGTTTCTATTATCATTATCCAATTTAGAAGAATCCAAGTTATCCAAGTTAGAAGAATTGCCATAGAATACAGAATTGAATATAATTTATTTATGATTTAATGTCCTTAGTGTGGTTTTGACAAGTTACATTGGTCACCAGATTTCCGTACGTATTTCAATTAATAACTTTCAACACAATTTAGGCAGAAGGCAGTTAATGTTTTGGAGAAATATTCTCAAAGTAAAGTATGAAAATGTGAAATGAAAAAAGGCCGCAGTGTTTATGCTCATCGGAAATATAAATATAAAAATTTTAAAAAATAAAAATAAAAACCTTTAAATACGTGGTTACAAATCTCAAATGTTTTAATATTAAAATATTAAGAAAAAAAAATTATTTGCAATATTTGAAATTTAAATTCATAATTTTAAGATGAAGGCAGACATGAATGCTATCGAGTATATGGTATATGAAGAGATTTGAAACCAGTTTACACAATACACAATTCTCAGCGGCAAAGCTCAATTAGGAAAATTAAATATTATATATAAACATAGATTAAGATGTCTTGTTCTTGAAAAAAATGTTTGTTACAGTGCAATAAATCTTTTTAAATTATTCCAAAATACCAGCAGAATAGTGCTGACAGCAATTTCAAATTGGCAAATTCTGAGATACATATAAAAATAATGTCAATTGTGCTTCGAAGATAACGTTATTCTTTCCCATATGCTAACACATAATGTTTAAAAAAAATTTCAAAACGATCTAAATTCGAAACTCAAAAAAAAAAAAAAACAAAAATTGAGATAACTATTATTGTCTATGACGTAAAAATGCATTAATCATTAATTTAACGTGAATAATTGTCATAGAAAAAAATATATACATATACATATATAAAAATAAGTTCTCTAGTTTATTTTATTGACAACGCATTACAAATCGTATTTAAGAACATTTTCGTTTAAGTAACTAGATTCTAGAATAACACAATCGCATAATGTGTTTTATTTAATATAGCAATAAATGGAGCAAGCAAGTTTTGACCTCTAAAGAATTGCATCCCTTTATCTTCTCTTAAAGCTTTCCAATTAGTGCCGCAAATTACTCTAAAATTGGCACATTTTTCATTTGCGGAAGTAATTTTGTAAATACCCCAGGAGGGAAGAGTTTTTTGTATTCAGGCACCAAAGCAACATTTAAATATTGTATGCCTCGATTTACATAATTTACAGACGGGAAAAGAAGCACACCCAGCCAACCATGTGCTCCGAAGAAGAGTGTAAAACAGTGATGGGCACACTTGGCACTATATTGTGCTCTGTCGTATAACATGTATTCAAACACTTTCGTATTCAGTCGCCGAGTAGACAGCGACGCAGTAACATCGCATGCTTATGCACAGAGCGAAATTTTATGAAAAATAATGGCAGAAAACAAAAATTATGAAAAATATTCCATGATCCCAAAACCTTTTGGTAGTATGCAATGCTTATTGTGTTACACATCGATTAAAATCCTTAAAAAACTTAACCGAAGTCTCAAAAACAATTTTAAAAATTCTCGCTTATGCGTCCTAAAGTTCTTTGTCTTGTCTCACGCAAAATTTCTGTCAGTGCATTCGTCGGCAGCACAAGCGAAAGTTTAATGGTGTTGGTGTGCCCATCACTTTAAAGCACCCTGACGAAGTGTTTCGGAGTGCTCCGGATATGAGTGTAACTCCCAATGGAGCTCTTTGAAGTAGTACTTTTGAAAAACAACGCCTAGGAGCATTTAGGGAGACCAAATGAGTCGTTTTTTTTTTGTTTTTTAATTTATATCTGAAAGAGAGTGCAACCAGCATCTTAAGGCGCACTCTAGCAATCATGAAAGATAAATTTTGAGATATCAAAAAGTGAAAATTTTCCATATTAGGCTCCGTGCTTTTTTCTCCCAAAAAAACGATCGTTTAGAGCTCCTGTCGGAGCGTGTGTTAGCAGGATTTGCGCTCCGGAAAAGGAGTCTTTAGGAGCTCCGTGCGAGGTCTTTTGGTTGGATGGGCATAGACCAAAAATTTTAACACCGTATGCTCTTAAGGCCGCTTAAATCTTCAAATAAATCATTTGCTCAATGTTATAGTTGCAGAATCGTTGGAGTTTAGTTGAAGGCGCACAACTTCAAGGTCTACGAACAAACACCGGAAATGTGCAATTTAATGCTCTATTGTATATGTATGAGTAATTCTTTGAAATAAATATCTTTAGCTAAATTGTCGATTGAACTATTATTAGGCATCAAATGAAAATAGTATTCAGATTCGACGACAAAGTTTGATCGTTTGAAAAGTTGAAAAAAAAAAAAACAAAATTAATTGCAATCAATGAAAAACTTTTGAAATATCTTGAAGCGATTCTTCTAATAAATTTAAAAAGCATTACGAAATATTTAAGCCATAATTATAGTTGTTATTGTAGATGTTTAACAGATTAAGGCATAACCGTTTGTTTATTTCTTTGTAGATGAAAATGCTTGTAAATAATTTCAGCGAAGACACTATCCCTGGAAAGATAACGCACGCCTGCAGGATTTTCATTTTGTGCTACAGATCGATACGATCAATATATGTATATATACATACATATGTATTTATAAATATATTTACTCACAGCAAACCAAATGATTGTAAAGGCTTTGAACGAAGTATTTAATTTGCCATCTATCAACATTTCATTTCAAAGCATCCGTATCTTTTTAGAATAAATAAAATGCGTTATCTTCCAAGGGCCAAAAGAAACATGAGCTTCACAGAAAAGAAAATTATATAATTTAAATAAATAAGAGTTTTTCTTCCAAAATTTAAATTAGCTTTCATTTCTACTGGCGAATTAAATTCATGGAAACAGAATATTTTTGCGATTTTATCTGTTATTGAAACCAAGCAACCGACTGAAGGACATTATTCGGTTGCACGATAATTAATACTATTCCCATACAACCAATTGTGTACACACAAGTTTTTAGTTAATCTTGAATAAGATTCACTCACTAGTCGGGGGTTCCTGGCAAATCCACCGATTAAGCTACAATTTGCCTATAAAAATCTTTTTAAAAAAATGAAATTTGCCGTTCGGAGTCGGCGATAAACTGTAGGTCCCAGTCTTCCTACTAAAGCGATACACACAACGACAGGCCAAGCGACAGGTCGGCTGCAAGAAAAAGGTATATATATATATTTTATATATATATATTTTTTATATATATTATTATATTGTCTTTGGTATAGCCCTATAAGCATAGTCATTTGGCCCCCGAAGCCTATTTCGACGAAAGTTGTTTTGCTGTTCAGGTCAATGCAAAACATTTAATTTGCGCCGAATTTTGGCTCCCTATCTCTTATAGTAATTGAATATCATCGAAAAAATTCTAAAGAAAGAACATTCATTTGAAAGCCCACATATAGAAAATCGTTCAGAAAATATTACAAAAATATTTTTCAAACAATTTTGCTAAAACCAATACTTGCTCCCATGGAAGGATATTTTTCATGATCATTTTTTGTTATTCCAGAAGTAGCACAATTTACGCAAAATACACGAAAATAGAGTCTTATATCAAGATTTAGTATGTTAAGTTTCAATACGCAAAGCCGCCTGCAACATCCCTAAAAATAGCAAATTTAAAAAAATGTTGCATACTTCACGGGTATATCTGTGATTGATATGCGTCAATATGATCAATCCGTATAGTCATATCATGCGAATTTGTGTAAGAAACAACAAACAAGAACAAAAAAATGTTTAATCCTGCAGAAAAGTCTAACCACAGTCCAAATATTCCCCAATTCCACTGAAAAATATATTCCAAATAAAAAGGATATTTCCGACTGCGGCCCCAGAAAGGGATTTTAAAGCTTTGTTTACTTTTCGGCAGGTATTATCTAAAACCACTGCAGGAAGCATTTTTAAGGTTCCTGTTACGAAGTGTCCTTGAGATATCCTTCAAAAATATTTTTTGGTAATAGGCTTCGGGGGCCTAATCACTATGTTTATAGTGCTATAGGAGCCTTCCACGTACGGGACAAATAATCTTCATGATATTTTTTATGTTTAAATGATTAATTTTATGAAAAGATTTTTTGAATGTACTCATATTAAGATACTTAACAGAATATAAAGTGCCATTTCCAAAATTTTTGAGTAATTATATTAGTTTTGGTCTGTTTGTACGGGACAAAAGTATCTTTTTCTGTGGAATGCTCCATATGTATATAACGTTACCAGTATGAAAATAGCCCATATGTACATACTTTATTAGAACTCTTATATCTAAGGCCCGACTTCACCAAGTTATTTAACTAAAACTTAAATGAAAATGTCCTTTTCTATTCTAACTATTCGTTTCATTTCAGTTTCATTTAAGTAGTTAAATCGGGACTAAATATGGCGAACATTTTTGGTAAAGAAAAAGATGAGCTATTTTTTTACAGTTTGATTCGATCAAAGTAGGCCTTATGAGCGGTGATAAATTTCAAAACAAAAAAGCTTCAAAAACAAAAGTTCCTTTTAATAAGAAAAATAAAAATGGACTCCTTGCGGCAAAGATTTACTAACACCAAAGAAATCCATTCCAGCATACATGCCACAATATTGGAGGCAATCGATCCACAAACAAGAGAGCCCATGATAATAAAAGTATCAAGCCAAAAAAGCGAACGTTTGGAGAACGAGATTAGTATCTATAAGCACATCCAAAAAGAAAAGGATACAAAATATTCACCGAAATTTCTTTGGACTGAAGAATTTACAGACGGAACCAAAGCATTGGCTTTAGAGGCACTTGGCTCGAACCTGGAAATCATTCATGAGTTTATGAATCGGCGAATGCCATTAAGAATATTGTTGAGACTTGGGGACTTGATGGTTAAATGTGTTCAAGAGCTGCACACGTGTGGGGTGCTTCATTGTGACATTAGACCAGAAAATTTTTTAATTGGTCGAGGAAAACACTCGAACCATCTCTATTTAATAGGCTTCTCAAAGTCGAAAATTGTGCGAGAATTCTTAGTTCCAGATTTGAAGAAAAATCTTGAACGACGAGTAAGCTTCCAATCACTATCCTCACAAATGGGATTAAGCAGCGATTACCGCGATGATTTGGAGTCAATCGGACTTGCATTAATATATTTCAATGAAGGGCAATTGCCTTGGCAAGGTATCCTAGCCGAGGATGACAAAACTCGCTTCGACTTAATTGCGAGCATAAAATGCAATTCTAAGCCTGAACAACTCTGCAAAAACTTGCCAGAAAATTTTGCGATTTTTTTTAATAAGTGCTGCCAACTTAAGCCAAATGAATTTCCAGATCATAATAAATTTAGTGAAATCTTTCGGCAACTATTGATGTTGAATAACTTTCAAAATAGTTCTCTCTTTGATTGGCCTTTTACTTATGATGAACAAGAGCGGGACTCACAAAGCAATGATTCGTCGGTACATCAGGTTTCCCTCACGGTCGATGAGGGAATAATACCTGAAGGCTCCAACAGTTCTTTGATGTTTGGAGTTGGGGATCATCAAAGCACAAAAGGAACTGTGGCTAGAACTAAGAGCGAAATTCTCGCCAAAGCTATTCTGGATTCCTCTGATGATGAACTTAAATATATCTATAACGATGAGCGTTAAGATTGGTTAAAGAAATAAACATTTGTCAATAATAAATAATAAAAAGTTTTGTTCATTATTTAAAATTATTAAGTTTCGTATTCCCGTCTTCAATATTATATTCACAAAATTTTATTCTAGGATTGCCAACTTTAGCTAAACGGTAAATTCAAAATCTAATTTTAATTTTCCAGCCGGATGTTAAATAGAAATTCAGAAAAAAAGCTGTATATTTTCCAATATGGAGATAAGGGTGGCCGTCAAAATTATGAAAAAAAAGGTAGACCAATTCTGTCTCCAAGGACTCAAAAGTTTGGAGTCTTTCAAAAACGTAAATCTGCAAAATTTGGTGACGACTAAGTAAAGTTCAGAGATAGCGGAATGGCCTCAAAAATATGTTGAGAGAGCTTCGCGACCAAGGCGAAAAAGTTCTCTGAACTAAAAATAAGTGGGACTGATAATGGATTTTTTTCTGTCGCAATCAGATTAGTTATTTTTTTCTTTCAAAAAACGGTTTTCATTAGGAAAAGATTTTATATATAGAGATAGGGTTGTGTAACCTTTGTGGCTTTGAAAAATAATGATAATGATAAATAATCTAGGAATAGTATTTCTTAAGTTATGAATATTTGAAGCCAGAAAAAACACAGGTAAGTTTTTGAAGCTCCTTGGTCAAGGAAAAGTCAATATGGCAAAAATTGTGAGATGTGGGCATTTACGCCCCCAGTATTTTTTTCGTACGTTCGCGATCAAATTTTCCAAAATTTTCCTTCTAGTTTTCTTTGTAATTTGATAGTATTTTGGGTATCTTTACATGTGGTACAGAAGATGGTATTCTTTGAGTTTTAGTTCCCATAAGGATAGCAACAAAAATGCGGTCGCGAACGTACGAAAAAAAAAAAATGTGGGCTGAAATTCCCATATATAATTTTTTGTCTAAGGTGTCTCCAAATTACCATTTAAATCTTTTAACTTCGTGTTTTCATATAAACCAAGAATGACAGCTTGATGGAAAGAAAAATAAGGTGTACTCAATCGAAAGAGTCGCCATTTTCATCGTGACGTCATGCGTTGTCGAATTATATCATTTAAATAGACAAATCAAGTGTAGTGATAAATATAAAAGAAGAAAAATAATAAAATAGTTGGAATCTCGCTCGAGCGCGTGTCAAATTTTTTGTATTTTTTTTTTAAGTAGATAATCTTATGGGCTTTAAAAATATTTATTGTCAAACACGACATGTAGCCTTTCGGATATTCACAAGAATTTATGTCAAAAAATTAAGATATTGAAGATAGGATTCATTGGAATTTTCGCACGAAGCTGTGAAAGCATTCACGGGAATTCAGATTTTCTTTCTCTCTTCTCAATTTTTACAATTTTAAAATTTTCCCAATTCTTCTCGTCTGTCCTGGGATTCGAACACGAGCCATCGGATTTATGATCGGACATGCTAACCATTACGCTACGGAGCCTTCTGGTTTTCGTGCAGCAAATTCATAGCATGAATGCCCGAGAAAATTTAACTGTAGACGTCCTGTCCTCGTTGACCAAGTCTATAGAATGACACTGGTGACAAAGGGGTCAATTTGCTCGCATTCACTGCAGGGATGCTTTGAGCTCTACTGTGGTGAAAGTCAGATTGTAAGGTTCATGTATGAGTTAGTCTGTACACAAATCGTGGTGAAAGTCGGTTATAAATCAAATATAATCTATACTCTTTGTACTCTTTGCAGATTCGAATTTTTATGCTTCAGGGATGCATTTTGAATGAAACTTTTATTCAATTTCATCGATTACTCAGGGATGAATTTTATTTAATCATAATTTTGAGGAAATTGCGTTCAAAATTGTGCTGAATTTCGTTTCGAGAAATATCCAATCAAACATTTTTAAAGCCCCAAAATGATACATAAGTACTATAAATCAACTTTGGCAACTTGTTACTAAGTAATTAAAAGAATATGATTTTTTATACACAATTCGCATATAAATCACACATTTGTTTGCATTTGTGGAACGAAGTTTTACTGTTTGAAATTGTATAAAATCATTCCCAGAAATATAATTAATTTGCAAACATGTGCAGGATTTTATCATAAGCAAATAAATATTGTAATCTGCTATAAAATCTTCAAAAATTTTTCCACTAATTTTGAAATGAATACTTTATGTGTTTGAGGCTCGAAATATAAATAATAAATAAATAAATATTGGAAATAAATTTTTTTTTTTAAATAATTATGGCAAACTTAATTGAATCGTTTAAAAATGAGATAAAATTTTATGGAAAGGATACTTTTGAAGAACACAAAACAATCTAGATATATTTCAGATGAACTTCATTCAAAAAAAAGCCGAATTAGTCGTCAACAAAAAAAACCGCTAGAAAGTATCCAGTTACATGAAAAACTTCGTATTGTCGAGACGTTAAGAGTGCGTAAGCGCATGTTAAAAACTGGGGTTGTTGTGTTTTATCCGAAGGAATTTTGCATAAACAAATAATTGAGATATTGAGCCTTTCTTTGGTGAGTGCGAAAAATAAATTAAGCTGTTAGAAAACAAGTTCAAATATTTTTTTCATACCAAAAAATTAGTTAAAACCGAACTTTTACAATGCAAGAAACCACTGCTCCAATTATAATGGGGGGAAAATTTTTTGTTGTGATTTGTTTTAAGTATCTATTGAGCAAGAACTTCGTTGTAAGGTTTCTTCGTTCTTTTGCATTTGAATGAAAATAAGGTACCTACATATACAATTCTGCGTTTCCTTTTCTTTTCTTTTCTTTTCTTTGAGATTTACAAGAGTTTAAAATTTAATTGTGAGATTGGAAGAAGGGAAAGGATGCGAAAAAATGTTTTGTTTACTTTAAAATTATTTGAAAATTCTTAAGACCCAAAATAATAAGGGCGATGACATGATTCGCTGTGGAGGACTATAAATATATATATTTTTTTATTACGTAGATATGTCATAGCATCAAGAGAATTTCCTTCGGCGTGTTTTTCCCTTGGATATTTTTATTTTATTTTGGCACGCGGATTTACAAGACTTCGAAGTTGACCAAAAAATCGTTCAAGAGAATTTACGTTTTTTTCTTATAAAAATAATTGGCAGATGGTGTGGCGCCATAGCAAAGCATAAAAAAATAAATAAAGTGTAACATAATGTCATTAAACATTTTTTAGGGATTGTAAATGGAATATTAAAATATCAATTACACTGCAATAATTCATCAAGGGAACAGAGGTGGCAGTTACCATCTGCAGATTTCAAGCAAAACAAGGAATAGTCAACAAAATGCACATACATATGTATGTGTAGTTCAGCTGCCCAGCGGGAAAACGTAAGGCATAGTAAGGCGAAAAAGAATATTTCATGTTAAGGTGCATTCATCAAATAATACATTATTTTTAACACGGCGATATCATAGGAAATGTAAGGCCTTCCGTTTTGCATTACCTTTAAATGTTATTTCTAATCAATAATTATTAAATAATCCTTCTATTTTGCCTTACTTTGCAATGCACAAAAAAATGTTTAAGTGATGACACATTACATTTTTGTTCATCATTTATTGCATTCCGTTTCTTATCGATTTAATAAAATAATTCATATTAAATAATTGTTCTTAAAATCATGCACGTTTCAAGGCCTTACACAATTTCCCGCTGGGGGTGGCGAGCGACCCGTAAGCGCAGGTAATTTCGCTGAAAACTGGTGACTCGAATTTTCTCTAGCACCAGGTAGATCAGCGAAGATACAGGGTTCTATCGATACTGCAATTGGCTGGTGGCTAGAGAAATAGTCAGGCAACGGTAGTGCAAAGGATCGCCTCTTAAAACCAAAATGATGAAATTTACTCTGGAAAATTCCTTCACTCAGAAGAGCAGATATTTACTTTATCTGAGAAGAGAGTAATTAAAACGACTGCTGTGTCGCTTTGTGAGAACGCGTAAGGCAGAAAGCTTCGTGGCGTAGAAGAACAGTATTGGTTGAGCAATCTGAAGGGCTCAAATTCGATTCCTGTCACAGGAAAAAACAAGTAAGGGTGTTATAGCCAGACGAGCCTAACAATACAATTTCCGACACAGCAACACATACCTACATATTTAAATAATTTTCAAAACACGTCCAAAAATAGAACCATTAAGAAAGAATATTTAAGAGATTTTCAAGTCCATAAGGGGCCCATATACCAACTTTTGTTCCACTTTTTTATGAAAACCGCCCCTTTTCCACGCCCACTTTTCCAATTTTGTTGAATTATAATCAGAGGCTTAAATATACGCTCAAATTCTAAATTTCATTGAAATATCTCGAAAAAGTCCGATTTTGGGCCAGTTTTCGGATTTTTATGACAGACCCTAGTACTGGAGGCACCCTTAATAATGGACCGATCAATTTTTGGAGAAGATGTTTATGGCTACTAAGGAAGCATAAATTCCAGATTTCGTTCAAGTCCCATTGCAATTTCGGGTGTAGGAGCCAATTTTCGAAAAACGCCCTTCGACCACGCCCACTTTTCCAATTTCAAGAAATTACATAAATTGCCTTTGATTATATTCGTATTTCAAATTTTATAAAAATATCCTGAAAAACTCCGGTTTTAGAGATGTTTTGTGATCTTCATAAAAGACCCTAGTACTGGAGGTATCGCTAGACCCATTCTCGAACTTGTTCCTACTCATGTCCCCGTCAAAATAGCTCAACTCTTTCGATAAGATAACTGTATACAAACAGACGGACAGACATGGCTAAATCGAATCTCCTGGTGACTCTGATCATTTCTATATATATTTTGTATGATATATCTCGACTGGTTCTGGGTGTTACACACAACCACACAAAGGCAATATACCCTCGAGACAGACTGTGTCGGATATAAAAACTTAAGATTTTTCCGGAAAAATTTACAGAATTTTATTTATTTTTTAAATTAAAAGACCCGAACATCTCTGTTACCCTGTTTACAAATCTATTTTATAGGTTTTAGGTATACCCATGTAAATTGAACACAAATGCTTAACACAATGTATGTTCAATTAGGACACTCGGAGCTAAGACGTATGTACGTGGAAAAAGGTATGCCAGGTGCGTGCGTAAGGAGTCGTGTTGGGGACTCAAACCCTCTCTAAGATCGGAGTAGTTCCAAAGAAACACGGGGTAAAATGGCTTATCCACATTCGAGCATGTTCGTGCAAGCGGCTCGGCTCGATGCAGTGCTCGATTGTATGTGGTGATGTTGGTTGATGAATTGGCTCGCCACTCTTACCTCTTACTCTAACTTCTACCGTTGCCCATAGGTGTTGATTCAATAAATGTGTATGTGTTTATTCATACGTTTCTACGTATCAGCTTAAAACTGCCTTCCGAATTGTCCTACCAGTTTTGCTCTGTATCTCTTTCGCACCATCAGCGTGTTTACATGTCAGAGGTATCCAAACTACGGACCGTTTGGCAACAGTACTTCATACTTATAGTTTATAAATTACTATTTTCACTCTGCCCTCGCAAAAATCCAAAATTTTGTAAGCCGATCTTAAACTTAATATTTCATTTAACACCTATAATTCTTAACCCTGCTGTTGCCTTAAAAAGTTACACTAAATGCTTTAGGGGCCATTTGGTCCACGGTGTATTTTCCATACAAAATACATACAATTTTTATGCCTGAAAGTATATGTATTTCATCAATTTCCAGATATTGGCCTCGCAAACAGTGGCGCAGCAAGGACTGATCTAGACGTGGGCGAGATGAACTAGCGAGGCCCTATAACATTTTGTTATACTAACGAACTATGCCTGTATCCTTCAATCTTATAGTCGCTTACATCGGAGTATGATTTATGCCCCTAAGTCCTTTTGAATGGTCCATGCAATTGACCCGTCCGAGGTCCCTTTGGGAGCGAGGCCGCGGACGATGGGCCACTTCGGTACTGCTCCAATATATTGCATTTTTGACCAAATGGTTCTAGGGCACCAGCAGGGTTAACAAAGATCCGAAAAGAGCGTATTTCAAAGGAAAAATTAACAGCTCAGGAGTGTCCATAGACTATAGAAATTTGCAACTAATATGGGTAAAATTTTTGTGTTTCTTAAGAACTTCTGGAATTGTTTAACTTTGTGTATGCTTTCCTATGTTATCCTGCCAACATTCAAGTTTTCATTCATTCATTTTCGCTTGCATACACGTATGTATGTACCTATGTAAGAGTTGAGATTTTAGAAACTTGTTGATTTCTTGCCTTTTGATCGTGGGAATTAGTGTAAAAATTTTCTAGATCTCTGAAAAACCGGGATGTACACCTAAATCGCCACGTTTTACCCTGCGTCATCTTATTAAGGTGCGATAGCGTTCCACAATTAAAACAAAGCACGCGAAACTGACACGCAGTTCGAGCGACACCTACGTAATGTGCAACAGCCGAATAGTGGTAGCTATTGAAACTAGAGCGGGCGGTAGGTGTCCGATAGCCTGGGATGGTGAAATACCTACATACATATATATGTATGTAGGTAACTACAAGTTGATTAAATTGACAGCTGAATCGTTTCCCTAAAGGTTTTTTATTACGAATATAATAAACGTAGGTACATATAAATCGACGGCATACTGGTTTCGGCTTTAAATAGAGTATGCTCACAAATGGGGATATACATACATATGTATCTGTATGTAGACATGAAGTAGTTGACTCATTTAATGAGAGTGCTCGGAGTATTTGTTGATTTTTTGATGGGTTCCTTCAGAGGCAACTTGCGTCGTATTTTATGGTAATAGTATGAGGACCCTTGCTTAAATCTACACACATACATATAGACTATTTATTTATATTTTCCGTTCGAGCTTTTGTGCTTCTGTGCGTCTTTAGTAGGTACTAACTACATAGCAGGTCGATATTTTCTCTGACACACATTTCCAGAAATCGATATCGAATTATTGCGGCATGGCAAGTCTCAACTTGTTTTGTGCCTGCGTATCATATAATTCGAGCGCTTTAAATATAATAAATAGTTTTGTTTTTTTTTTTGTAATTCTTGATATTTCTTTTTGAGCCAATCATTGTAGCAATTCACAGACTGAGTTGGTTTTTTGTTTGATTTGCGAGAATTCTTCATAAACTTCTCATCAGGCAGCGACCTTTCCTAATTGATGGGTTCAAAAAATTACTTCAACTTGGATGAGCTTATGCGTTTTCAAACAATGTTTTTTGTTTTTTATTCTTTCCTCAAACCACAAATCTGAGTGAAAAAAAAATGTGTTTGAAATTTTACATTTCGTCGTTCATAAGATATTTAGGAAGAGAGATATTTATACAGAGGAATTTTAGATAATTTTGGACCAAAAACAAAAAATATCCGAAAAAATCATGACGTCCGATTTCGATGAAAATATATATATAGATTAATTGAATTATTCTAAGAACTTTGGCGCTAAAATTTTTTTTTTTTTTTAACTGATTAAAACGGCTTCTGCACCCCTGAGGAGTTATAGAGCCTTAAAGATTTTAGGCAGTAAGTCGAGAAAAATAACTCTCCTACGATAATGGTTAATCGTAGAAAAAAAAAACTTAAATGCAGTTTGAAGGCCAATTGTATGGGCTTTCGGGCAATATTAAATTGATGGTAAAAATTTGTTCCATTGAGTGAAAAATAAACGGTGAAAGTGAAAAATTCTGAAAAACTTTCAATTTTTTTTACTTTGAAAGCCATTTTGGTATGAAAAATGTCAAATTAACACCCAAATTTTTTATTTTATTCAAAATGCTGGATAGATTTCCTTTAATTTGGTATCGCATATGTGGTATAAATTTTTTGAAAATAAGATGGGATAATTAAATATCTAAATGAACTTATTAGTTTTACTGTATCAATTCTAATAAATTCGACTTCATTGATAGCAGTCGGATAGATGTCCATTTAGATATTTAATTTTCTCATCTTTTTTTCAAAAAATTTAGTGTTTCTGTTTCTCAAATAGTTTCCTCTTAAGCGGACATATTTTTCGGTCCCGTAGATGTCCGCTTAAGAGAGAGTACACTGTACATTATGATAAGCCGCCTCCTCATAGCCCTCTTCCTCTTCATCATCATCACCATGCGGACGTTGGCGTGACGTCCGCCGATGCTGTACTCTTTCTGGCTCCGCATTGGCTCCCCACTCGGAACTAAAAAAAAAAACCATTTTGTTCTCTTTTCTATAGAAAAATGATCGCGAAAAATTCCTTTTTTTTGGTTAAAAACTAAATTGAAAAACTTCTCAAAATGGAAGAAATCCCTCTATCTGGCAGAAGCTCACGTACATTCACACCGACCTGGTTCTCAAAAGTAAAGGGTGTGTTTTTCATTGCGAAGCAGGTGGGGCTTTTTTTAAATAGAACGAATGTTGTGTGTTGGTCTGCTACGCGGGTCATTCGCTGCGTACTTCGTCGTATCGATTTATTAAATATGATGTGCTTTTGTTTATTGCTTAACGTCGTTAGCCTTACGTTTGCCTCTGTTTTCCAGTTACGGTTGGAATCAATTATTTGGGCGTATGTCAACCTAAACAGTGGAATGCTTCAATGTTGCCAAAGCCATCATAATCGTACATATATTGATATCGGAGGTGTTTTGTTTGACTTTAATGTTTGTGTGTTTTTTATTTCGAATATCATGTTAGCTAAAAAATCCAAAAAGCGGTGAAAACTATTTGAGTTGGACTGGCTTTTTGACCATATGAGTATAAAAATTTAATTTATTAGCAGAATTAACTATTATAGGACCCCGGGACAATTAGAAGAATTTCATATTTTAATTAATTAATGATTTCTATTGTTTTGCAGTTCCCGTTCGGCATTTAAAGAGCAACAAAAATGGCGACTGGTGGCGTAACGTGCGTTAAGTTCATAACATTTTTTTGCAATCTACTTTTTGCCGTAAGTATGATCAACTGAGTTCTCAATTCGTTGTTTGTTTTCAATCACATAGACATCCATACATTCTCTTCATTATTTTAGATGACGGGTATACTCATCCTGCTTGTGGGTGCGATGGTTCAATTTAATTATTCGCATTACTCGAATTTCGTGAGCGATCACATCTGGACAGCGCCCATAATTCTGATGATCGTTGGAGCTGTCGTTGCCTTCATTTGTTTCTTGGGTTGTTGCGGTGCACTAAAAGAGAACAGCTGCATGATTCTATCATTTGCGATTCTAGCAGTTGTCATATTCCTCTTTGAGATCGGACTGGGCATAGCCGGTTACGTGAAGCACGCCAGTTTGCAAAATGTTATGGAAGCGCAATTCAATTCGACCATGAAGAACTACAACGAACGTGAAGATTTCCGAGACGCATGGAAACTTTTGCAAAGCGAAGTAGATTCATTTTATAAATTTTTTTTTTTCAAATTGAAAATTCTAAAATTATCTTTTTTAAAACATTATAGTTGTATTGCTGTGGAACATACGGACCATCAGATTGGGAGACTACCTTGCAGAACAAAACTTTGCCCTCCTCTTGCTGCGATGTCATTAATTTAGAAGAGGCAAAGGAGTGTACAGTCATTCATGCCCATAGATTGGGCTGTCTAAGTAAACTTTTATCGATACTGGATTCCAAGACATTGATATTAGCAGGCGTTGTTTTGGGAGTCGCTGGCATTCAGGTGGGTTTTGAATTAAAAAAGTACTAGAAAATGCAAGTGAAAAAAACATTGCCCATACTTAGACGTTTTGGATGAAGACGCGTTGTGATATAAAATCTCAATTATTATTTTACTTCAAATTCATTAAATCGCTGCTTGGTTCAAACAATTTACGGTCGAAAGATCTTTTCCTATTAAACTTGCATTTGACTCCTCATCGGAGATTCCGATTTGGAAAGATGTTCAAAACATCCGTCTCACCCCAACACACCTCTACACCCTTCATTCATTGGAAAAAAGGAAATTTTCGCTTTTTTTAGTGCGTCTGGCTATAAATGTTTGAAATTTATAAGCCCGATTCTGAATACTCTCGGGGAACGAATTCCGGGCAACTGTCTTTACTCGAGACTAAAATTCTCATTTGTTTTTAATAGATAGGGTAAGGAAAATTATGGGTATAGGTCAAATAGCTATTCCCCATCACATTTCTTCCCCAAAATATTTAAAAAAGAAGAAGTTTACTCGCGAGAAAAGTTAATTCCCCGGGAACATTCAGAATCGGGCTGTATAAAAAATATACATTTTGCGTAATACAAACAGTTCGAAAAAACAATAGCACCACTTTGATAATACATATCTACATATGGGCAAATCCATCAGAAAGTAAACCAAGCGCCAAAAATAAATAAAATTGGTTTTTTTATAATTTAAAAAAAATTTATCTCGATTTTTTGTTTACAAGCTATGAGTAAAATACGTGTTCCGTCCAATATCATTTCGAATTAACGAAATTTGTCACGATTTTAGGCAATTCAAAGAATTTCCCCTCTAGTTGATGCTCCGCGCAATGAGCTTTATAGAACAACCAAGAAGCTCAAAGTGTTCCCAGAGCTGCATTGTATTGTTTTCTTTTATTTTAAATTAGAAAGAGCTTATATGAGTGACGCTCGACGTCCACAATGCAAAAAAAAAAAAAACAAATAAGTTTTTTCATTCATGAAAATGTGAAAAATCCGAACGGTTCGATCCGCCGGATTACATAATTGGCACGATTATTTGTTATTTAAATTTGTTAATACCTCCTCCGAATGCTGCTTGAAGTCTTTACATACTGAAATATTTCCAATCCTCCTCCGAAATAATTATGCATGTTTCTAACTGACTCTTTGGGGTCGAATTGATGCAACTTCAAGTGATCATAATTAGTTCAAGCTTTGCACACTTGTCGAAGACCGACAAAAGGTCGATCAAAATATCTGATTATCCTCATTAGGTTCGCCAGGACTCCAGTGTGTTTTTTTAAATTATATTAGACTATTTCAACATGGAGTTTCCTATCAGTGGCGTACGCAGAGAAAGAGTACTTTGGTTGTGCTTTATTAGCAATTATTAGACACGAAAAAATTTTTGGAAGGTTTTTTGGAAGATTAGCGAGTTTTGAAGCAAAACCCAAAAAAATCACAAAATTTTATGACCTCCGATTTCGATCAAATTTATATATAGAATAAGTGCCAAATTCCAAGAATTTTCGCGTTAAAATTTTTTCAAAAAACTGATGAAAAGTAGTCGTTTTTTGGACCAGTTTGGAACTAGACCCAATTGGAACAACTTGTCATCAGTTTTTTTTTTTTTTAATTTTTAGGAAAGTATAGGAAAGTAAGTAAGTAAGAAAAAAGGAAAATATAACTTAGGACATTAGAGAATTATGAATGATTTGCAAACGAAAAATCTTTAAATCAAACTTTTTTACAGCTTCTCACCATACTCTTCGCTTGCTGTTTGTATCGTTCGTTTCGCCGCAGCTACGAAACTGTTTAGATTACGTAGCGATGATCCCGTGCACCGCATTTAAATGAGGTCCAAGAATATGACATTTATGGAAGTTTTTCATCACATATCAGACGGTTTGTTTGAAATGAATTTTTTTTGAAATATTTTATAGGCTCTACACAAACGTATGTTTTCATGCGGGGCATTTATATACATGAGATTTTTGAGATATTCAACTCTTTTACATGTCAATTACCACCGGAATTGCTAAGGTCTGATAATTCAGTAACAATCTGCATGCACAGATTTTTCACCTTACTAAAACCGTTCAAAAAAAAAAAAAAAAAAAAATACCATAATATGAATACGTTAACCCACCCAACATTTTGAAGATTGTTTTTACAAAAATTACCTTGAGGAGTCTCATTCGATGCCTTTTGATGATTAAAAGGCGATTGCTATCATCCGCGATTAAAAGAAGACTCGAAAAAGACTCTTCAATATGTTTGAAAAGCGAGTCGTATTTCAATTACCCAGATGAGTCGTTTTCGAGGCCCCTGGATTCGATTCAATTTTGAGTCAAATTTTGAGTGAAATATGGGTAGCAACAATTTGAATGATCATATTTCAATCCCCTACGTGATTAATTGGCGATTACTCTATGTTTTGTTTTTGTACTTTGAATGCGAATCGCTTTTGAAACGTATTTAAGAGCCGTTTTCGAGTCTTATTTAATCATCCATGTGATCAATCGCTTTTTAATCATCCAGGGGCCTCGAAAACGACTCATCTGGGTTATTGAAATACGAATCGCTTTTGAAACATATTGAAGAGTCTTTTTCGAGTCTTCTTTTAATCGCGGATGATAGCAATCGCTTTTAAGCATCAAAAGGCATCGAATAAGACTCCTCAAGGTGATTTTTGTAAGAACAATCTTCTAAATGTTGGGTGGGTAGTGAAATAAATCAAAATATACCAACACATTTAAAATAGAACGCATCACTTTTTTTTGAGTTATAAACAAACCAAACTGGAGAACTCACTTTAGTACACCCTTTAGAAACAGAATTCGATTATTCGTGTATATTCTATGGCCCACAGAAGCAAAAATATTCCGAATTTAAAATCTTAGGAAAAATATTTCGAACAATATGTGCCCGCGGATCAAAACTTAATTTCGGTTCAAGCTTTAGAAAACATAAGAAATCACCATGGCATAGTTTTCATATATGTACACAGTGATAAAAAAGTGAAATTTCAATCCTTATTTACTCTTACATAAAAATAACACAAAAAATTACGAACTGTAGTATAATTTTATAAATATGAAAATATTATTTTTTTAAATGTTCATTAGGGTGTCCCAAATTTTTTTTTTTTTTTGAAATTTATGGAAATCAAAGCTTGGATACTTTTCTTCCGACTCGTGCCTAAAAGTATCGAAAAACTTTGCATATGAAACTGTCCTCACGAAAAACTCAGAAAAGCAGGACCACGTTGAGCTACCTCTAAACCTTTTAAAAAAAAAATCTGAAAAAATTCTCAAAAATACTTTAACCCATAAGCTTTCGAAAGCCCTACTTGCAACAATGAAATTCGATAAAAAAAAATTTTTTTGAGACACCCTAACGTTCATAAAGAAAATATGATTTCGTTGGAATGAACCAGCGAATGAATGAAAAATTATTTTAGAAGATTATAAACAATGGATTTTCATGGCAATTATAGGACGAAGAATTCCTTTTCAAAACATTGTTGTATTTTATCTTTCATGGCTTGCCATTTCTGAAGATAAAGAACCAAAATGATGTGTTAAAATTCAAATCCATTTAAAATGATAGTACGCTTCGGTCTGATATCTATGCATTTAAGAAATTTCACCGTGAAGAATACCAGAGGCTTGACCAATTAATTTATATCATTAATATTTTTAAGTGTATTGCTTAAAATATTTATCTAGATGTACTTAGAAAATAATGCGGATAAATCACAAACATTCCTTTTGATTAAAATTATTTTTTTTTTTAATTTTTAAAGAATTTTTTAAAGATATTTAGGTACTGTATTCGCACTTTGTGAGATTGGCCAGGACAGGCAAGAGTAGTAATAATAAAAATACCACTTGTAGCGAACCATTTATCTTTAATTTTCGTCACAGTTTTTGAATTTCTCACTTTCGAAGGCTCGTTTTTCCGTTACTTTATTTTGTCTCATTTCTCTTCAATTAGTGCAATAATAAAAGGATATGTATTATTTTTTTAAAATGTCAAAAGCAAACTCCTGCCTTCTATTGGATAAGCATAAAACAAATAAAATATTATGAAATACTCCATTGGGCATTAAAATCTTTTAAGCAGGTACGTAATGATTTATTCGGTTATGTGATTGTTTTCCCTTGCCCGGGGAGAAGTAATTCAATTCCCAAATTAATGTGATTTCTTTCCATGTACCAAAATTGCGGAATAAATTGATTAAATATTGATTAAAAATTCCCCCTCAATCTTGGTCAAGGAAAATAAATCACATCTATTTGGGAATGGAATTTCCACTCTCCGGGAAAGGGAAAACAATCACATATCCCATTTTTTATTTTCTAATTCAATTTTATATTTATGTTCGAACTAGAAAAAATAATGTACGAAAATAAATGGAAGAAGTTTCCTTTGTAATATCGCAGCTGAAAATGAAATCTTATTCACACTTTGATAATAAGTATTGCAGGGCAATGTGAAACGAAATGAAGAACGCAAATATGTTAAAACTTATAACAAAAAGGATATTTCATTACGTATATAAGCGTTTTAGTGAAAGTGCATATTTAAATCATATTATTTATATAAGCAAATGTATTTAAAAGATCATAGTTGAATAATTTTTTATTGTCTTGATATTGTATTTGTTCTGTAATAAAAAGTTGTGCAGCACTGAACTTATTGTGTAAATTATGTAATAAAAATCATTTTAAATAAAATAAAAATTTTCACACTAAACCTTCCAAGTTTATTAATAATAAAAATTTTAATTATTTTTTTTTAATATAACTAACCCAAAAGAACAGAAACAGAGCCTAAGATATTAACAGGAGCTGAATTTTGAAGTTCTATGGCTATCACTCAATAAAATTAACCCAACCGAGACCATTTGCGACTGGAACAGAAATATCCTTTAGGAAGTATGCTCAAAGCATATGGCATGCGACATCGCAACCAATCTTGTTCGAAAATATTTTAATTAAAAATCGCCTAAAATATATTCATGCTCCTGTTTGAAAATATCAAAATTTAACACCAAGGACACCAAAGGACCTTTTACACCGTCATGCAAGGTAATGAATTTGTTCGTTGTGACGAAAGGTATAAGTGTGTAAACGCGAAAAATTCAATTTCTTTAACATGCTCGGCTCCTTATAACAATTTGTGACCGTCTGAGTATGAGCACATGTTTGTCCATGTAAACGCAATCTAGTTCTATATGGGCAATTCCCCAGCAAAATCTGCTTCGAAATGTTACCAACACAAATGCAAGTATTTTGATGTTCACTCACACATATGCGATTTCCAACGTGCAAGAGAGGGACAGTTGCTATATGTACACAAAATGTTTTCGAATAAAGTTCCCGATGCCCATTTAGCTTTACCAAGAGACATTCCTGGAAAAATTCCGAGAAAATTTGGAAAATTTACCAGAAACGTGATTTGCTGGGTCCACGAGAAACTGACCCACCCGTGGCAGCCATTTTTTGAACAAATTATGTAATCTCAGTGCTTAACGATTGTTAAACGTTTAAAAAAGTTTAGATCCTTGAGAATTAAGTCCTTTTTTTTAAATTATTATGAGCTAAACTGTAAGAAATTAGTGTCACAGGTGGGACTGTATTCATGGAATTGTCCATATGACATTCCTTGCATCATGCAAAGCTCGTGAGCAAACATGACCGTGTAAGGGGCGCAATATGACCGTGCCCTTAACAGCATTGCAGCCAGCGCTGCCACATGCCAAATTTTTTTCCGGTGCCGAAAATGCATGATTTTATTCAATACAAATTTTGACAGCTCCGAGTTGAAAAAACTGGAAT
The DNA here is from genome assembly GCA_020466095.1 of Chlorops oryzae. Taxonomy (NCBI): domain Eukaryota; kingdom Metazoa; phylum Arthropoda; class Insecta; order Diptera; family Chloropidae; genus Chlorops; species Chlorops oryzae. The sequence continues at coordinate 84,711,205 of CM035807.1, forward strand.
AAGAAGAGCAGTTTCTATTGCCACCACCTTGTTAAATACGCCAAGGCATATATTTCAAAAGGTAGTGTAAATAACTCGAAAACGTCAAAATCAAAAGACGTTCGAAAAGGTTTAACGAAACCGATAAAATTAAGAAAATTAAGGAAAAAACAAAGAAAAAAAATGAAAAAAATTTGGTACCAGCCCCACCTCGTTTGATGCGCCTGGTATATAGCTAGCAGTGTTGCCACTTTGCGGATAATCATACGAAATCTGTATCTTTTCGCCTGCTTCTGTATCTTAAATGTATAATTTGTTTTTCGAACAATTTATGTATAATTTAGGCGAATTGCTATTTTTCCAAAATTTCCTTTTTTGTTTGATAAAAAAATCTGTACATGGAACCGCATCGTCATGCTAATAAAATATCGATACGTTTTACGTGAAAATGGACACAAGAAAAATTTGCGAGATAGAGTAATTAATGTGTCCAGCTGTGCCATTTGTAAAATGGTTTATTTTGCCTTATGTATAGCTTTTATGTATAATTCAAAAAATAATGTGTATAATTTTTTTCGAAAAGATACATTTTTTGTAAAATTTATCTAAGATTTGTTGGCAGCATTGGTAGCTAGAATTGGAAATGTAGCCAGTTTGCAACAAATGTATCCAAACGGCAACGCTGCGCGAGACATTCGCAAAGGTTTTTGTTTATTTTTTCGTTTATCGCCAGACCGAAGTGGGGGTGTTGCGTAGATTCTGTCGCCGCGATCAAAAATCCAAAACTGAATCATAAATAATTCCATTGCAACGCCCAAAACGAAGGGTTCGTGCACGTTCAGTTGCATTCTTGACTTTAAGATCAGTCTTAAAAGCAATGCTCAAAAGTGAAAAGCAAAGAAGAAGTTGAAAAGTTGCTCCATTCCGGTATAGTTTATTGAAGTTCCAATACATTCCGCAATTTTTGCTTTGTGCCAACAAACATTCCTGTAACTTCGCTAAGTCAAAAATTCCGATTGTATTGTGAGATCGAAGGGAAAGTATATTTGTGGATTAAATTCAAAAACACACTGCAATATGGATGATCTTGGTAAGTCAATTGGCAAATTAATAATTTAACATCAAAAAGCCGATTGGCATAGCTATTCAAAAATGAAAGTCCGAAGGTAATTCGATTTAAGATACTCCGAATCCCAGCGGGAAATTATCTCCTGCATGACAAAGTCATCAGTGATATCATCGATGATATATAGGTGACAGTATCATCGGGACATGGGGACATGTTATCGTATAGGGGTACTCTTCATGTGCTTGAATCTCATTGGCTGCAGAAAATTATATAAAGTTTTAGCGTCACTTGGGCGTTAGAATGAGGTGGCATAGAGGATGAGTGCTCGACTCAGAATCCGAAGATTGCGGGTTCGATTCCTGGCTGAGGCGAACAAAAATTGTTACAAATAGATTTTTAAAAATTTGCGAAATATTCAAAGAGAAGAGAAAAAAAAAATTTTTCAACTGGTTTCCATCAATTGAGATTTAGAGAGATAAGAAAATGTGCTGCTCTCAAATGCTTTTTTCCTAGCATGACATGTCACCGGTGAATTCACTTTCTAACTCCTGTACAAATGTCATACAAAATGTCCTATGAAATCGCATGCGTTCCGACTCCAAAGTCACCCTGACTTCATCGATGATATCAGGGGGGTCATTTCCCGCTGGGATTGGAACGATTTGCGAGTCCGCATCGTCAGCATTCCGCATACATAGTATTTGTGTATGTATGTGTTTTGCACAAACTTAAATTTGGAGTCTTATTTACTTTAATGACTCAAGGCAATAACGACGGCAATGGGCTATTTATATGAAGAATATAAATGCTAAAATTATTCGTGATCACTTTTTCATACAAGCTTTAGTTATCCACTTTTTCTACGAAAATATTCGTTCTCTCTTCGCATAGCACTAAATAAATGCACCTATGTATGTATTCAATTGTATGATTTCTTTGGTGCCTGTACAAAATGTCAAATAGATTAATTATCTTGCTAAAATGTTTGCCAAACTATTTTTTCATAAATCCATTTGTTTTTAAGCAAACAGAACACCAATCCCTTTATTCATAATCAAATTTTAAATTTAAAAAATTTGGGGGCATTCACAAAGGCGTGTTAAAAACGTTGGAAAGTCGGAAAATTGCGACTTTAAAAAAAAATTTAAACTTTTTTTGTATCTTGCACAACTTTTTAAGCAGATAAAATATTCCGATTTTCCAACTTTACTATTTTCCGGACGCCTTTGTGACTACCCCTATTGTTTAAATTCAATTTTTGTATGGAAATTTGACATTTAAACAATGCTTTAAATCGAAAATTTGATTATGAATAAAGGGGCAAGAATGTTTGTATGTATTTGGTTCATCGCCTTCCTGGAAGCCTGCGTATGCTTCGTCATTGGCTCATCGTCATAAAATCTTCTTACTTCTTTTCGTCGACATCGCCATGACTCTTTGCATTTGGTTGTGACTGTGTAGGAGAATGCTTAAGCTCTGATGCGTCCAAAAAGTCAACGCCACGATCACATTTTTGTTGCAAGCGTTCTGCGCTCTCAAATTCCACAGAAATGACTAATCGGTGAATACATAAATACATATAATTTCGATGAAGAAGCTTTTATCGTACTTCAAAACTCGCCACGAAGTTAGTCACATAAGCCACTAGGACAACAAAGAACTTATCGGGCATCCTAATCTAAGAAAGAAATTGACTTGCAATTATTTGAATTTTTGCAATCAATCTGAAGTGGCAAAGTTCTTTGGTTATTTTTCGATTGGCTTTTAATTAACCCTCTACCAATGCCTGCTAACAGATTTCATTTCAAAACATTTAGACAACTTCTTAAACAAGATTTTAGATTGTAGGTAAATAATGCTAGAGGAAAGAATTATCTGAAATAATTTTCGGGACCCGAGCGGACCATTTTTAGAGGTCTACTAGGGTCTGTTATGAAAATCACAAAAACTGCTCTAAAACCAGAGTTTTTCAAGGTATTTTGATGAAATTTTATATTTGAACATGTTTAAAGGCAAGTAATATGATTTCCAAAAATTGGAAAAATGGGCGTGGAAGAAGGGCGTTTTTCGAAAATTGTCACCTACACCTCAAATTTAAATGGGACAAAAGTTGGCACGTATGCTTCCTTTGTGGCCATAACATCCTCCTCTAGTTTCTTGATCCGTACATTTTGAAGTGTACCTCCAGCATGTAGGACTGTAGGTCTAACTGTCGACGTCGAAAAGCCTCTGCCGCGATGGGGATATACACCATTAGGCAGGCATAGGAAATTCAACAAATTGGGGATATTCACCAAAAAGCTACCAACAAAAACCTTAAGCAGGAATATGAAATTCAACAAATTCGAGAAATTCACCAGAAAGCTACCAACAACAATACGGGTAGACACAAAGTGGCACTATGATGCCACTTGCAAGAAAATTATCAAAGAAACACGGCGTCAGCTCGGTTTTTTATATTGCTTGAAAAGTTCATAATTGAAACTTTACTAAATGTATTACGATATGTTTTTGCTCAATGTGCACGAATGTTTTCATTTTGTAATAAATTGACATAAATTTTTGACTACGGCTACGAATTTGATTGTACATAAAATTTAGTATTTTTGCTGAAACAGTGTGATCAAAAAGTTATGTGGACAAGGTAGGACTAAAAGAACAATTTCTATTTCTCCTTAATATTGAAAATCCTTGATTAATTTTATGTTTTTCAAGCTTTTCATGGCATTTTATGAGTTTGGTAGATATTTTATATGTAATGTACTCGAAAATCGCCCAAAATTAAAAATAAAAGTGGCAATGCATTTCACCACAGCAGAGCTAAAGATTTCGCTGCCATAGCATGCTTCTCTTTTCCTCGTGCTATATGCATATGTTGAAGCAGCGTAGCTCTAACACATTGCAGGGATTAGGAAGAAGAAGAGTTAGACCTATAGTCCTATATGACCTCCAGTACTAGGGTAATCCCAAAACTGGCCCAAAATCGGCCTTTTTCAAAATATTAGAATGAAATTTAGACGTTGAGCGTATTTATATTTAAACATCCGATTAGAATTCAATAAATTTGGAAGTGCACGTGGCAAAGGGACGGTTTTCATAAAGAAATTGAACAAAAGTCGGTATATGGCCTTAAAAAGCTCTAGAAAACTCTTGTTTTCGGGCGAGTTTTTTTTAAAACATTTTTATAGGTCCGTGTCGAGTATTTTATTGTCCGGCTCGCCTGACTATAAAACCATTACTGGTTCATTTTTGTTTTTTTTTAATTTGAAATAAAAAAAAAAATTTGTTCTTATTTTTAAAATTGAATTGAAGGTATTCCCTACGTAAAACGTTGGTAACTTTAGGAATTGTTTTCAAAAACGAATAAAATTCTTTATGTTTAACCATTGCTCAAAATGCAAATTCCTTTTCGAATGATTATGATTAGGAAGTATCCGGTGTATTATGCTCACATTGTGTAAAAATTTCGCATCAGAACTTAGTACCTATGTATGGTATACATTGTATACTCTCTTTATTGGAAAGGAATAATGTCTTCTCTTTTTTGTTAAAATGCAAGTGAATTGAAAACTTAACGCTTTTTTCTCAAAATCTATTATTTTGAGATATGACATTCTTGAAGTAAATGAGCGATATGTACATGAGGGATTCCATAAATATCGACATTGAAAATTTTCTGTCCCACTGATTCCGGGATTGAGGAAATGCTGCTTTCGATTTTACCTGTTTGTATGCCCAACGTTTATCCCATATATAACTATATATGTCACTCATGAGCCGTTTCCATTTTGGCTCTTTTCACCACGGTCTTGGGACACGTAACCCACCATGGCTTCATTGGGTACCCACCAAAATGACCTGCATTTTTTTCACTTAGAACTCTCCAAAAGTGCGAATTTCTCTCTCGCATCTTAATAAATATTTGCCATGATCCGAGTAACTATTTTACTCTTTCTAAACTGGCGCGAAATGTTACACGCCCAAGAATCTAATGAGAAGTGACATAATATAGTAATTTATAATAGGTTTATCCATCAACCAAAGCCTTACTCTGCCGAAGTATAGGTATAGACTAGAGCTGTTAAAATGCTAAAATTTACACTACTCGAGTGTATTCGTTATTTTTCGTCAAGTAATCGTTACTTAGTACTCGTTACTAAGTACTCATTATAATTTTTTCAAATATTGTTTCACGAACGAATGACGTTGCATGAATAACTCAATGTTGATAAAGTAATCAAAAATCTCTCATGCTCTTTGAATCTTCACCCAGTATTTAGTAACCAAATATCAACTCAACTCACTCTACTACCATACTGTTTTGTGCTCCCATTACATTAGTACTTTATTACTCTGGCAAGCTAGAGCTGGCATGTTGACAAAAAAGTTCAAGCAACGAGATACTTCCAACAGTAACGAGACGTTAGTGATTACTGACTAGAGTAATCGTTACTTTTTACTGAATAGTAACGGTATTTTACAGCTCTAGTATAGACTTTTGGCTTTAGGAACAGATTTATGATACCGAAGCACACCGAATGTAGCTCACATTGAATAAATTTTGGAACAGAAGTTAAAAACAATAAAAAGCAGATGTCAGTATCAAAAGATGAATTGAATCATCCTGCAAACATGAGGCACAAAATCTTTCAGATCGCCATTCGGAATGAATGAAATCCATAGTGTGCTTTTTTTTAAACAGAAAGAGCATTTAAATTTTAAATAATTGATAAAGATGGGTTTTCTTAAAGATTGTGGTGAACGTTGTTGTTAAAAATTTAGCAGAGCATTGATTCCATTCCCTTCATAAGCACTGATTCATGTGGTTGGTACATTGAAATATGCCCACTTGAAATATGAATGAGTGAATGAATGAAGGAACGACTGAATGAGTATAGAATGTTTATCATCAAAACGTTAGTGTTGGTGTACACCGAAGTGACACTGAACAAAAATGGAAATTGGTAATGAAAACCAAAGCGACCACAACAAATGGCATGGTTTTCTGTAATGGGTTCGTCCACAACAGCGTCGTCATTGCGTCGCACAGTGGGGTCGTCTATTATATTTAAAAAAAAAAACGTTAGACCTATGATAAAGATTGACGCGATCAGATATGAGGAGTAGCTATGTGAATATATCGACCTATGTTCGTGAATTCCTCGTATGCTACATTTTTTACGAAATTGACTTTTTCATACAAATATTTTTTAGAGCCTTCAACTCATCGCCTGGAAAAATATTATCAGCTCGATTCGGAATATTCCCGGGGATTGACTTTTCTTGAGAAAAAATTCTCCTTTTTTTAAAGAGTTGGGGTAAGGAAAATTATGGGTCAAATACTTATACATTCCCCATCAAAATTTCTGCCCCCAAATATTTAAAAAAGAAGAAGTTTACTCTTGAGAAAAGTGACTTCCCCGAGAATTCGTTTCCCGGGAGTATTCAGAATCGGGATGTATAATCCTAGGCACTGCAGAAATGGAGATAATGAGGATTTAGTTTAAGTCGCATATGCATAAAATTGTAGAAAAAAAGCTGTCCAGTAAAATTTAGTTTTTGTTATTCGTCTACACACAGTAAAACATTTCGATAGAAAAAACATTTTTTTGTTTACAACAGACGCACGGGGAAGAGAGAAAATCGGGTCCGCATCACATAACCACGCCTCTGTAGCCTACAAAAAAATTTTTCATTATCGAAAGGTCTAACTGTGTAAATCTCGTCTAACATATGAAAAGTGGTCGAAATGAACGTGCCTTTAGAATTATTGGAACCAATCTACTGTGCGTCGTCATTTCAAGCACGACTGCTCGAACCCGACTGGAAACCTTAGACGATAATAATAAGTATTGAAAGCCCATCGAACATTTATGGTAAATGGGGCTTCTTTGCCAAGATATTTCGAATTAAAATCGAAAGCCACATTAAATGAGTGTTTTTCACAGACCTAACAAAGATTCCGGACTAACGTTTGTTCGTTGAACGTTTGGCTTCTACCGGCCGCGGCGTCGCACTTCGTGTTTATCTGTTTTTTGTGTTCAAGCGAGAGAAAAAAAAAATTGAACGTGGGCCGTGTGGGGAAAGTTGATAAACGTGAATTGCAAACAGTCGTGCAGTGTCATCCTCTAGCCATTGAGAACGAAGCCAATGCTCCTCAATCTCTGCTCATGTGACTGCTGCTCCTACTCTCCAAATAAAAATTGCCTACTCAAACGCTGAAATAGTTCTCTGTTGTGCTTTCTGTCGTCTGTTTTGTTTTTCGTTTCGTTTGGTCCGCAGTGCTGTCTATTTCGGTGGGTCGCTCGGTTATTAGCCGTTACTTTTACTTTTAGTCAAGCTTCGAGAGCGCAACGCATCGGATCGCCATGACTTATGTAGGTCTTTTGTGTGTCTTTATGTTTGACAACAAAGTTTCGTTATCGCGGTTGATATGAAACGAAAACAAACAAATATTGATGTGAAAAACGCGTTAATTTCACAAAATAGTGTGATCAAATGAACGGCATCAATATAAATATTTCGAAATGTAATATGTAATCCCAGTTCAGAATTTGGTTTTTTTTTTTGCATCGGCCATCGGACTATGTAGCCTATGAAAATAGTGAAATAAATCGAACTAAAAACCGCCATTGACCTACGACCTGAAAACCCGTCTTTTTTTTCATAGCAAAATCAAAATTATATAATTCAAAATAATTCTACGCGAATTGTCCATTTTGGGAAGTGATAGCGATAGAATTCGATAATGAAATTCATCAAAACACCACGTAAACAGGTTAAAAATGAATAAAAAAAAATTATTTAACAACAAAAATTCAACAACAAAAACAAATTCATGTGCCGCAGACAAATGTCACAAAACATCGATTTCGGCTTTGCGTCCTAACGATATGATGGAAATGCTCCGAAAGAGTTAAATATTTTGAATGAAACGTGTTAGTCCCCATTTACATAGGGAGACAAAACGCGAGACACTGGAAGGAAACACATGAGAATGGCGGAGATGGAATGTCTTTCGTCTCTGTCACTCTAATGTGTTTCCTTCCAGTGTCTCTCTTAATCTAAACACGGACTTATTGATACCATTTAGATTGTTATTCATTGATTATGTGATGATGCTGATGAAGCGGTTGGTCCTGTCTTTTTGTCGAAAGAAAAATAATCTATACATAGAGCTGTTTTGGCTGTTATAGTAGGTACTTGCCTCGATCGAGAAATAGCGATTTGATCTTTTTAGAGCCGAAAAGAAAACTAGATTTCGTAATATAAAAACAGTTGATTGTGCGGCATCAATGATATTACGAAAGATACGATCAAAACAATTAAACCGAAAATAGTTCTATAAAAAAAAAAAAAAAAATTGATATAAATGAATTTTATATTGAAATATCCGCAGCCAATATAGCAACTTATACACGTCCCTCCTTTTGTCCTAACATTCATGAAGCAATTCAATTTATATCACATTAATGTCAATTGATGCTTTTCTCCAAAATTGACTGCAGTTTCGAAATGTGCTAGTGTAGAAAGAAATTTCAATCTTTCTTGACTTTATGGGATTATGAGTAAACAAGCGGATAATCTATTGCTATTATCGCGACCTCAAATGAACCATCAGCTCACAGAATAGCAATGTGTCAACAAACGAGGTCGGACTGTTTCGCCCAATGCAATTGAAAGAAAAGTGCAATGTTTTTTTTGCTATGCAACTTCTGAGAGTTGTGCGCTTTGTTGGACGATTTTAACGAGGGTGATCTTTTTGATGACCTCTTTTTAGCAATCTTTCTAGAATCTAGACCTATCTGGCGTGTCATAGAAATTGATATCGTCAAAAAAATGACGATTTTGGATATTTCATGTACCTACCCCAAAACCGCATCCCTACACGCAGAGAAAAAATATCACATACCCAATCATATTTTGCAGGGATTACATATGTAATTGGGTATGATGCAATTATATTTATTTTCATAATTGCGTCCAATTATATTTTTCATTGCCTCCAATTATATATGTAATTGTATGAAATGATAAAAAAAATAATTTCAATTTCATATATAAATCCGTCCAATTAAATATATAATCGGCTGCAATGATGTATGTAATTGTATCGAATTATATACATAATTGCGTCTAATTAAATTTGTGATCCCCTGCAATTTAAAATATATTCTATATATGTTAGCAATATAAAAAGGGGCATTCTCCACGATTGGGCGGAATATATTTCACCACGTCATATTCGTGGTCCACCTGCCTCTTGGAGTGCCTAAGGATTTTGAAAATTCAAACACGTTATATACGATCGAAATTATAAACCATTTGAGAAATATAAGAACAAACTGTAAAATAAATACAATCATATATATAATTGCATCAATGCTTTAAATTGTAAAAGTAATCAGATGTAATTACATATGTATTCAGAACGCAATTACATATATGATAAATTTAAATGCAATTATATAAGTAATTGACTAATTGAGTATTTTTCATTTTCTAATTATATTGTAATTGGCTCCAAATAATAATGCAATCGGGGCAAGGCTCCAATCACATATGTAATTGGTTCCAATTATATTTCGGGAACTTATTTCTCTCCGTGTAGCATTTTTACTCAGTTATTATGTATCGAAAATGAGAAATCTGTCGAATCGGAAAATCTAGATTTACAAAAACTAAATAACATTTCTGTAGATCTCTTTTAGGCGTTTTTTTAAACGAAATTTGAAGTCCTCTGGGCAACCTCTAAACCTCAATTTAAAAATACCCAAATTTTTCGACTTACATTATCATTCGTTTGAGACCCCGCCGTCTTTGAAATTCAACACTTTTTTTACGTCTGAAACGCCCCAATGCCCATTCAAATCTGATTTTCGAAAAGAATAATACGGCTGCTAGTTTTATTTAACTATTGTATGGACGCACATCACTGTGAGTAGATTGACACTATTGCCGTTGGAATGAAAATATCCCTCATGTATTTTTTTGTCAATTGTCAACAGACGCGGCACATTCTCACAGAAAGCTTTTCTACAAAAAAGTATAAATTAATCCATAAAAATTTTCTTTCATTCAATTTCGTGGCTCCTTGATTTACGAGTTTTCGAAGTTTTCGTGGCAAATACGCGTTTAAGGGAAACCCCACGTCGAAATTTTTCTAACTAAGGGGCTATCCCCAGCTCTGTTAGAAACGAAAAACTTCATATAAAAAATGGTTCAGATATGAAGTGGTTTTTTTTTTATATGAATTTTTTCATTTCTGACCGAGCTGGGGATAGCCCCTAGTCACCGAAAAAAAATTTAGAGCTGAACTAATTCAGATATCATTTTGAAATTTCATTCATTCTAACCTGACATACCAATCTGCCCTCGTGGAATTTACATTTGAAATTCTATGTTTTTATAAATTAAAAAAAAAAACTTCAAAGATTACATTGAAAGGCGCGGTAGTTCAATGCCTTTCGAGTGTCATTTCAAGCACAAATTTGGTTTTGTCACCCTAGAAAAGTCTGAGTGCTTTTTCGATAGCGAAATGTATTGAATTTCACAGTAGGTGTTGACGGATGTTTTATATTGAAATTCAAAGTAGGCGATATGTCGACTGGGCAGCGAACACTCTTCAAAAAATTTATGCTTCAAAGAGTTTTTTCGTCATTAATTCAATTTTAATCGCATACAACACCTTTGAAAGTGTTAATGTGTTCGGACTATGCGAACACGAATTGAGTAAAGTAAAGCCTTCAAGAGCTGCTTTTTATTTACCATGCAGACACAATTAAACCAGGGAAATAATGGGATACCATCTGAAACTCAATTGCCACATATGAAAATGCGCCGTAAATTCATAAATTATGTATGTGTCGCGTAAGATTTGTTAAAAATAATCAATGTTTGGTACATTTCCTTTAAATAAATATTGAATTTTTTGAAAACAAGACAATAAAAAGGATGAACGAACAACTTTTGGAACATTCTCGTCTGAAAACAAAATTGTTATGCGCCTATGTGAATACAGAAGAACCTCGGAAACTAGAACCAGTTTGTTATTGGTCAGTTCTAATATCTGAAATGTTCTAATTTCTGGAAAGTTCCTTTTTTCATCATAAAATTTTATTTGAAAGTAACTTTAATCATTTTTTTAGTACTCATTTTTTATAAATCAGTAAGCACATCGCTACATGTTTGCGATAGATTTGCCATATGTTTTGCTCGAAAGTTCTTTTTTTAGTACCACTGTATAATATTACACTGTGCAACACATAAGATGTGAACAAAAAATTGACTGCAGTTTCTGAAAGTATTCGGTATCTGAGTGAAAAAATCCATGAACCCCTCTTTGGCTTGGTAGATTTTCAAAAAAAAAAAAAAAAAAAAAAAAAACGGTGCAACACTGATTTTGAAATTATTTCCCTGGCTCTGAACTATTTGAGCTGGATGAAAAATTTCGATCATATTCAAAGGGTAATTTTGAGTTTCTTCGCTTGATTTTTGGTAAAAAATTTTCAGCTTTGCCGTGGCAAACCGGAATTAACCCTCTGCAGCGGACGTGGTCTAATTTTAACAATATAACTGACCTGGGGTCTACCAGACGACTCATCTCTAAACTGATTTTCTTCTTGAGATTCCTAACTGGCGCGTTATTGGCCTTATTTCTTAAAAAAGAAAACAGTTTTCAGGGCAAAAAAGATAAAAATTTAAAATAAAAGGCACACAAAAGGCATTTTTTTAAGAGAGCACAAGGATCGTAACTTCGCATTTTACAAAAGCTCGCAAAATGTTCTATTTTGAGGGGTCTGTCAGACTACGACGTCAGCTGCAGAGGGTTAAGGAGCGCTCAGATGCAGTTCGTGCACTTGAAGAAGTTGTTAAGTAATAATTTTTGATATATTTAAATCAAAAAATTTTCAAAATACTCTCATTGGCTTGGGAGCTATGTGCAACAATAGTTGAAAAGAGGTGAAAAATACGCATATTTTTTGAGATTTTTTACAAATTGTAGCTACTAAATGGATTTTTTGTGGATCAGCTAGTACTAAAACTTTATTGTTTGAGTCTAGAGGTAAAACTTTTTCATGGATAGGAAAGAAAAATATTGAACGCGTTGCGAGATATAGCCGTAATTAAGTGCGCAACTTAATTCTCGGCCAAACTTTTTGAGATCGATTTAAAAAAGAAATTGATATAATCTAACTAATCCAAGTATAGGGAGTTGTTATAGTAACTGAGTACTTTCAGAAACTGCACTCAATTTTTTGTTTACATTCGATTTCCTCAAAAATGTATCACAGTGTAACTGACGCTTTCAATGGCTGTTAAAAAATTAACATCGGAGCATCGCTTTCCATTGTATCGATTTCGGGTATTTGAAATTCTTATTGTTTTCATGTGATATTGCGCATAATTTCAAATAATGAAATATTAATTTCCTTAGAAATATTTTTGCCGAACTCAGAGCAAAGCATTTCAAACTTAAAAAAAATAAAATCCAGAAATTAGAACTGCAGGTTCAGAGAAGGCAATAGATTGGAGTGACCGGTTCTATTATAATTTCTGGACAGTTCGAATTTGTGAGGATTCTGATATCTGAGGTTCTACTGTATATCGAAATGAACTCATAAATTATTTACATTTGAGGCAATGAAAATTTCAAGAGTTCCAGCATTTAGGACATACATAATTAAATTTTTCGCCTACGTGGACGTGCCATCCATTCGAGAAAAATAAATGAAATATCGCCGAAATAAATTTTTTCCTTTTGAAAACTTTATTACTTTGCCATAATTACTTTCAGATTAAAAAATGAAATTGCACCAAATAATTTTGATGGCAAATAATATTAAGACACCTAATTCGAGAACATGACTTTTGAGGGAATTAACGTTGGAACCAGAGCCGTAACTAGGCATGTTCAGGCGATGCGGTGCACGGGGGCCCCCGGCTCTGAGGGGCCTCGGAAGATATTTTTTTTTTTTAAATCATTTCAAAGTATGAGGTTGAAAAGATCGTCGATAACGTTTTTATTACATTGTATAAAATTGGTTTACTTTTTTTATGGAAGAGAAAGGGAAAGACAAGGAATTGAAAGAAGGAATCAAAACAAAAATGAAAATCTGACTTCGCCTTAGGCATCGAGAAGCGTTCTCCAATTCTGTTTCCAATTTCTCACGATTTTTGAACCTTTTTTTAATACACTTCGAAAAAGCTTTGAAATTTTTTTTTGTTTAGAAATTCATTTTAAGGGCCCACTAGGAAATCTTGCACAAGGGCCCCCGAGACCTTTGCTACGGCTCTGATTGGAACGATGTATTTACGTAATAAAAAGAATTTTTTAGAGACCTTTTTCATTTTCTTTTTGATGCATGACCTTGAAAATAGTAATTTTTTTTTTGGGGATTTTTTGGGCAAACTTTCACGGCCGCGATGGAAGCTAAATTCGGAAACACATTCTTTCATGCAAAACACATTTTCTCTCTGCTAATTTTAAAGAAATGTCTTTATTGCAAAATTTTCCCATGCGTCCGAGTGAGAAAGTCGGCATTTCCTCGACGCTAAGTAGAAATTTTCTTTACTTTTCGCTTTTACTTTTTTAATATTCTTCTTCGCTCTTGTGTTTGAACGTCACGAAAATTCAAATAAACAGCAAGAAAAAATATTTATTTTTTGTTTACGAAATTGACTCGAATCAGTTTAATTAGTTTATCAACACAAGATTCGCATATGAAACAATGAAAACTATTCCGAAAACTTAAGAAATTAATCTCCCAGAAATATTTGCAATTAGCAGTCATCGCTTGGTTCTTCAAGATACGGGATCCCTTTACCGGTCACATGCACGCTGATGTCATATTATGGCGTCATCGTGACAGCGATTGCTGCTTTTTTATTACTGAATGCATCATCATAGAGCGAAATGGAACATACACTCAAAAAAAATTTCCTGGCGAAAACTACTCTGCTCAACTTTGAATAAAAGATTTTTGCTATAAATCTTAGAATAAATGGCCTTTATCATTTTGCTCCCAAATATAAATCATCATAGAGACAACAATTATTCCCTTTAGAAAGAAAGATGTTTCTTATTGACTTGAAAGAGAAATTCATGTTTTTTAAGATATTATCTTTCAATAAACGACGTTCTTATCGTAGATATAGAGACAGTTTTCATCGAAACGAAGACGCAATTTGATGAAAAGAGGCGAAATATTCTGTGTTCTTGAAATGGTTGAGTTGTCGCTTTTTTTATGAATCGTTTTGATGTTCATTATTTATTTGCCCTGCATTCAAAAATATATAGGTTATAATAAGAAAAAAGCAGGATGAATAAATTTTCGATTTTAAGGGGATTTTCTCATTGGATCTTTTTTAAAAAAAAATTCCTGACAGAAAACAAAAAGAGGTTTTTCAATTGAGTTTATATTTCATTGAGATAGGAATGAATGAAAGTTAATAAAGAGACTCTTTGTTTTATTATGTGAGGGCGGCTCAAAATGTTATCGGCCGTCAAAGTGGATGCTCAAAAAAAAGGTGTGCTGGCTGCCACGATCCCAGGTCTCCAAGTTGTCCGAAATAAAAAAGAAAAGCGGGGTTATAATAAGTATAAATGTCATTATAGCGTGAACCTCCAAAATAATTTTGGGGTTTTTTTTTTGACAAAATGGCAGCCATTGAAAAATGACCCATCGATTTTGGGTATATTTTCCGTAGTTCAGTGTAAAAAAAAATTAATAAAAAATTTGTTAAAATTATGATTGAGGTTCACGGCATAATGGTGACAATTATGCTCTGATTCCACTTTGTTTCATTAAAATCGGTCCAATTGAACTGGAGAAATCGTGTCTGCCAGTTCAAAAAAAGTGGAACGTTTGAACGTAAAAATGACTCATTTTAGCGCAGATCTTGCTCGACAAAGAAGGCTATATCCTCTAAACTATTTCGAATTTTAAAAAATCCTTTTAGGACGATATTCTCAAATACCCAAGCTATAAAAAAATGCCAGAAAAATCACAAAAATTTTTGCATACTATTGGTCCCAATGTGAGTTTTCTTGATTCATTATGGCTCGATTTTACATGCATAAAAAATAATGCCGCACAAAACAAAAATCCTATTGGCTTTTTCAAAATCGACTTGTTAGTAATTTGAATCTGGATAGCGTCTGGAAGTGCGTGACGTCTTATGAAGGCCGTAGCTCCATATAACGTATGAGCACGAACGTCTTACAAGATATCCGAAATCTGTGAAAATTAAACGATCAGTGATGTGCATGCTGATACTTGTGTGTACAAAATATGTATTTGTATGAATTATGAAAAAAAAAAAACTGCTATCATGACTTATTGACAAAAGGCCAAACGCTCTGACGACGGATGATTCATTGTGTGCTCGCTTAGGTGGTCGCGAATGATTTCCAAAAATACAGATTCTTTCAAAACAAAAATAAATCTTTTGTATGAGCCATTTCATTGACGTTGAAAATAATTTATAGACTAAAAAATAAAAAATAAAAATAGTAAAAGACGACAACCACATAAAATGCGACGGTGCGAAATGGAAAAACTCGATGCTGCGATGCCAAAGTTGTCAATGTTTGGTCTTGGCTGGGGCTGCTTTGTCGTCGTGATCGTCATTGCCGTTTGTCGTCATCGATGCTAGACTGTCTGTGACCGTTTGCCCTGTCAATGTTTTAACTTAATCATGTTGCCGCATGCTGTTCCACATGTAATTGAGGCAAAGTACTATACTTCCAAAGCTTAAGATGAGTGCAAGTTTTCGTAATTTTTTTTCATTTGCTGCATCGGAAGGAAAACGAAAAGCGCAACGCTTTCGTCCCCTGCCTTTCACAGCAGACGTTCAAATCGACCCCTTTACCCACAGAGTTTGGCATTAGTTTGGCAGTCGTTATTCGTTTGAAGGCGCGTCAACTTTGCGCTTTCATCTTTTTGTTTGATTTCATTGACAGTGATCTTCGCGATGGTGTTCGATTGATTTAATTGGAAAATTTTCTTCAGGAAATCTAAATAGACTTAAAGCTGACAATTTGAAATAAAAATGACTTAATTTAAAAAAGAAAAGGTTAACTAAAAACACTATAAAAAATATTTAAAAATGGATAGAACTATGTATGGAAAAGTTGATCCCGGTGCCAGACAACCATATCGAACGGTGCTCTCTAAAGGAATCGAACCTGGATGTAAGTCGCTACTTAAATATTTTTATATCTCCTTTTCCATTTTTTTTTGGAAAATATAAGAAAAATTTTAATGTAAGTAGTTTTATAATTCGTTTGTCGATACTTTTTATATACAAGTTTGTCGATATATATTTTTTTTAAATTTATTTAAATATTTAATTAAACGAAATTCACGCAATATAAGCCGCAGTATTCTGAACGTAGAACTATAATTGTTTAATTTGATCTCTCTCCTTCATTTTTTTTCAATTGCTCGTATAAGTTGATACGCTTTTTTGTAGTATACTTTTAGGCTACCCGTAACAGAATAGTGAATTGCATGATGTTCATTTTACAGAAATATTTTCTGCCCATTTTTGGACACTGCACTTTGATATTTTTTCGATATCTAGTTTTGAAAGTTTTAAATTGATTTAAAGATCGCAGATGCCAAAAAAATGATGAAGTCGGATATAAAAGTTTCAAATTAAGCAATTTTGAGCTTTTGAAAATGGTGCGGCTTAAAATAGATAACGTTGTTGGGTACTGACGTCTACTAGTACCACAACCAGTGGCGTAACTATCGGGGATTTTAGGGGTGACATTCTCCCGGGCCCCTCACCCAGAGGGCCCCACGCACCTGTGTCAACTAGCTGTGTCAACCGAAAGATATTTTAAAATATCGCACTAATTTTTTTTCCCACATATTTCGAAACATTTTCGCGCATTTATGAACGGGCCCCCGATACATTTAAATGTATTCTTACCTATAAATACCTGCGTTTTTATTTTTAAAATAAACATTATAATACATAAATGTTGGTCTTTTTTTTTAATTTGGCATCGATAGAGGGGGGCCTCCGAAAAAAAAATCTCCCGGGCCCCGCAAGGTGAAGTTCCGCCACTGACCACAACAGGTGCCTCAAAATGATATAAAAATATGTCTAATAAAACAAACATTCAACCCTTTTCAAGGTAATTACAAGTCGTCAATTTTTGTCATCAGAGGAAAAATTGCGAGGAAATGAAATTCATTTAATTTAATATGAGGAAATACCTATTTGATATTAAGAGAATCTTCTTGCCTATTGGTGCACTGTATCATTTCCTCATGTGACACGAAGAAACCCTCTTCGATTTGTAATGATCAGTCTGTTTGCTTGTTAAAACGCTTTCATCGATTATTTTCTATCATCGAGCAGTCAGTTAATTTGGCATTAACAAGGCAAGTTAAACCTTCAGCTTTAGAGAGCAATGGGACGAAGCTGAGTCTGACGCCTTCACAAAAATCATGTTTCCAAAAATGTCTACTAACAGACGAATGAGATCAAAGTTTCAAATTTTCTTGATATTGAATTGCAAAGACTTTAAGACAATACTCATTCGTAATTACGTCACAACGCACCAAACTATTTCAAATGTTTGAGTATTGGTTCGGCACACTCTAATGTGCTGAGAGAAAACGGTTGATTGGCCGCACAGTGGGATTTTATTTTTCCAACCAAATCCCAACGTAAGCAGGTTATATTAATTTTATGCGGATCTTGTTACAGTTAGGACTAAGCTCCGCAGGTATAGACAATTGTATATATTCTTGATCAGGGTCGAAAAATGAATCGATTTAGGCATGTCCATCTGTCCACTACGTCGAAAGGGTCTTGCTGACTCAGGAAGTCAATCGGCTCCCTGAAAGGGAATTTAAAGTTTTGTTGATTGTAGGACTGCACACTGGTATGTCGGGAACCGACCGTAATTCTACTTGAAAATGGGCGTTATCCGCCCACAAATAAATTTAATCGGTATTGTGTCTGTCGGTAATCAGGGTGTACCATTATTATTAGCAATTTATTTATTTTTTTAAATAATTAAGAATTTATTGTCTTAGCGGGAGAAAGAATCATGTGCTTGTATATTTTTTGCAATCCTCTTAAAACTAGAATAAACAAAAGCTTGTGTCTCTATAAAAATATTTAAATTTTTTAAGGACAAAACTTTTTACCCCATAAGTCTTCCGTCTTTTAGTTAGTACAAAATTAAGGGACCAAACTATTTTCTTCGTATTCCTGGGGGAACAATTTTTCGCATAATTGCGACTTTTAACATAATTTGCATTTTTTAATAACCTGAAAATTGGTTTAAAAATTAATCAAAACTAACATAAAATTCGGGAAATTTTGTTTTTGACACAATATTACTTGAAATGCAATAAAATGTATCCAAAGTAAAAAGTTTAATGACACGCCTGCCAAAACTTGGTAAGCTTTTCTATGAGTTCGGTCCTTGGATCATACACAGAATTGTCTAATGAATATGTGAGCCAACTGCTGTTCACATTATCTTTATAACTTGGTTAAATATTGCATTGTTGCACTGAAAAAAATTATAGCACCATGTGCTATTATTTGAGGAAATATTCTCGCTGCCAACCTGGATCGAACCTCTCGACTGTCAAGTCACAGCTTGCACCACTGAGCTATCGAATCCTTATCGGGCAACTGATCAAAATGCGAACTTAAAGCAGACAACAGGGAGGAGCAGATATAAGAGAGCATGGCGAAAAGGACAGCACATTTCAAGGCATATCAGAGAGCGAGAGAGAGTAAACAAGAGCCTCTCCTACAGCTATATTCATTTACTAACAAAAAAAAGCTATGTTGGCTATGTTTGTTTCAAATCAAGACATTTCGCTAGCTGAAATTCATATAATATATAGCAATTGCTGTAATAACACCGTTGCTATAGTTTATAGCAAGCAAGTAGTAGTTCTGTTTTTTGAGTGTGGAGAGAATCCTTGCAGCCACTCCTATTTAGCGGATATCCCTCTTGAGCGGAGACATTTTAGGTGTAGTAAAAAGAAATCCATTATTTTTCCAATAGATGGCGTTATTTATCTGCATCTCGCGTTGTATAAGTCCGATCGTGTTCCGCTAGGGGGCATTAGAAAGATGACAGTTCCTACTAAAAAAGCTTTTTTGACACTTTTTTGATTGATTGATTCAGTTTTGTTTGAGAGCTTGTCAAAGATGGACATCAGCAAAGAGAAAATTCGCTACATTTTACAGTTTTTCTTCGATAAGGGAGAAAACGCAAGCCAGGCGGCTGAAAATGTGAATAGCGTTTATGGACCTGATACTGTAACAGCCAATCATGCGCAATTTTGGTTTCGTCGATTCCGTTCCGGTAACTTCGATGTCAAGGATGCACCACGCACTGGAAGGCCAATTGTCGAAAATGTCGATAAAATCATGGAAATTATTGAGTCCGACCGTCATGTTAGCACTGTTTCGATTGCAAAAGAGCTAAAGATTGCACAAAAAACCGTTTGGAACCATTTGAATAAGGCTGGATACACAAAGAAGCTCGATGTATGGGTGTCACACGAGTTAACGCAAAAAAACCTCATAGACCGAATTTCCATCTGCGAATCGCTGCTGAACCGCAACAAAATCGACCCATTTCTGAAGCGGTTGGTGACTGGTGATGAAAAGTGGGTCACTTACGACAACGTCAAGCGAAAACGGTCGTGGTCGAAACACGGTGAACCGGCGGAAACGGTGGCCAAGCCAGGATTGACGGCCAGGAAGGTTTTGCTGTGTGTTTGGTGGGATTGGCAGGGAATTATCTACTATGAGCTGCTCCCATACGGCAAAACTCTTAACTCGGAACTCTACTGTCAACAATTGGACCGTCTGAAGGAAGCAATCGCCCATATGCGGCCAGCTTTGGCCAATAGGAGAGGAATTGTGTTCCATCAGGACAACGCCAGGCCACACACATCGATAGTGACTCGCCAGAAGCTCCGGGAGTTTGGTTGGGAGGTTCTTCTGCATCCACCTTATAGTCCGGACCTGGCACCAAGTGATTACCATCTGTTCCTGTCCATGGCGAACAATTTTGCTGGTGAAACATTCGCTTCAAGAGAGGCTTCTGAAATTCGACTGTCTCAATTTTTTGCTAATAGGAACGAGGGCTTCTATGAGAGAGGCATAATGAAATTACCTTTAAAATGGCAACAAGTTATCGAACAAAACGGCGCATATTTGACCTAAATCGGGTCATTCTAACTATCTTAAATAAAGCCCTCAATTTAATGCAAAAATAATGGATTTCTTTTTACTACACCTAATATTTCCCAAATATACACAAACTAAAAAAATTAAAGCAAGCCAATAAATTGTTAGATCTATCCGTTGTTTAAACGAATGGAAGTTGCAGATCAATCGTGTTAAATCTCTCTTGAAATTAGGATAAGAATGTCCAAAAAACAAGCACAATAACAAAATTTTTATATTGCAACTGTAAATAATACCTTTATTATTATTTTTCCACTAAAAAGTTTTCATTCAAAAACTCATGTTTGATTTATACCATAATTTATGATTTGTGATTGCTAGTAAAGGCGACGAATCTGTCTGCTTATTTTCAACAACGCCTAATTTTTTTTTTTTTTTCGAATAATACATGGATGCATCCCACTGTGGGCCGTAACAAATAAAAACTCGATTCGCCGATGACGTAATTTTGATTGAGAGAAAATTCTTCGAAGTGAATTTGCTGGAACATTTCTGAAATGTTGAATGAATACTTAATGATAGAATTTTTTTGTTTCAATTTTCTAACTTCAATTCGTTTTTGACAGAAAATGGTTTTTTTTTAAATTTAAATTTTCCTTACATAAAGGTTGAATCGTCTTCCTAGATTTAAAACAAAATTGATGCAAAGAACGCTCTTTAGCCTTTTCTATGGTAATTATAAACAATTAAAAAAATTTTAAACATTCATTGTACTCGATAGTTTGCCGCACTTGCTCTCTCGTAAACAGTTTATGAATGAGAACTTCAAAGCCCGATTAGACTTATACGCAAATATGAACTACATTACCGATTCAGTTGTCTTTCAATTACGGCTACAAACGATTGTCGAGTTGCTTTGCAAAAGCTTTGCATTTATTCAAGGAAGTCCACAACCAGTTGAAGATAAAATAAAACAACATAAAAAGCCATGACCATAGGTAATTTTTCAACAACTTTCTTAGGCTGAAGAGGATTTTTAACAATACCCAAATCGATCGTATCACCTTGTGGAAAAAGCAATCATTTTTTTTCCCCGGATTTTAAAATACACATTCTAATAATTTTATATCTTGACAGGGCGCTACCTTGGTAGGCTAATGTATTTGTTGTTGGCTAAAAAAATTCTCACTCAAATTTGCGTCTCACATGGTTGAACCAGGTAGCGCACGATCATTTATGACGAAATACGAAACAATTCAGCGCACAACCTTGTCCCACATCCATACATACATACATACAGTTCCGAAGATTTTTCTTTCGTATGCACCGCAATCCGAAGCAATAAATGTTGCCGCAATTTCGAATTTAATCAATAGTGAAAAATCGAGCACGGTTCCAGAGTATTTTCAAATAACTCAATAAAAGCCATTCATCAAGCAAAAAATTATCAACTAATGTCGCAAACGCAGATGCAATGAAAATTTTTGTTTTTCGTGTTTTGTGAGTTTCCGTTTATACGTTGCTGTTGGGTTCTATATTTAGTCAAAGTCAAGTGAATCATTCAACATCTATACTCGACATGTGATGTTTTCCCTGCAAAAGTGCGTCCAAAAATCCGAGAAAACACCCCCGTGTTTCATTGAGTTGAAGACTTGCCAAAAAAGATCTCTTCTCTGCAGAAAATCAACTCATTTCAGAGTAAGAGCAAATCTCGATTCTCTAAACATACGAATGTCTTGAAAGTTCTCAATTTAAAATCGCATGCGAGAAAAATTCATAGGAACACAACCTTTGAAGTTAGAAATAAAAGATGCATATTTTGTTGGGACGTACAGAAAATTGCTTTCAACTAAAATATACAGGGTGTCCAAGGAACTTTGTGAACAAATATCCAAATCTGATCGTATCAGCTTGTGGAAAGAGCAATCGTATTTTTTTTCCCGTATTTTAAATGCACCACTTGTCTAAGGTTCCGTTATTGATCTTGACAGGGCTACTTGGTAGGTTAATGTATTTGATTGTTGGCTAGAAAATTCTCACTCAAATTTGCGTCTCACATGGTTGACACCAGGTAGGCCGCACGATGGGCACTTTGTGACGAAATACAAGACAATGTCAGAGCAGAACACATTGTAGTACATAGATACATACAAGTCCGAAGATTTTTTCTTTCGTATGCACCTTCAATCCGAAGCAATAACATGTTGCGCAATTTCGAATTTAATCAATAGTGAAAATCGAGACACGTCCAGAGTATTTACGAATAACGTGATTTAAAACCGATCATCAAGCTTAAAATTATGCAACTGAATGTCGCTATATTACGCAGATGAATGAAAATTTTTGTTCGATATAACGTGATTTTTGAGTTTCCGTTTATTCGTTGCTAGTTGAATTCTAGTATTTATGTCTAATGTCAAGTGCATGCATTCAACATCTATACTCGACATGTTATGTTTGTCCCTGTAATATTGCGTCCAAAAATCCGAGAAATGACACGGCCCGTGTTTCATTGAGTTAAAGAACGTTCGCCAAAAGAGTATCTCTTCTCTGGCGAAAACAACTCATTTCAGAGTGCAGAGCAATATTTTCGTATTGTCTAAACATGCGTTTAGTCTTGAACGGTTGTTAGCAATTTAAAATCGCATGCGATTTTTTTAATCATGAAAACTTCTTTGTAGATAAGGGATGCATATTTTGTTGACGTACAGAAAAGCTTGTTATTGCACTGAAAATAAGGGTGTCAAGGAACTTTGGTGCAAAATTTTAATCTGCTCCAGCTTATGTCAAGAGCTGAATTTTTTGAATTTTTGCACCGACTTGTCTACGAGGTTCCGTTATGTTAAAGCACTGTAAGAAAGGACACATTTAGTATAGAAAAAATAAAATTTTTTTTTGGATATTTCTAAATACATACCTATATTTTATAATATTTAAAAATACATAGACAAATCGTCCTTTTTTTTAAAGTGCTATAACTCAATAACGGAACCTCGTAGACAAGTGGTGCAAAAAACAAAAAAATACAGCTCTTGACATAAGCTAACGGAGATTAAAATTTTGCAGAAAAAGTTCCTTGGACACCCTGTATATTTGATATTCTCTAACGAAAGATAAGTTTTATGTGAAAATTATAAATTCCTGCGTAATTTTATCATCACAGACCCTTAGGTGAAAGGATGGATTTCATAAGTTGTTTCAGCAGCCCTTATGATATGATGAGGTCGAAGGATTGCAGACATTTTGTGAATTTTTAGTTATGCCATTAATCATGTTCATAAGTCACCTGTCTACCTGTTTACTCCGTTTTAGTTATTATAAGCCGAAAAAGAGCCGTCTTATGCCTTTCTTATTGCTTTAATTAACAATGCGATGGATTTTTTCGCGTTTTCTGAATAATGAAAAATTTTGCGTTGTGTCTTTTTAGAGAACTGCTTCCATTGAAGAATGTAATCTTTTAAATGAATTGGTAAATGATTATTTTTGTAACCATCAAGCAGCATAAGGTATAACTTTTATTGCATGCGATTTCAATATTAGCCACAACGAAACTGCAAGGTGAATTAAGTAATTATATTTATTCCCAAACGATTGCCAAAGCTCCTACATAAAATAATAATTTGTTCTCTTTTAATTCAAAATTTTTGAATATGAAAACTATAAACAATAAACATAGTGAATCGTCTCTCTTCCAATTCGTTCTACGTCTGAATTCTCAACTCTATTATTGAGATACAATGTATTTCGAGTGATCTCTCGCACTGGCGGTCTTAAGTGCTCCGAGCGTTTGAGTGATTTTACTCAATTGTGTCTGAGCTGATAGAGCACTGTAAAGATCAGTGTCAGTTGTCTTTAAGATTTCGCGCGGTTTTCGGTACTCGAGCTGCGATTTCAAAATATTTTCATTCGTGTGATACAAGATTGCGGGGTTTTTCGAAACAAAAAAAAAAAAAATACATTTTTGAAAAGGTTTTGAAATGAATTCGTTGTCGAAAAGAGTTTTCTTTTGAAAATTTCTAAAAAAAAAACGTTATTATTTTGGAAACATCAGTGGAAATAAAGTTTTAAAAAAATATATTCAACTTTTTTTAAATATTAGCAGACGCAAAAGCATACATTGGAATATACGTGAAAATTTAGTTAATTTACATTTAAGGCTTTTAAAAATTAATAAGCATTTCATCATTGGTCTGAAATGTTGATTTGTTTATGCTTGATTGTTTTATTTTCCTTGGTTTATTGCTCGAATGTGTCCCTTGTCTAAGATCTGTCTGCCTAGCGTCTATTATATTGTACGTATGTGCATATTTGTGTGTACACTGGTCTCGCATGATCTATCACTTCATCTGCATGTCATCAGTATTGCCTCATATGCGTCTGCTGAGCTGGTTGGCTACTTAAACCATGGCAAGTGGCTGACTCGGAGTTATCAACAAAAGAAATATTAAATGCAGTGTCTGCGATTACAATTGTTGCTTTCCATTGATCTCTCAACGAGACTCATATGAACTAGAGATGAACATGAACAATAACTTTTAAAGCATCAACAATAACAACAAACGCAATGGGGGGGAAAAATAGTATTGCAATAATTTTGTTGGCGCGTTTCATTAAATTGTTCAAATCATCATTAAGCTGAATTTTGTCGCGCTCTTCTTGCACTATGAGGTCAAGCACAAATTAATTATCTTTCGGTTCCATGTTCTTTGAATGGATTGCATCCGAGTTAATTGCAATGTTATTAATTAGTGGTCAATTGTGTTGTTTGCAAAATGGGCACGCACATTTGGAAGCCCAGAATGTGACTCTTGGAACAGGTTTCAACTTGCAGCAAAGTCGAAATAAAGCGCAAATTGGCATACACGTTAAATGAACTTATCGATGCTGGTCTAAATTCGCCTTTGAAGGCGCCATAGTTGATTGCAGAACGAATCGAATTAAGAGATTATAAAGAGATGTGCTTCAATACAAACAAACAAGAAATAAAAAAATACCTACGAATAAAAAGTTTCGATTCTTTTCATAGATTTTTCTTTCATGTTTTGCAATCAAAGGCGAATCATCAAATCCGGAATACCGTAAATATTCTGTCGTAAGAAAACGAAATCTTTCGTGTTGTATAAATATTTGCATAGCTATTGTATCTCGACGTGTGACGAGCTGGTAATTATATAAATTTGTTTTGACTGTTGGTAGCGCAAAACCAGCCCAATATTAGCATTATTTAATTCTTGACTACCTTCAGAAATTCCTAAAACTCTGCTGCCCTTTATGTATTAAAATTTTGTCTTTCAAATAAAAGACTATGTTCGATGACACCCACCATGCGGTGGGAGATTATCCACCATTGAAAGATTTATCAAAGATCTGGCCGTCTGTCTGACTGCCTGTCTGTGTATACTTTTGCAATCGAAGGAGGTTACCTATCTTAATGAAATTGGGTAGAGAAACATAAGTGCGAAAGTATATGTATGTAGATTAAACGAGATATGTTTACCTACGCAATAAACAAGAATATTTCGTCTTTTTTCATCATATTAAGGGTAGCATTAATATGTTGTGATAAATGTGTACCTTTTTACGGAAGTGTTTGCTCATGAGCAACTGACAATGAAACCGTAATGTTGACGAATATTTTGTAATTTATTGTTTTGTAATATTTTAGGTATGAGTGAATAGTCAGAAGAAACTTTTGGCCGTAAATCCCAAAGCAAACACTCACTAAAAATTATGATTCGTAAACAACAACATAACACACTTTTAAAAAACCAAATAACAATGCAGTGGTGTACCAAGCAAGGGCAGGTTTTGATAGTTCTAAGTCTGGGATGGAATTCCACTATTTACCATAATATATCGCACACTAATCACTAAATCGGCACAACTCAAAATTTTGCATTTCTCGGGCAAACAGCCTACAATTCTCGACGCCTGTAAAATCAATTTCTTTTCTAAATTTATATTATTCTTAATTAACTGCAGAATCAATAAATATCAATGTTAATTTTCCAAGTGTTCATTTTCCTGCAGGAAAATGTTGGCGAACATGAAAAAATTGATTGAAAAAATTTTGAATTGTGCCGGTTTAGTGATTAGTGTGCGATATTGTCAATTATAAAAGTTTTTTTGGGTGATAAAATCTTTGCTTCTCCTAGTTTCACCTTTACGAAGAACGCCTGTATCGAAATCTGATGTAAAATATTTGTTCTACCTTAAGAGCAGATATTGATTAGACTTCCTATTTTAATATCCAACACAACGATTCGGGGATATATTGCGTTTGTGCGATTGTGTGAAACACCCAAAACCAGTCGAGATGGACCATACAAAATGTGTATACGATCAGCGTCACTTGGAGATTCGATTTAACCATATCCGTCCGTTTGTCTGCTTGTCTGGTTGTCTGTCTGTCCGTTCTCTGTTTGTCTTTCTGTCTGTCTGTCCGTCCGTCCGTTTGTCTGTATACAGTTTTCTTATCGAAGGAGTTGAGCTATCTTGACGAATTCGGCATGCGTTTTGGCGAGGACATGAGTAAGAGTAGGCTTGATCGGACCATGTTTAAGGTAACCTCCAGTACTAGGGTTTATGAAGAATATCATATTCTATTCTAAAACATAAATTTCTCGAGATATTTCAATTCAACTTAGAATTTGATATATTAAGCCTCCAATAAATTTCGAAAAGTTTTCATAAAGCAATGGAACAAAAGTCGGTGTATGAGGCTCCTTCAAGGCTTTGAAAGTCTGCAGAATACTTACTCTTAACCCGGTAGAGCCTGAATTATAAAAAATAAATATAAAAATTTAAATAAAATTTGTCAGAAAACGAACCCTTCCAGTGATGCCATATGGCATCGCTAGGCGCTACCGGGTCGTCATCTTAGGACCTGTTTCATAAAAATAATCAAACACATAAACCTATATATATGTATGTGTGTGTCGGGTATTTAATAAAAAGGCTCCCCTCACTATAACACCCTTTCTTCTTTCATATTCGCTTTATTCCTAGCAACAAAATTTGATTATTCTTGAATGTTTATATACAAAAGTAGAAACTATTTTTGAAATTTTCATTCTGAATCGATCAAACTGAAATAACAAATGTGTCCATGCGTGTAATGGAAAAATGAATGCATAAAATATTTGAAAAAGTTTGCTAACTCAAAAGTTTTAAATGCTGTTCAATCTTATATAAGTATACCTACAGAAATATGAACACGAGCAGACTTGATATGTAGTTATATACTGATACCATTGCACGGCGTTGAGAAAACAAACCGAATATATATGTACAAATGTACATGAATATCCGACGCACAAACATATGCCTATCCTATTTTGTTAGGCGGAAAAAACAAGACCCCAAGACCACGCAGAATAAAAATTTTTTTTACACATAACTATTATAGATATACTCAGGAAGAATAATATATTAGCAATCACCTTTGTGAGTATTTTTTGAGCCTTTCGCTGACTAAAAAAATATTTATTTTCATGAGCGATTAATAAAAGACTCGAAAATCGCTCATTCATATGCTCCAAAATGTGTCCCATTGCAATTACCTTGATGAGTTTTTTTAGAAAACTCTTCGTTTTAAAAAATAGATAAATGGCGTTCTATTGAAAGCAGAAAAAAACAATGGCGAAAGCCTAAACGTTAAAGGAGACATAATTGCAATTTAAATACATTTATATAAAAACCAAAAATATTTATTATAAGTAGGACTCGAAAGAGACTCGAAAATTGAGCAAATATGAGCTATAGAAGACTGGAAAGTGTCAATGAATATTACAGTATATTATGCTTAGTGGCATTCAATTATTTTCCAGACAATTTCGGGCACTTAAGCGAAAAATGCAGCTACCCGAATTTTAAATTTTAATATTATATTTAACTTTTATATTTATATATTTAATTTTGTAACAAAAGGAAAACTTTTTATAACTGACTAGAAATAAAAAAAATCCAATAAAGTTAAATGAAAATATATTAAGGCTTATAGTCTTCAACCTAGCTTAAACTTTTTGAAGGTTTAAACTTTCAAATGATGGTCGCTTTGAGAGTTTAAGCCACGTTTATTAATTTTGAATCAAAATTTTTGAAAAATTCTAAAAAAGCAAAGGCATTTTAGGTCGATAGGAAAGCGTTTCAAAAGATAAATTTTCAACAGGGCTGTTAAAGGAACATTTTTCTATGAAATTTTATTTCAAAACCAAAAATAGGATGCTGTTAAAGCGAATGTGCATCTAAGTTGAATGCAGTTAAAAGATAAATTTTCATACAAATACAGACAAAAATGCTGTAATAGCATATTTTTGTGCAGGTAACTTACATGTGCACTAAAGTGCGAAGGCAAAATATACTGTAGTTCAAAAAGACTCGCAGGTTGGGCCATCTAGTACTTTAAATTTGAACTACCGATTTCTTTGACTTTGAAAAGTTGAATGACATTAATTTTTGGACAGAAAGTTAGTTTTATGCTTGAAATTTGCAAAATGTTACGCCAAACGTTCGAGTGAAATTGAGAAATGTTAAAGACTTACATCCAAAGTAGTGAGTCTTTAAAGCGAACTGCAAGAAATTTTCGTGAACAATTTTCGACAAAAGATCGGCCTTCAGTTCAGTTTGTGCGTCAATTTGTGAGGCAAGTTTTTGAAAATGGATCGTGATTGAAAAAAAAAAAACAGCCCGCGTATGGTCTGATCTATTGCGTTCCACCGAAAACACTGCTGTCGTGGCTCAGAATGTTCGAATATCGAATATCCAACAACAATAATTCCTCGTCGTTTTCAGGAACTGAACATTTCTCGCACTTCTCGGAGAAGAATATTGCATTAATACCTCGATATGATGGCCCACAAAGTTCAATTGATCCAACAACTGTTTGAATATCGTATTATCAACCGAAATGCTACTGCTGAATTGGCCGACTCGGAGCTGTGATTTGAGCCCTTTGATTTATTTTCTGTGGAGAACCTTTAAAGATAAATGTTACCCAATCCATTCAAAGACATTCGAAGCATTGAAGCTTGAAACCGGTGTTGCCATTGAACTGATTTAAGCCGAAACGAATCGTAAATGTACTGAAAAATCAACCTTTCCAATGAAACCAGAAACCTGAGAAAAAAGCAGTTGTTTTTTTTTATAGCCGATTGAAATTAAAAATTTTTTACGTCCCAACATGTAATATTAAGTATGAATCCCCAAGAAGCGATATAGATTTGTATCATCCGAGAAAGTTTCTTAAACGAAACTTGGAATTTGTTACATGATTTTGAAAATTTTCCTATCGATTCCGTTCTGGAATTTGTTCGCACTCAAGTCCCCCGAATTCTTGTCTATACAATTTCGTCAAGATAACTCAACTCAGATAACAAAGCGGAGAATTGTCCATTGAAAAAGCCGCAAAACCGCTCTAAACTCCGAATTCTTGAACATATTTCAATGAAACTTAGAAAGTGGGCTTGGCCAAAGGACGGTGTTCATAAAGTAATCACACAAAAATCGGCCTATGAGGAAAAATAACAAACCTAGCCATCGTTTATCCCCAATTAATTTGTTCCTTTGAGTCTCGTTGGGTGTTTGAACTGAAATCAGATACATATTTGCTTTGATCCACATAAAGGATGCCGCGGCAACGTTGATAGGGTGTACGCCTAGAAATTCGAAGCACTCGATTTCGAATCCGCGCTCAGCGCGAGAACATTTTTCAAAATTTTCAAGAAAAGTTCTCTAAAGCTTTGAAATTTTTTTTTTAAATTGCTTTGAAATTTTTTTAGAAATTGCTTTGAAATTTTTAATTTTATGTTCGTCAACTCATTTCGTTATCTTTTTCTTATAAATAGCCCCATTTAAACTTTTAGAATTTATGAATAAA
Source organism: Chlorops oryzae (assembly GCA_020466095.1). Taxonomy (NCBI): domain Eukaryota; kingdom Metazoa; phylum Arthropoda; class Insecta; order Diptera; family Chloropidae; genus Chlorops; species Chlorops oryzae. The sequence continues at coordinate 84,741,318 of CM035807.1, forward strand.
CATACTATTAAAAAGGCAGCCGAATATGACCAGCATCATAAAAATCAAGCAGTATTCTTTAATCATTCGGAGATTTTTCTAAGACTTCCAAAAATATTTGTGACATGTCTCTGATTGGTCTCTTTTGGCCAGAAACGCTAGTGCTCTGCCTTAAATTGGCATGTCTTCTGTTCATTTTAAATTTGATGTCTCAACGCGGAAAATAGCTGCTATTACTAATGCGATTGCTAATATTCGGCGGTTAGAAAGCTACCTGTCTCCTACCCACATAATCGATTGAAAGTTAAATTGCTTATGCTCTAAGCACACGCAACTTGGTATTGGAATTAGTTCGACCCACGGAAATAAAGCGCAAAAGATAGGTGATTTCGGTTTACTTATTTTGGACTACACCTGTTTTGGTTGCCGGTAAAATAATAGTAGGTGTCGTCAAAATCTGTTATACTTAATATAGCCATAAGCGTCCGAATCTACGTAAGATATTTCGCTAATTTTCTTCAAAAACGTTTCAGTCGAAAATATTATTGCTCTTGTTTGGATCTCTCTTTGACGGTAAAAGCGAAAATTGATTGGAACAAATTTTGTTCTATGAAGATACATCGCACGGACTTTCAATGTTGCTTTTGCGTTTGTTGAATTGACATTTAAAGTTCTCGAATTCATTGCGGGTTTTTACCATTATTTTTGACACCATATTATGTTACTATTTCGCTCAGAAAATCGATTCAGTTCAAAAGAAAAATGTCCTCCAAAACTCTTACGACAACGCATTATCGAAACATAAACGATTGCTTCAAAGTGGGCGAATTTGAAAGACGTCTGGGTAAGTTCCTTGCACACGTTTGTAATTTTTTTTTTTTTTTTGTGTCAAGTCAATATCAAGTACTTATGTTGATTCTTGCCATTGAAACAACCGCCTTCTGGGTTTGTAAACGGGAAGCAAACTTAAAAAAAAAAGAAAACTAATTATCAATAAATACAACGACCCAAAGATACCGTCTACTGTATGTTTTAGCTAAAACATTTAACATACGAGTATCAAGCCAGCAAACATATTCGGATTGCTCAGATATATGAGTCCAAAATGAGTCTAAAATATATTGGAAATAAGAAAAATAACGGAAAATTCAAATCCAACCATTTCGATTTGGCAAGCACGGTGTCGATGGGTGAGCTCATGACTAGAAAGCGACCCTGCAGCAAGTGATGTACTAGTTCTATACTAGTGCAAAAGACACCAGTACTAGTTCTTTTCTATACCCCTGTCCATATAAAATTCTGTATAAAATCAGCACAAAATATTTATAGAAAAGCACTAGTGCAGGTTGAACCAGTCTAGTACTAGTTCGATTGACATCAATTAGATACCATTGCACTAATGATTTCGTAGAAGAAATTGGTTCTTTTTGGGGCTTTTCGTTTTGTCCTATAGGATATAGACTACCTTTTTATTCATGAATAGTGCACTCCCATTAGGTATTTAAGCTTAAAATGCGCTCGAAAAAGCGAATGATTAAAATTGGTGACTTTTTGACTTCTCAAGAGCTTTCTTATAAAGATTTTTAATGTCTAAATTGTGTTAAAAAAAAATCAACTTTCACAGCTAAAACCATTGAAATATGGTATATTTATGGTGTAAGATTCACAAAAACTCGCACTAGTTTTAAGAGCTCTAGTAAAAGAGCTAGTTCTTTCAAAAAAATTTACCTACTGCTTGCTATAGGGGAGAGTTTCGAGGTTCAGAACCCACACAGACGCGATTAACAAACATTGAAAAATAATATTTGAAATTATACATACGTAAAAACCGAGAAATGTGTGTAAATAAAAAGCTCAACCCAATTTTAAATGATCCCCCGGGCCCCAAATTTCTCTCTACCGGACTGTATCTCGCCGGATCTCGCTAATACGAACAATCTGGATACAATGAACAGGACGTGCAAAAATTAAAATTCACTAAATCCAGATTCGACTGTATATATTTTTTTTTTAAATTGTTTAATTTCATTGGCTCAAATGCGTCTAGTGTCCTCTTCTGTTCTTACAATACGTAGATATTCACTACCCAGCGGCGCACTGCTTAATGGGTTGCGCCAACAAAATGCATTACCGAAAGCATACTTGTAATAGATTATCCTTGCTAATATTGTCTGCAATTTTTTATAAAATATTGTATTTCCTGCCTTTTAATCAGAGGTGGCGATGGTGCAGTGGAAAGTGTCTGAGCTAGCAGTCGGAAGACCCGAGTTCGAACCTCCGGGCAGGCAAGAAAAAGTGTAAAAAGTGGAAGTTCACAATAATGTGCTCCAATGGATAAAAATAAGAGATTAATAATGGATATAAAAGGGCTTTCGTGGAAAAATTCCTAGGAGTTTTGATTTGGAAGCCTTATTTTTTAATAAAAAAATTAAAATAAAAAAACTTTTGCGCCTGCCAGAGTGGGACTCGAACCCAAGCACTTCGGATTCTTGGCCACGCACTCTGCCCACTGAACCACGCCAGCTCTAGATGCAAACTTTTCTATTGAGGTACTAAAGCACTATAATGTAGTAAACGCTAGACAAGTATTCGGCAGTCGAATACTTCTTTGAATACAAGTAAATAAGTTCGTAAAGGGAGCTGATTACAAAGCGGCCATGCTTATGTAAAAGTAATGAAGCTTGTAATCGATTCTTTCTGGCATACTGACTGCTAAGTATTGGAGAAGTATTGGATTCCGTAACGTACATTTGCGCCGCTGGGTAATTGAAGCACTCAAATTTTATTTCTATCGAAAATCTCAAACGCCACTGTATTATATCACAGGTACGGTGTGGCTAAAAGCTAACGTTCTCAACTGATAAGAAAATAGAAATGAGAGCAAAAAGCTTTCAAAATTGCTAAACATGACCCACAGTCGGAGAGCAGAACTCCAAGAATATATACAATACCTTTCTATTAGCAACTCAATTGCTCAAACACTCGGAAAGTTATTAATTTAAAATAAGTTTTTCTGGTTCGAATGATTTAATTTTCTGTGGAAAAATATGTCCAATAGGGGTGATTACGATAATTTGGGTACATATTTGTATTTTATTCATAAATATTTTGTATTTCTTTCAAGGTAAATAATTCCACATTTTCTAATTTGTTTCAGATGCACTGCTTGCCGATCTCCAGAATAGTGTGCCCGGTCATCATTCTCAGCCGCAACACACAACGTCATCGACGACTCATACAACAACACAAAATCAACAGCCCTATAACTATGGCGTCGATTCTTCAGGTTACGGTAGTTTGAGGGGCAAGGCGACACAAAAAACAGTGAGTAATCTCAAGAAATGATAAAGCTTTTTTTTTCGGCGTGTACCTACTATTTTTTGATGTCCGACACTATTTTTTAGCAGCCAGTTTATCAGGAGCACTATAGTAATGAAACCAGGAGCGCGGTCTCACCTTCACGATACAATGGCGCTGGAAATCTCGTGGGTCCAGCTAGTCAGCACACCACGTCGACTTATAACTACCAAAATCAAGGATCATTACCAAGGAACGGAACTAGCGGAAATACAAGTTTTAATGGTTCTGGCCAAGCCTTTGGTCAAAATCCTAGCAACAACTCGAATTTATCAGAGCTGGACTCTTTGCTGCACGATCTAAGCAACGCTAGATTCAACAGTAGTTATGAAAAGAAGGGTGAGTTTGTAATGAAAATAAGGGGCATAAGTTCACTGTTGCCAGGATATATTCCCCAAATTCCCTTTAATTTTCGGAAGATTCCTATAAACTGCCAGCAGTGCATTGCTTTCATTTTAAATAATTTAGGCAATACGCGAAGTCTTCTAAAATCCATTCTAAATTTAAGCTAAAATCACTCATTTAAGATGGGGATTTCAGAAGATTTTGTGACGGTTTATCTAGGATTTTTATATGATTTGTCTAACTGATATTTCGGCAAGAATACTTTGAATCCCAAGCTACTCCAATGGATTTGTTTTCTTTTAACATCTCATGTGTTAATGATATTTCTTTTTATCTGCGGATCTAGTTAAGATATTCGAATTGGACATTATAGGGGTATGTGATTGTTTTATCTTTCCCGGGGAAAGCTAATTCAATTCCCAAATTGGTGTGATTTCGTTCCCTGTCCAAGATTGAGGGATAATTTGAATGAAATCGACATTATGCATGGGAATGAGTATTCTAATTAAGTAATCAAAATTTCCCCTCAATATTGGTCAAGGGAAATAACTCACATCAATTTGGGAATGGAATTACCTTCCTCCGGGAAAGGGAAAACAATCACTTACCCGTATTTCATTATATTGTAATACCTACTATATAGTATTCTATGTTAGAAAAAGTTTTAGTAGTAAATATCCATAATATTTTACGGATAAAATTTTTACCAGAAAAAATTTATTTTCCAGAAAATATAATACCTGTAAATTATGGTAGCCAGCCAGCGTCAAAATACAATACCTTCAATAGCTACACAACAGTTGAAGAACGTCCAAGTGTAGATAGTTTACTCAATGAAATGGACAATGCCTCATTATATGCTGTACCAAATGGGTGAGTTCTGAATTTCATTAAAACTTTGCGTTCAATTTTTCATAAATGATAATTTACTCTCTAGTGCCCATCCCAAATCGCCAACGCCTGGACGTCATGTTACAATTACCGTACGTGAGACAAAAACCGAAAAATTGACTGGTCCCGAAGGTCCAGGTAATTGAATTTGTATAGAATTAATTTTTCCAATTTTAAAGAAATTTATTTCACTCACTTTCAGTTGGAGCAATCGAGGAGAAATCTATTCAGAAGAAAGACGGCTTCTCGCCAAACTATGGATCAAACGCAGCATATGCTTCTTCGGCTACTAAAGAATTGGACGATTTAATGGCTTCGCTATCAGATTTTAAGGTAAGCCTCAATATATAAATTCGAATAACAATATACATATATAAGAATTCTCTTGACAAAAACAAATCCTATATCATGTGGAAGAGTAGCAAAAAAGTCAGTGATTTAAACTCTTCTGTTGAAATAGAAACCGTGCACTACGTATTTTTGAATAACCGTAAGTTGTTCCAAATCAAAAAAGGGTTCTTTTCGACGCGAGAGTTTAACACAGTTTTTCAAAAACCATAAGCTCAAAAGCAGCCAAATTTTCGCCTATTCTTTTATTGATGCATTGACGAGCAGAATTTAGATCCCCAGGCAGCTGCTTATGTTGCCTATTCGGTAATTCCGCCACTGAAAATGAGTGAAGTTCGCATTAGCGGCCGGGAATTCTTATTCAAAGCTCTTAACTCAATTCTGTCCTATGTCATCTTAAGCCACTTTTTCATATGACCACAGAAATCTCGTTGATTGATATATAATAGAAAAATTTTGAAAACATGTGGCTCTATAAAAAATTTGCCCTTTGGATCAGTGCTATCCGAATTACTACAATTGTAGTATTTTACTACAATTTCATCACCCGTACAGTACGGGCCGTACTACTTAAAAACTCAAAAACTTCTTCTACTTAAAAATAAATATTACTAAATTTTTCTAAAAATGCAGCCTTGTATAGTAGATTACAAGTATGTGTCAAAAATTGTTTCTCAAAGACGAAAAAAGACAGCTATACAACATTCTTTAAGTTTTTTTTTTTTAATTTCGTAAAATTTACTGGGATCAGTAGTGCCATTCATGTTCTGTCCAGAAAATAGTTTTCCAGAGAAGCGTTCGTTAAATATTATATTTCCAACCCATTTTAGTTGATTTCCTAAAAGTACTACAAAATGCCCCAAAATACTACCAAACAAAAAGCAAGTTATACTACTAAACGAAATTTGAAAACGACAGTACTGCTTTGGATTGTTGTGTTGCAAGTATAAACAAGTTATGATATGCTATGTTATATTATGTTATGTTTATGTTTATGTTATGTGTTCAATTTCTAATACGAAAAATCTCCATTTGTGGTTGTGGCAGTGGACAGACCTCCGTTTCGGAATAGATCCAAATCGACTAAGCTTTCGATCCTGATCAAGAAAACGTACTTATATATTTATATGTATTTGTCTATACCTACGGAGCTGAGTTCAAGCTGATAAAATATCCGTACAAAACTAATATACCCTGCTAACGCTGAGTATTAAAAGTCAAAAAGCTTATAAAAATTTCTTATTTTCGGTTACTCTATTTATCATTATAAGCAGCAGCCTTGTGCACAAGGATTATTGATCTTAAACATACATTAGACACACAAAATATACTGGATATAGGAATTAGCGATGCACTACAATAAACATGAATTCTTACAAAATAGAATCTTCAAACAGCTGTTGCATCCTGTCTCATTATCATAAAAGTCGAACTCCACTTATGAATCAATATAAGAAATGCAAAGCTTTAAAGCGATTTTTCTGAAACCAACAGTTTTGGACTAAAGCGGTTAAATTAGCTCATAAAAGCATAGAGTTCAGTTTCTTTGGCCATGTAAAATAAAAAGTAGATTAGGAATTGTACAATTTCTTCCACACCCAAAAATAAAAAAGCTTTCTTTGTAGCAGAAAGTCCAGCTCTCCTTCATGAGAGATAGAGAACTCTATAACCCTTTGAGACACGGCGTCACTTATAACGGACGATTTGGGAGCATGTCTGAAAGGGTTAAAGCAGTCATATAGACAAACTAACTGTTTAAACTTTCCTAATGAAAACCGAGTGATGCAAGTCCTCTGATGAAAATAAACTCGGGTATGGCGCAATGGTTTCCTCTAGCGAATGTAGTGCCACGAAAGTTAGTGTTTGAGGCCCTTACCAAATAATAATAATAAGAATAATAATAATAATAATAATTAATAAGAATAATTGGGAAGTCAAAGAAGGTTCAAAGAGCGGTCATTACATATAAAAGGTCATTTTTTTATGAATAAGGGAAAAGCACTGGTTGGTACTGGTTTCTAATAACCATGTACGGCTGCCCTAAATAACATTTTATATATATTGAAAATACTTCCTACCAAAGAGTAAATTATAGCCAACTTCTAATGAAGATTATCCAAAAGCATCCAAAGCAGCGAAAAGCGGAACTCCTTTAACATGGGCCTTTCCAGACAAAGTAACGTTCTCGTCGCGTCCGTAGTAATGTATCTAATTGCCATTAACATTAATCAAAATCATTCATGCAGATCCCAATGGCAATTAGAAATATTACTACGGACGCGACGAGTTGTATGGAAATACCCATATACAGTATAACATTTTTTCTTCGATGCCTTTTTAAATGGTTTTATTAAAGATTCAAAATACCATCTAAATGAACGCACATACATACATTTTCGTAGGACTAGAAATGAGCCAGCCAAAAATTTATGAAGCAATTTCGGAAAACTTGAATTTTTTCACACGCTTTTTAAGTGTTGGCATTTATGGCACATTTTATGTATAATATGTGGTAAAACGAAATTAATGAAAAGTTTTTAAGCAGAGCAATGAAGACAGTCAATTTATTTAGTCGTGTATAGTTCTTATGCCACTGAAATGTAGCAATAAAACAAATTTTTGAACAAAAAATGCATATACATTCAAAAATAATAAAATGCGCAATTAATTTATGTCGTTCCTTTTCTGCCGAAAATATATATTAAAGCGCAAATTGGGAGAAGACCCTGCTGAAAGTAATACTCTTCTCAGAAAAATATACGGAAGAGAACATATGGCAAAAAGCTGATACGTTTTTCTTACCAAAATATTTGTGATTTAAAGAAAATGGGGCGATTCTCGTGATGCATTAATATTTTTAATTTTGAATGACAGAACAGGAACAAAAACGTCAAGAGCTATTAAGTATCGTAGAATTGGATACAACTAATGCGATACACCCTTTCACGAGATTTGAATATTCATCTTTGGTCGGCTCTTTTAAGTCAAAGCAAGTCCTCGAATGCTTTGGACTACTTCAGAAACTAGCGACACGCAATAAAGTTGATTTATTTTGGGTCCCTGGTCACACGGGGATTGATGGTAATGAGCTAGCTGATAGTCTAGCAAGAAAGGCATCAAACACCCCTTTTATCGGTCCTCAGCCTTTTTGTGGGTTGAACTGGCGGGTGTTAGAGAAAGAAATCAGAAAGAAAGAATATCTCCTTCGCCTTGTGTACTGGGGCGACTTTCCCGGACTGAGGCAGAGTAAATTGCTTATAAAACCTTACTCTTACTCCAATATTCTTAAGCTTTCAAAAGATAGCATAAGATTGCTTACGGGTTTTCTTACTGGCCATTCTGGGCTTAAGTATCACCTGCACAAACTTCGCCTTTCCGAAAATTCGGAATGCAGATTATGCCTCGAAGACGAGGGAACAACTTTGCACATTCTTTGCGAATGTCCTGCATTAATACATCACAGAAGAAATGTATTCCATTCGGAATTTCTGTCATTAGGACAAATTAGGAGTTCTTCTCCAGAGGTGATTCTGGACTTTATTAGGAGAGCTATGAGGGGCTTTTCATAAAAAAATAGTGAATCTTGGCACAATAGGTCATCTGGGCCGCAGTGCCAGCCTTTGGGCAGATTCACGCTCCATATCATTGGTATGTAATGGTATGTATGTATTTTAAAATATGTTTGACATTGAATATGGAACACCTTTTTATTCCCAGCTTCAACAGGGTATAAAGGTTTTGTGCGGATTTTTTAACAGCTACAACTAGGCTCTGGAAGTATAGACCTTAGCCGCAAACTATTTCGAACCAAAATTTTGTTTTACATAGGGTACTCGATTTTTTGTGACATCATATTGTCCAGGGACCGAAAATAACGGTTATTGTCAACATATTCACATCAAAAAAATCAAAGCCTCATGTTATAAAGAAATTTTGAGCGCGTGTATAGAGCGAAATTTTTAAGTTACATTCAGTGGTGAGATAAGATTACAAAAGAGAATACAACATATCATAGTATAACATAGCATAACATTAAGATAAACATTAGCAAATATAATATAAGGTATCGTAATATTTCAAAGAGATGTCAAATTCTGAGAAAAGTGGAAAAATGTTGGGTTTTGAAAGTCAGTTGTTTCCCATGGGGTTTGGATACAATAACATGAATGAAATACTTATAAATGAGGTAACATTGTGATAGTAAAAAAAAAAAAAAAAAAAAAACTAACTAATATCAGAATTTAATCCAAGTGGTCCCATTTTTGCAACTTTCAATTTATGGTACCCTTTTTGACGGCTTGGTGTAGAAAGAAGGAGATATACCACATCAGCAACTAAGGTGACACAATCCAAAATCCTCATTTAAGTACAGACAAAACCGTTTATAACAGACTTCCAGAGACCGGAAAGTCTGTCTGTTGTATACGATTTCTGTTATAGAAATATATCGCATATAGTTGACAGTCTGATATATACGATAAATATATCATCTATAGCACGAATTCTGTTATTGGCAGCAATTCCCGAGAAACATTTTTGAACAAAAAAAAAAAAAACATTGTACTTATACGTCGTACGCAAAGGAATAAGCCATTTGTCTGTCACAAACGATACAATTGGCCGTGGGGACCTCCAAAGCGGTGTGGGTAGGTACTGTTGTATATGTCTTGCGATGTCTGTTATATACGATTTCCTATTTCACCCAGAAGGACCGGAGGCTTGTTCTACTATTTGTTAGTCTGTTATAGCCGGGTCTGTTATAATCGATTTTGACTGTAAACCAATAAGAAGTGTTCAGAATGACTTTCACTACTACCCTATGGGCCGTTTCAACTTGTTTGTTTTATTGCAAATTTTTGCTAAAGCCAATACCTCTGACTTTACTTCTCAACTAAGATTGAGTTGCAATTTGCAAACGGTCTCCGCTTTTGCCGAAAAATTTCAAATTTTGACTTGTGTCTCTTTGGTTGCGGACGTGTCTTCGAGTCAGCTGAATTTTCCTCATCAAACGGGACCGTTTTTGGTTTTTCTTTATAAGAATGGATCACACAACAAAACAGATGCAGATTGGCACATCTCAGCTGTGCTTCTAAGATGCTTTATTTTCATATTTTTTCTCCTATTTTATTTTCCTACACAAATGTTGTTCCGCGTCCATTCTAGCGAATTGTTTTTGTACCAAAATTATTGCTGGTATTCTTTTAATGAAATTTCTATCATCGAAAGTTTTGGTTTTGGAAACGGAAAGTAAAATTTAATAGCTAGAAACTTATTGCTTCATACTGTATACATATACGGAACATATACATATATATTCCGTTTGAGTGAGAAGAAAATATTTATATAAAAGTCAGAAATCGATCATTGCGAATTTATTAATGAAACTAACAGTTATAATTTATTGCGAGCTGTAAACTTTGAGCAGTTTAATGGCTTCGATCAAAGATTTATTCGAGCATTTTATTGAAAGCTTATGGTAAACAAATTTACTTTGTAATTTGGTTCATGTATTCGCAGTCGCGACAAATGAACATTTGCCTAATAAAAGTTTTGTGCAATAACTAATAACAATATTTTTGCTTTAAAAAAAAAAGAACAAAATAAACGATTATATTTTGAAAGACACCCATAAAATGTTCAGAGGAAATTTCAAAAACGTTTCAATGTCATTAACAAGAAAAGTTCGCGTTACAGAATTCACCCCCGCTTCACTTAATTTTTTTTGCTAAATATTCATCTTTCGATTTTTCTTTTTCAAATTTATTCCCTGTGCTTTTTGTTGTGGAAAGCGTACCAAAATAAAAGCTGACAACTGTAGTACATTTATCTTAATTTCGGTTTCAAGAGCTTCTTTATAGCTTTAGCTACTCGTCTATGATCCATGCCATGTTGATGGTTGCGTACAGTGCAAAAACCCAGAGTCTTATTGACTAAAAAATTTCCCCCAATATGATCAGATCTATGTCAAGAAAATTAAATTTTGTCTGCAGAACTGTGTAAGTGAACCGATTATTTTTTAAAGGAATCTGATGAGCAGAGCCTGGGAAGATATAAAATTTAACTCCGGGCCCTGCTGATTAGAATTTTTCCACATGGATGGAAGTGCTTTCATCCAAAAACGTTGTGTTTATTAGTTGAAACTTATATTTTTCAAAAGATATACAGTAAAATCTGGATAAAACGACACTCAAGGGACCGAAGAAACTTGGTCGTAATAACCGAACGACGCACATATCAGTTCAAGCTTTTTCATTGTAGAACGTATGAAACTAATCTTGAGGATACAGTTTCGTCGCTAAAACCGGTTCGTCGTTATAAACGAGGTTTTTATATGCAATTCTACTGTACATGTTTTATTTAAATTTAGGAAAACTGTTATGGAACTGAACAAATTTGGGTAACACTGATGTGGATGAGACTGCTTTGTACTTTTAGAATGCTTCAATTTTTTTCTGCAGGCCCAAATTTAGCACAAATTTCACGATGGTTTGAATCGAAAAAAAAGTTTCGTTTTATTAATGGTAATTATCATTTTGGGGTCGGTGGGCGTTTTTAATGAAATTTGTGATTTTTGCTCTTAAATGCTCAAACCGATCCCACTATGCAGCGGTCAAGGGAATACAGTGTGTGCCGGTATCAGTGCTCTTGCTGGACGTCCTTCTTTTTTCGTATCACGTTAGATTGTTGAAGGAAAAAAACAGTCCAAGATATTTGAGAAAATTGAAAATTCACATATATGCGTCTTAAAATTGAAACGATATTGCACACGGCCACCAGAAACGAAAGCCCATCATAACCACCAGCAGCAGCGTCCGTTCGAAGCTGTTCGAGTTTTGTTGACGTTGATGATGATCACGCGAACAACTTGCTGCTGCTTTTGTTCTGTCCGTGTGTGTTTTCTTTATTTATATTTAGTTCTTTCATAATTTGTACGTGCCGACTTGCCATCGCCTCGCCTCTGCCCCACTGACTGACTGGCCTCTCAGATGTATATCTATTAATACGCTCAGAAGGCAGCGTAGAATCGAAAAGTTTTTGTTGCTAAATGACCAAAGAAACAATCTTTTTAATCGTTGATTCTTTTTTTTTTTTTATTACTATGTTTTTCGATTTCCCCCAAAAGTTTTCATTGCCATTGAAGCATAACCACTGCACGTAAGCACCCACCCAAGCGCCTCACCGTCTACCCACTCAATATTATTAATTTTCCGTGTGCAAATGACCGCCAAATGTACATATGTATTGTGTGTCAATCCAATTTCCACACACAACCTGTCAACTCGCAATTTTTCTCGATTTCTCAGTTTCGCTTCAGGCAACCAATAGATAACCAATTAGCGACGCAATCTGCTTTGTTTGACCTCACACTTTTCAGAGGCTTTCCTTTTGCCAAATCTTTTGCACAAATCGTTCGATCGTCTCGTCTCTATGTTTTCACTTTCACAGTTTCTGTTCGGTTTTTTATTGTTTTCTTTCCTATATCCTTCCAGAAATTCGCTTTTATTATTCCGTCTTGCTTTTACTTAAATTTGGCGACTTCAAGCCCACAGTGGGGACCTTGATCAACAAACCATGTTCGTCAGAGCCAGGTTTTTATATAGATATGTTACATAAATATGGCGATGATGCCAGTCGAAAATGGCTAACTTTGACTACAAAATTTATTGATTATAATTTAGATCTCCAATGGCGAGACTACAAAATAGGACATCCATTTATTGCAGATACTGCCTATTAGACGAGCAAGAAGAATCTCCGCAACACCTTTTACTGCAGTGCCCTGCGTTTTCAAGGAAAAGATTCTCTTTTTTAGGAAACTATGTGTAATGCGATCCCCAAGGGACTTAGACTCGGTAAATCTTACTCAAATCGTTAGCTTTATTGCTAGCTCAAAGTGGTTCTAGAGATAGGTGTTTACCTCTATAGGGTATCAAAACGGACCTCAGGTCAAAGTTTGTCGGTTTTATGACAGCCCAAGTAACCTAACCTAACCTAACCTAGAAAACATAGGACAATATTTTTGTTGTTAAACAAATTGGGTCATTTTTAAGAAAACGTGTGTTATCCTCCCATAGCCACGCCTACACCACAACCACTCCAAAAAGGGTTAACCGCAACTTACGATTTGAAATGTTTGTTGTGCGAAGTTGGGAAAACTGGGACAAATACGAATGTGAATACAGTCTTAACTCTCTATAACGAACTCCTCTAAAACGAATTTCTCTATAGCGAATCATCTCAAGGCCATTTCACTACATTTTTAGTGACTTTTTTCTCCTTATAATGAATTCCCTGTATAAAGAATTTTTTCCCAGTCCATTGAAATTCGTTATAGAGAGTCTCGACTGTAATGGGTCGCTAGGGACCGTCTTCAACTGCCTAAACTGTTAATACATTGTATGTGCCTATGGCTTTTTATGTGAAATTATAAATATCAAAAAAGATATATAAAAGATATAAAAAGTATTATGCTCAAATAATGGGAAATATTTACGTATCAAAATTAATTTCCACGCGCCAATATTCTTATGTATAAAATTAAAAGCATAATGAAAATAAAAATAAAATCATATATACTCAGCAGGTTAACTTGCGTTTGTTTTTGTGTTTTTATTAAATTATCGCCGCGAAAAATATTCTTCAATTCTATTTCGAAAAGGTCACATATGAAATACAGAAATTGTTCGTACTCTTTAAAAAGAACTTATTTTATATGGTTTAAATATTAGGACTTTTAAATGTCTTGGCTGGGCGTTGTTGACTAGATTCTAGGGGATTTAATTTAGATCATTGGTCTGTGAAAGATAAGATCTTAACCATTTAAAGTATTATTTTATTTTTAAAATATTATTTTCATATTAATAAAAAGGTTCTCCACGTTTTAAGATGGAAAATGTTTAAAAGTCAATCCACAATTTGAAGTATTAAGGGGGTTGTCCCATTGGCGAGGCTGTTTTTGGACCTTTTTAAAAAAAATTTCTGACAGAAAACGAAAAGAAGTGTTTCAATTTAGTTTTTTTATTGTGTTCGGAATGAATGAAAGTTAATAAAGAAGCACTTTGTTTTTTATGTGAGGGTGGTTCAAAAAGTTCTCGGCCGTCAAAGTGGATGCTTAACAAATGGTGTAGTGCTGGCTGCTACGATTCTAGGTCTCCAAGTTGTCCGAAATGGAAAAGAAAAACAGGGTTATAATCAGTATAGATGTCATTATGGCGTGAACCTCCAAAATAATTTTGGGATTTTATTTTGACAAAATGGCAGCCATTGGAAAATGACCAATCGATTTCGGGTATATTTTTTTGTAGTTGAGTGTAAAAAAAAAATAGTAAAAAATTTTTTTAAAATTATGACTGAGGTTCACGCCATAATAGTGAGAATTCTGCTCGGATTCCACTTTGTTTCATTAAAATAGGTCCAGTTGAACTGGAGAAATCGTGGCCGCCAGTTCAAAAAAAGTGGTTTCGAGATAAATGCGTTTAAAGTTTGAAGCAACGCTAAAGTTACTCGTTTTAGCGCAGATCTTGCTCGACAAAGAAGGCTACATCCTCCACACTATTTCGAGTTTCAAAAAATCCTTTTAGCACGATATTCTCAAATATCGAAGCTATAAAAAAATGCCAAAAAAAAAAAAATGGTACAAAAATTTTTGCCCAATGAGACAATGAGACTCAGATCAGACCAAGGTCGAAATTTGTTTTGTATTTACTAAGTTCTTCCCGAGTTTAAGTATTTTTTGCCATAGAAAGTTGTATTTATTTTGGCTTTAAATGGGTTAAGGAAAAACTTAATTCGTTTTTTAAACGTTTTTAATTAGTTTGCCCTGTTTATGTATTTGGGTCAAATCTATTATCAATTTTTGTGGGCTTGGCAGTGGGCGGAACACATTAACATTTCTCCTACAACTTTCATTCGTTTTGGTCCAACTACGTTACGAATTTGAAGCTTCTGCTCCTTTTGCTTCGTAAGGTACGAAAATCTTCATTTGGCAGTGGTCAGATGTCTCCCATTTTCACTTTTGATCATACTCGGGGCCCGATATACTCGTGTGTCAAATTACGACGTCATTGGTCCTGATCAAGGATATAAACAATATATGATGTTACAAGATCCGCACAACACTAATATATCCTGCTTACGTTAGGTATACAAACTGAGATTTTATTTTAGAGAAATTATTTACAATTAGAAAAGCACTAAATCCATTGAAACAAATCCAAGTGGCATGTAACTTTCCCATTGTAAAATATCTAGCAACTTCCGATGAGGAATAATGAATGTTTTTCCCATACGATGGAAATCCCCAAATGCAGAAAAGAAATTTGTTTTCATGCCTTAGGATTATCAATTGTTTGATTGTTTGAGAAAAACTCCCGAATTTCGATTTCTTTTATTCAAGAATAATTAGAGAAATTCATTGAGCGAACAAATGTTGTTGCTGTTATTGGTGTTTCCCGAACTTTGAAAGTGGTTGTGATGCTTTTTCGGCTAAATCGATTTCATTCAATAAGCGTGTGTATACGGCCTATTTATTGGCTTAAAAATTTTCCGGCTGTAAATAAACGAAATGATTTTTCATTGTTTGAGTGCGGCGTATATATGTATGTATGTACATTTGTACGTAAGAGTGCACTACTGTATGGAGTCGAACTAACTAAGCTATGTATATTCATATACATATGTGCATGGCCTAATACATTGATGTGGCTAAAGTATAGAGGGCAAATTTTATATTTTTGGCAATGATGAGGCCCGCAACATTCTGTCGACGTTGTCGCCGATCTTTATTTTTTCTTAAAGTTTTTTTCATTTTTTCTTCATTTTGCCAGCGTTGTGTGTGAAAAACGCTTTTATTAAACTTGTACATATTTACGTATATACATTTATACATATTTATATATATATATATTATTATTATTTTATATATGGGGACTTCTCCGTTTTGTGTTGGGTGCGCATAAAAGTATTTTCAGTTTGAATAGCCAAGTCAAACGTTATAGATCGATCAACAGAAAAAGAACGGATTTTGTGTAAGGCGCATGGACTTCTTTGGAATATATTGAAAATGAAAAGAAACAAGGCTAACAAAATATAAAACAAATAGACACAAAAAAAAAAAAAAGAAAAAGAATTAATCGAATGGATTTGATCTAAATACTTTGGTCTTCATAATTTCAGGTCAATAACGGCTCGAATCATCACCACCAAACAGTAACCGACTACGCCAAGCCAAACAAAGGTGTCTCCCATTTGACACAGACGATAACCGAAGAAACGACTATAGTCGAGGATACAGCGGGTCCTAGAATACCACAACCGGATCAATTGGATTCTATGCTCGGTAGCTTACAAGCCAATATGAGTCGTCAAGGAGTAAACACTGTACAAAAGGGCTGCTGCAATGCCTGCGAGAAACCGATAGTTGGACAAGTTATAACCGCTTTGGGGAAAACATGGCATCCAGAACATTTCACATGCAATCATTGCAGCCAAGAATTGGGAACGCGTAATTTCTTCGAACGCGACGGTTTCCCATATTGCGAACCAGATTATCACAATCTTTTCAGTCCCCGCTGTGCGTATTGTAATGGCGCCATTTTGGACGTAAGTCGTTAGCCGTTTTCATTTCAAAAGTAAGCAATTCCCAAAAAGAGATTTCGATTGCAGAAATGCGTAACAGCTTTGGATAAGACCTGGCACACAGAGCATTTCTTCTGCGCTCAGTGTGGTCAGCAGTTCGGCGAAGATGGCTTCCACGAGCGTGATGGAAAACCATATTGTCGCAACGATTACTTTGAGATGTTCGCACCCAAATGCAATGGCTGTAATCGTGCCATTATGGAGAACTATATTTCGGCACTAAACTCACAATGGCATCCAGACTGTTTTGTTTGCAGGGTAAGCTCATTACATTAATGATGAAAATTCACCTCATTTCAGCGCCATTTTAGCCCAAAATCGAAAACGATTGAAGCGAAAAAAAAAAACATTCGAAATCATCGATTGTTTTCGATTTATTTTTGGATTTCCTATACAATTTCAATTTGCTGAAAACATATTTTCTGATTGTTTAGGATTGCAAGAAGGCAGTACGAGGAAAATCATTTTACGCCATGGAAGGCAAGCCCGTTTGTCCAGCTTGCGTGGGCGTTGATGAGGAAGAATAAATATGCCATACAGTAGAACGATTTTAAAATAGCGACAACGAAAATTAAGAACTATTTGCAAAAGAGAATTATGTAGAAATGTAGACTCTCGCAAACAAAGTAGCTGTTGTACTTTCATGCATGGCTCGCGTCGGCTTTTTAATTTAATTAAATTTTTTTTTTTTTTTTGTATGGCTATACTCGACCATAATTCGTGTAGGTACTTGATGTTTTCCTATTTTCTAAAAATTGATTTGCGGGGGCGGCACCGTCAAATCTGTGCAATGGATTTTCTTTACGGATAAATGGTAAAAAAAAAAGAAATGAATAGAAATGACGAACTGTTGAGGCGCCCTAGCCAAGAACAAAAAATGAAAGACTTTAACAAAATTTTACTGGTTCAAACATATTTTATTCTTCCTCAGCCACCACCACAGCGATGATTTCAAAAGACCCGCGACAGCTTAACTTTCAACAACTACGAACCAAAATAAGAATAATAAAAAAATAAAAAAAGAATGAAAGAATCATAAGAAGATTTGAAGGACCAAAGCGAATGATATAACATAGCTTTATGCGTCGATCTTCAAGATTGGCCTCCAGCTATTATTCTATATCGATTTGCGAAGGTGCTCAAATCGTATTTATGGATTTGGATTTTTATTTTATGGTCTTTTATGTAAGCCCTTGAAATGCCCATGTACCTTACATATGAATGAATTTCGGATAATAGAGGGACAGACCCCTACACCGTAATCCCCCAATAAATCAGTCTATCTAATAAGATTTTAGGTATTACTTTGTATAATTATTCATTTCTATGCAAGTAGCCACATGAAAAAAAAATTATTGTAATTTGTTAATTTGTAATTAAAGTTAGGAAATTGAAAAAAATTTCAAATAAATAAAAAAAAACAAAGAAAAAACAAAAAAAAAAAAACAAAACAAAAGCAAACAAAAAACAAAACACAAAACACAACATTGAGGCTGAGGCTTGCTGAACCAATTGCTGACGATTCCTGTCAGAGTTCAAGTTCAGTCGGTTTGTGTTTTGATGTACCATTCCAGTGTGTGAGCTTGACTCTCATACATGTACCTCTTTCGATGTTGGTGTGTGTGCTTGTACACATATTTTTACGCAGATTTTTGCGCACCGCACATATTTTTTTTTGTCATACTATTTATGCAAACTCAAACAAATTACAAAAGCTTTTTGTCCACTGTCTACAGAAATCTTGAAGGAGTACATTCCTTCCTGCCGTTTTGTACACTGAGAAAATTTTAAATTTAAATTTTAAAAATTTGTCAGCCACAACCTTCTTCGAAAAATCTTTATTGTTATGATTCGAGTGTATTTGATCCAAATACTGTATAAGAATATTTTTTCGGGGCCGATAGCCTCCTATTTTTTTTTAAGATTGCATCTTAATTTATTAAGGAGCAATACTCAAATAATAATAATAATAAATATAACAATAATAATATTTTTTCGCTTAGTTAATTGATTGCATTTCTGTTAGTGTTTATTTGACCAAGTTGTCTAAGTTCTGAGGTAAAGGGTCGAAAAATTCGATCTAATCTTAATCTATTAGTTATAAAATCGTTAAACAAATATTTTAATTGAACTGAACCTAAAATGTTTCGCGACAAAGAGTTTGACTGTTCGATTTTGTCCGGCATAGTTAAAAAACTTTTTGGTATCTTGCCAACGAAGGAATGCTTTCCATGTACCTAATATAGTATATACATATGTTCGAGTAATTGTGTTTCGACGAAACTGTTTTCAAATTTTATGTTTTAGGAAAAACACCCCAAAAATACGCTGGCCTCTAAATATGAAAGATTTTATTAGTTCTATCGTTGTTGACAATATTTTACAAAAAAAAAAAATTTTGTTTTATATTTTATAAAATCGTCAAACTGAACTCATGGCCAATCGCCAATTGGATCGTGTCAACCGTGCAATTTCGCTTATCCATTTCTTGTTTATTCTTTTTATGCCAGAAATGCTTTCAAAATTAAAACACCCTCGTTAGTTTTATGCCTTTTGGTTACTAATTTATTTTCTTAATTACTAAGGTCATTTCAGAATCTCGAGAAATGGTTTTTTTCAGACGCTTTGACAGAAATATTATAAGTTCCTCAATTGCTGAATTACTAAGTACAGTCGACTCTCATTAGTTCGAAACTCGAGGGACTCTTAAAATACTACGTATTATCAAGTGTTTGAATTAACGAGAGTCGATTGTATAAAGAGATTTTGTAGGGAACTCGTGATCGCTTTGAATTATAGAGAGGTTCGAATTTTTGCAGGTTTGAATTAACGAGAGTAGACTGTACCTATTGGTTTAATAAGCGCTAAGGCTGAGAACACACCAGATCAAAGGAAACGAAACCGAAACAAAACGTTTTTAAAAACAACAGTCCATTGTGCCTTATGAGAAGGAACACACCGGTTTTGACTTAAAAAGAAATGGGTTTCTCTTGACTGACTAAACGAAAACGTTTTGTTTCGTATCGTATGATCCCGTGTGTTCTCAGCCTAAGTCAAAATTTTTCTTCAAACGTATAAACTTTTGAAAACAAATTAATTATGTATAAATATTGTTTATATATATTTGAAATACCACGTCAATTGTTTTTTTTTTTTTGGGCTTTTGATGGATATTATCAATACCTCTTCTGGTCTAAGCGAACCATATTATTGTATGATATTCGAAAAAAGCTAAATAAATTTCTCTGTTTATTTTTCCAGGACTGCCGTCAGCCTTTCCAAGGGGGCTCGTTCTTCGATCATGAGGGTCTTCCGTACTGTGAAACACATTATCATGCAAAACGTGGATCGCTTTGTGCCGGTTGCTCGAAACCCATAACAGGTCGTTGCATTACGGCAATGTTCAAGAAATTCCATCCGGAACATTTTGTTTGTGCCTTCTGTTTGAAACAATTGAACAAAGGCACATTCAAGGAACAAAAGGATAAACCTTACTGTCATGCCTGCTTTGAAAAAATATTCGGCTGAATAAAGAAAGCGGTCTTTCGTGGCCAAATGCAACGTTTTAGGCACAAAAATGTAAAACAATTAATGCACAATTCAGACTAACTTGATTTATTTAGTCTCGTAGAGCTAACTGCAACGTTATATAAAAGGTTTTCATTTATAAAGAAATCTACAAACAAGAAACTACTTACTTTCTACATACATACGTAAAAGTCGTTGTTTATACATTTTTATATGTAAACCTTGATATGTTTTTCAATTTCAAATGGCTTTGGACTTATTATGGAAATCTGCCAACTTTTAAATTTATATACAATACTATCAATTTTTTCTGCTTTAATTCATGTGCCAACTTATAGAAGTACATACACGTATAATATACAAGCTTGTTATTTGTAATAATTCATTGAATTAATGATTTCATTTTTTAGAATATTTTTTTTTTTTTTTAATCAATTTAGGCCCATTTGCTACTGTTTCGGCTAAAGTTTATCGTCACGATATCCTCTCAAAATGTCAAAATTTTCATAAAAATTTTTTTGTTTTTCGGAATTTTACGAAAACTTTAATGAGAACAATAGCAAACGGGCCTTACTCTTGTTTATGCAATGAAAATTTTAACTTGAACTTTTTTGTGAAAGCGAAATAAAACAAGAAAGAACGAAAACCGCTTGCAAAGCGGGAAGACGCTCCTGTAGAGTCCGCTGTAGCTATTACATACAAACAACACACACACACAACACACACACACACACACACACACACACACACACACTCACACACGATAGAAAGTCTTTTTTGTATTGATTTTGAGCTTTGCCAAAAAGCAATAAAATTTTAATACCGTTGAGTTAAATGCATTTAAAAATGTCGGTGAGGTCGAAAATACAAAATAAAAATTAAATAAGAAATTGTGCGGAAGACTCGAAGCTTTCTTGTCTCTGGAGAAATATTTTTTATATACGGGTATGTGATTATTTTCCCTTTCCCGGGGTATTAAATTCCCCAACTGATGTGATTTCCCTTTCTCTAGATTGAGGAAGAATTTCAATTACCTCATGATCTAACTGGCGATATGCATTCTCTAATAAAGTAATTCAATTTCCATCTCAATCTAGGAAAAAGGGGAATTAATCACTTCAATTTCGATATTGAATTACCTTTCCCGCGAAAGGGAAACCAATCACATACCCGATAATTTTTATTTAAGCTATTGAATTTTTACAGTTTTCCGAAGTATGAACGACAAAGAAAAGTTAGTCTAATTCTTTCCAATTGGAATCGAATCATAAATGCATTATGTTATCAAGTTCTTTTATTAAGTCGCCGAAATCGAGCGATGCAATTCTTATGAGATAAGGTTTAGAGAAAATATTGATTGCACGGAAAAGTTTTGCAAAAGCATTTGATGGAAGCAAAAATTAAGAAGAAAGAAAACATTCAATAAAATAATAACGTAATAAAATCAATTTTCTAATATGAAATTCTTTTAACGAAAAAAAAAAAAATGTTTTACAAAAGATACCTTAAATTTGAGTTAAATGGAATTAACAATAAAAATAAAAATCACTGTTGAAATATGTTTAAGCATAAAAAGATCTACGAATCCAAATAAAATTTGACGAACGAAATCAATCAGAAATTTTTTCCTTCACATTTTTTGTCTCTGAGGGCCACAGTTTCAATGTAATACTTTCAGTCCGATTCTCAATATTACCGGGGAACGAATTCCCGGGGAATTTACTTTTCCCGAGACTAAAATTCTTATTTTTCAACTAGATAGGTTACGGAAAAATATGGGTATGGGTCACCCATTCCCCATCAAATTTCTACCCCAAAATATTAAAAAAAAGAAGAAGTTTACGGTAGAGAAAAGTTAATTCTTTTGCCCGGGAATATTCAGATTCGGGCTGTTTATGTATTTAAGCGATAAGGGGTCTTGCCGGCTCAGGAAGGCAACCGGCCCCCTGAAAGAAATTTTAAGTTTTGCTGAGTTTTGGATGGCTTCTACTTAAAAACATTGTAGAAATCGAATTTTAGGTTCTTATTGCCCGATGTCTTTGAGATATCCTTGGAAAATCCTTATTTAATATCCTCTTTTCAAACTTTTATATCTAAAGAACTTATTAAGATAGAAAGATGAAACAAATGGCGGCTGACAGTTAACATTCATAACAGGTTGGCTGATAAGTCCCCGGTCTGACACATAGATGGCGTCGCTAGTATTAAATGCATATTATTTTTATATAGTGGCAACCTTCAAATGATTCGTGTCAAAATTTGACGTCTGTAAGTCAATTTGTTTGTGAGATAGAGCGTCTTTTGTGAAGCAACTTTTGTTATTGTGAAAAAAATGGACAAAAAGGAATTTCGTGTTTTGATAAAATACTGTTTTCTGAAGGGAAAAAATACAGTGGAAGCAAAAACTTGGCTTGATAATGAGTTTCCGGACTCTGCCCCAGGAAAATCAACAATAATTGATTGGTATGCAAAATTCAAGCGTGGTGAAATGAGCACGGAGGACGGTGAACGCAGTGGACGCCCGAAAGAGGTGGTTACCGACGAAAACATCAAAAAAATTCACAAAATGATTTTGAATGACCGTAAAATGAAGTTGATCGAGATAGCAGAGGCCTTAAAGATATCAAAGGAACGTGTTGGTCATATCATTCATCAATATTTGGATATGAAAAAGCTCTGTGCAAAATGGGTGCCGCGCGAGCTCACATTTGACCAAAAACAACAACGTGTTGATGATTCTGAGCGGTGTTTGCAGCTGTTAACTCGCAATACACCCGAGTTTTTGCGTCGATATGTGACAATGGATGAAACATGGCTCTATCACTACACTCCTGAGTCCAATCGACAGTCGGCTGAGTGGACAGCGATCGGTGAACCGTCTCCGAAGCGTGGAAAGACTCAAAAGTCCGCTGGCAAAGTAATGGCCTCTGTTTTTTGGGATGGGCATGGAATAATTTTTATCGATTATCTTGAGAAGGGAAAAACCATCAAAAGTGACTATTATATGTCGTTATTGGAGCGTTTTAAGGTCGAAATCGCTTCAAAACGGCCCCATATGAAGAAGAAAAAAGTGTTGTTCCACCAAGACAACGCACCGTGCCACAAGTCATTGAGAACGATGGCAAAAATTCATGAATTAGGCTTCGAATTGCTTCCCCACCCACCGTATTCTCCAGATCTGGCCCCCAGCGACTTTTTCTTGTTCTCAGACCTCAAAAGGATGCTCGCAGGGAAAAAATTTGGCTGCAATGAAGAGGTGATCGCCGAAACTGAGGCCTATTTTGAGGCAAAACCGAAGGAGTACTCCCAAAATGGTATCAAAAAATTGGAAGGTCGTTATAATCGTTGTATCGCTCTTGAAGGGAACTATGTTGAATAATAAAAACGAATTTTGACAAAAAAATGTGTTTTTCTTTGTTAGACCGGGGACTTATCAGCCAACCTGTTATTTGGATCGAATAATGGATATGCAAGAAATAATCACAAAATATGTTAAGTCACATATTATGGTTATTATGCGTTGGTGAACATGACCTATCAATTGCCGCAGAAATAGCTTTGTTCTTTAGGATGAACAACCTGAACTAGAATATTTAGCATTACATTTTTAGGGTGTACCAAATATACAAATTTTTCTTTTGCATTTGATCACACAATTCTACCCGGTTGCCAGTCTAAGTTCAATTTAACTTTCACTTCCACACAATATCTCGAATATTTTGCCTATCACAGGACGTGTACGAAATTTCCGAAATGATTTTTCATACAAGCTAGTCGGTTTGCTTGCGAAATTTTTAAAGCTAGAATGGATATAGCCCTATAATCATTGTTATTTGGCACCCGAAGCCGATTTCGACTAAAGTTTTGTTGCTGTTTAGGTCAATGCATCACATTTAATTTGCGCCGAACTTCGGCTCTCTATCTTCTATAGTCCTTGAATATCCTTGAATAAAGTTTGTTTTTTAAAGCAATTTCTTATTTGGCTTATGTATTTGGAAACCAATTGCACACATTGTTGACCCAATATGCTCGAAATAAGTTTGTTGTAATGACCAAATAATTATAGCTCGAGTTATAATGCGAGGGCCAAAACTTCGCATCGATAATATTTTCCCAATTGGGCCCTGAGAAAACTCTCAGGTGTTGCTCCGGCATGGAAAAATCCACAACCTTGTCAATAAGCGATCTGTTCCCTCTCGCTGAAACTTTTTGCATAAACATATGCAATTCTTCGGGACGCCATGGCGCGCCAGTAGCATTGGCACTTGGTCTTCGTTAAAACATATATGGATAATTTTTATACCCGACACACTCTGTGTCGAGGGTATATTGCGTTTGTGTGGTTGTGTGTAACACCCAGAACCAGTCGAGATAGACCATACAAAATGTATATAGAAATGATCAGCGTCACCAGGAGATTCGATTTAGACATGTCCGTCCGTCTGTCCGTCTGTCCGTCTGTCCGTCTGTTTGTATACAGTTATCTTATCGAAGGAGTTGAGCTATCTTGACAAAATTCGGTATGCGTGCTCACGGGGACATGAGTAAGAACAAGTTCGAGAATGGACCCGATCGGACCATTTTTAGGGGTACCTCCAGTACTAGGGTCTGTTACGAAAATCACAAAAACTGCTCTAAACTCGAAGTTTTTCAACATATTTTGATGAAATTTGATATTTGAACATGTTTCAAGGCAAGTAATACGATTTCCAAAAATTTTAAAAGTGGGCGTGGCAGAAGGGCGTTTTTCGAAAATTGTCCCCTACACCCGAACTTCAAATGGGACTTGAACGAAAGTTGCAACTTATGCTTCTTTTGTAGCCATAAACATCCTCCCAAAAAATTTTTTAGATCGGTCTATTATTAAGGGTACCTCCAGTACTAGGGTCTGTCACAAAAATCTCAAAACTGCCTCAAAATCGGACTTTTTCCAAATATTTCAATGAAACTTAGGATTTGAGCATATATTAAAGCCTCCGATTAGAATTCCAAAAAATTGGAAAAGTGGGCGTGGCAGAGGGGCACTTTTCATAAAGATATATAACAAAAGTCGGTGTATTGGGCCCCCATATGGCCTTAAACACCTCTTGATATTAAAAATTATTTGGACACGTGAGTCTGTGTCGGGTATTCTATTGTCAGGCTCGCCTGACTATAACACCCTTACTTGTTTCTTTTGGATTAGGCAATTTTTCAAAATTGTTTGTTTTTTGTTACATAAATGCATCTGTTATGAATATGTATCAATCACAAGTACACCTGAGAAGTATGCAACATTTCTTTTAGTTTGTAATTTTTAACGCTGTTACACCCGGCTGATCGAAATGAAACTTGATATATTTATTCTTCCCATGAAACTCTATTTTCGTACATTTTTGTATTGTAGTGTGACTTCTGGAACAATAAAAAAACTGGTATGCAAAAATATTCTTCCACAGGAGCATATGTTATATCCGTTTTGGTAAAATCGACCAAAAAATAATTTTAAATTTTTTTGTGAACTTTTCTACATTTGGGCTTTTGAATCATCATTCTTTCTTTATTCATGTCTGAGATATGATTTTTCCAAAATTGCTCTAAAAAAAAGAACTTTTTTCAAGGATATTCAAGGACTATAGAAGATAGAGAGCCGAAATTAAATGTAATGCATTGACCTAAACAGCAACACATCTTTAGTCGGAATCGGCTTTGAGGGCCAATTCGTTATCATTATAGTGCTTATACCCTTTTGCATAGCTGCTTGAATGGCATTCATTGAATGCCAATAATATTTTAAATGTATTGGCGGAAAACGTAAGCTAAATGCTTAAGCTTCAAACCGAAAAGGCTGCAAAATTATTGAATGCAAATTGATAAGCGGCGATCGTTAAATACGCATTTGAAAATCATTCCCAGATTTGTTATCACCAGGGCTCGGATGTTGTTGACTTATTAAAATTAAAGCATACTTTATGGAGTAAAAATTTGGTTCAACTCACATAAAGTTAATTTTCAGATCGATTTTTACCTTCAATATGAATTTTTTTGAAGTAAGAAAAGCAGTTTGAAGTTCAACTTCGCTAAACTTGTTCGCCAAATGTTGGTAAGAAAAAATTTTGCCACCATAAAGTATGCTATTAATTTTTAATAGTAAACAAAATCCGAGCCCTGGTTATCTCCAAAAAGTAAGAAAAGATTTCCAGTAAGATCCTAAAAGTATGCATTTAATTTTCGTTTTATTCGTTTAAAAGACCGTGCGTAATTTTTGTACTTTCAACGTGAACGTGCGGGATTTTATCATTATAATATTCTGGGAAAGGCATGTGTAATCTAAAGGTATATTTTGATAAAAATCGAGTAAGCGAACTTATCAACTCATGCGTAGGCATGAGTCACAAATTAAAAAAAATGATTGTATCAAACCGTGATTATCTATAACTAAAAAAAAAACCAATTTTGCAGTTCGTGACCGAAATAAGAGGAAACCAATAAAACATTTTGACCTTAGCGTCATAAGGATCGTTTCTTACTTTTTCCAACAAAGTCTTTTGTTATGAAAGGTCCAAAAATTATTTTTTTTTTTTTGACAATTTTTACACGATCGGGGAATATTGCAATGACATATTCCATTGAAAACAGTGTAATTTATTTAGGCCTTCAAATGGTGGTCAAACGTTTTAACAATTGAAAATTGTTTTATTGCAACTAATTTGTTTCATTGTTTTAACATAATGCGAAAAAACATACACTCGTCCTTGATGTTTCAATTTATACCACTTTTGTAGCATGCTTTTTTGGACGAATTTGTAACTCGGAGAGCGCGAGCGAATTCGTTGCGTAGCCGATTTATCTTGAACATACATATCTTGTATCTGTGAAGTAGAGAAAAAATTTCTGCCGGCTTGTATTTTTTTTTTTTTTGCGGTATATTGCTTGGTTGTTTTGTTTGCCGGCTGTTGAAACTCGTGCTCTTTGCCATTGAACTCAAAACTTGAGGGCGTTTCGCCGTGCTCTCGCTCGTTCGCCGCAAAGGCCAATTGATATCGGACTGTGCAAATGTCTAGAAACATAGGCGCGTCTGCCATATGTCGCCGCGAAATATCTTTCATTTTAGAATAGTTTTTATTTTGAGCTCTTTCGTATTCAGTTGCCGCTATATCGCCTGTTCGTGAAGTTGTTCGCCCGTCTGATGTAATAGCCGACAAGGTGGAACGGAAACGTGTGCGCGCGTGTATCAGAAATTTATACCAGTAAAGGTGTTTTACTCTTCATGATTAGTCTCGAGAAGTGAGAAATCAATAGGTACTTCCTCAAAACATTTTCCGCATTTTATCTTAATACAAGTTCAATGGAAATCGTCAGAGGGACCATGTGTCCTTATGCATGTGATTATAATTATGATTGTGCTTGTGGCGGCCAGACACACTTGCATGCGTGCTTTGTTAATTTAAGACATAGCATATGAATTCTTATGTGCCCCGAAAATGAGAAAAAGACAAAAAAAAAAACCACTTTGAATGGTTAATATACGAAACATTGAGGCTTTGACAGTGCTTGTGCTTATGGCTTCGCTTTACTGTTTCTTTAGTTGAGAAAAATTTTAATCTCCAAATTGCCATACAAGATTTGATTCTGCATTTGCAGAAGGAATTTGTTTTTAGTGATTCAATCAAAGTTGCGAATAACGTAGATCAAGAGAGATGTTTAAAATAAGGAACTAAAAAATAGTTTCTTCCCTTTGTCGTCCCTTACCGGCGTCATAACGTAAACACAATATTTTGGAAGATTGCTCATCGAATTCACAAATAAACAATCAACCCCGGTTCCGGGCATGCGTACGAAATTCGTTCAAACATACCTACCTACAAACTCACATATGTATCGAGAATACAGATAGATGTATGTATGTACATACCCTTGAGCAATAAAGAGATCAACTTACCAAAAAGGAGTGCTCTGAGGTTACTCGGAATATGACTAGTCAAAATGTAGAGTGTTTTATGTATGAGAATTGGCAAGATCAAGAGTAGCACCAACTGGTCTAGAAGAAGTGTAGTTAAAAGCAGGGATGAAAAATGAGAAATTCCAAATGCACCTAATTTCACAAAAAAATTTACCTTTTTGGGTACCAATGTACCTAAAATCATTAGCCATTTATTTATTGGTCTTATAAAAAATTTTGTATTAAAAACTTAACATTCATTCAGTATATCAACAAAGATAAAACAAATTTTAAAAAAGTTGACATTACTGGGTAGCTGCCAGACAAATTTTCTTAAAGCAAATAAAAATAATAATAATATTGCAATTAACCACTTGTTACTAACACATTCTTTTGGTTTAGTGACCGGAAAATTTTTTGAAAAACACAATGTACCTAAAACGAAGCAATTGTACTTAATGTACCTTTGAAGTCCAAAAGGGCCGAAAAAAGTACAATTGTACCTACTTTTTCATCCCTGGTTAAAAGAGTAGACTAACTGGCACAAAAGAGACAATTGACCTCTAATTGACCACACCAGGTCTTTTCGTGGAGAAGTTAAATGTGAGAGTGGTTATTTTCAAATGACAGTTGAAGGTATTGGTTGGAAAAAACAAAATTGGAATAGTCCTTGTGTTTTTGTGATTTGCCGGGGAGTAGTTGAAGAGCAGTAAGAATTACTGCATGTTATGAACATTAAAACCATTGACTCCCTACCCGGGAAAAGGTATGCAAAGTACGTTAAACATTCAACATAACTACCCATTATGTTAGCAATGATTTTTTGTATAGCGATGTCCTAGGAAAATCGTGCATTACCATTGTAATTGAGACTGTAAGCACATGTCAATTTGGTTGTTGTTGGTAGAAAATATAAAAAAAAAATCTTCTACTCCATGCAATTGCGATAACCTGGTATTGCATAGTTCCACTTCTTTGAATTTATAAATGAATCATTAAATTACGAAATTCATGTATTACGTATTTTCCCGTTGGGCTGTTTCTACGAGTATGTATTCCTGCAGGCTGTGACTTTTCGTTCACATCCTGACTCATAAAACCATATGCTATTGAAGAAAATCGACCTTTATTTATCTGTTTCTTCGAATCAGTCCAGGCACCTGTTGATTTCGTCGAAGTTGTCTTTTTTCACCATTTCCCATCGAGGCAATACTATCTCAAAGAAAAGTAATTTCCACTTAAAACAATGCTGAACGAATCTCCTAAATGAATGGTTTCGGTCGTCAATAAAAATCAATTTAGTCGACTTACTGAAATAAATGATAAAAATTGGATTTCATACAATGCATATGGACATATCAAAACAAAAACAAAAAAAAAATGGCATATCAAATTCCGAGTAAATAATTGAAAATTTAATTTCTCTATTGATTGCGTCATACATTATGTATACAGTGTACTCTCTCATTGCGGACACTCCTCTTAAACGGACATCTTTTGGGAATGCTCTAGTGTTTGTGCTTCTCAAATAGTTCCCTCTTAAACGGACATCTCTGTTAAGCGGACATATTTTTCGGTCTCGTAGGTGTCCTCTTAAGAGAGAGTACACTGTATAACACAAATACAAGTGATACTCGGATATCTGGTATTTCAAGGGACCTGGGATTTTTGTTGATAAAAAACGAATACTCTATTACTCAGCCCTTTCATCATGCGAAAACGATAATGTACCCTGTAGAAGATTATAGTACTCCAGGGTATGGTCTAAGAGTACCTACTCGTAAATACCCCAGTACTACTCGCCATTAATTTCCCCCAAAATTCATTCAACTGACGATTTTAACATTGTGCTGTCATTGAAAAATCTCTACCCGCGTTTGAAGTAGTGTAGAAGTTGAGATTATGGGGCCAATCAAGTACATTTCATATGTTACGTTACTAGCAAAGGCAACGGCTCGGGCTGAAGTAGCGCATGGGTAGAGCATTTGCCGCACGCCCCGGAAGACCGGGGCTCGATGCTCGCCAAAGCGAATTTTCGTTTTTTTTTTTTTTGGATTAGTTATTCAAAATTAAATATTAAGAAGAATAAAATGCAAATAAAAAATAAAAGAAAGAGTTCTAAATTCATAGAAATATTTGAACAAGTTCTGAGACGTCAATGCACCAATGGCGAAGTCAGATATTTTCAATTTTTTGTATTTTTGAATTTTACCATTCTTCCACATTTTGTTCGCCTGCGACAGGGATTGAAATCGCGCCCTTCAGATTTCTAAGCCAGCACTCTTCCATCACACTATCGAGTTATATGACTT
This sequence comes from Chlorops oryzae, assembly GCA_020466095.1. Classification (NCBI taxonomy): domain Eukaryota; kingdom Metazoa; phylum Arthropoda; class Insecta; order Diptera; family Chloropidae; genus Chlorops; species Chlorops oryzae. Next base: position 84,771,636 of record CM035807.1, read on the forward strand.
TAAGTTTGATAAGCTGTTACATTAACGGTGAAACAAATTTGAACTGTAGGCGTCTCGTTTACCGTGCCACTAGTTATTCTCTACTCTCGGTATCTATACTCGTGCACTGGTTCTTTTTCCTATAATCGAGGACTACTCACTAGAGCCCCAATTTACCCCAATCTTCTACAGGGTATGTCAGTATTTCAATCCAATCGCAGGAAGTGGAGACTCTCGAGGTCTCTCTCTCTCTCTCTCTCTCTCTCCTCTCTCTCTCTCTCTCTCTCTTCTCTCTCTCCTCTCTCTCTCTCTTCTCTCTCTCTCTCTCTCTCTCTCCCTCTCTCTCTCTCCCTCCCTCTCTAATGTAGCAATACAGAGATTACTCGCCAATAAAAATACTCATGGCCATGGTCAAGGAAATTCTGTCGCACTGCCGCACTTAGAGAGATATCTGAATAAGAAAAACAAATTTAAGCTTATATGATTAAAGGAGATCTTTAAGTAGGTTAAAGTCAGAGCAGAACAATTCTCGTTACAACATGTTCGCTCGATTTTGCACGTGGAATAAATAGGGCAACCTAAATAAGGCCGTTTAAAAGGCAATTTCAGGCATTTGATATTTCATTTTCGCCATTTAAAAACGTTTGCAATAGTCGCAAAGCTCAATGATTGCCATTTTTCCCTTTCGAGCTCTTTTAAACTGTCTAGAAATCAATGGGAAATGAGTTAATTTGCACCCTTTTGTATGGAAACATCTGATCAAGCACATACATATCGTCGGCTTAAAGTGTAAACTGCTAATAACAATTTTCACAAACTTTACAGGGTAAACAAAAAACCTTTTTTTTCAAGACTGTCAAAGTAGAAGGAGACCCAAAACATGGATGGTTTATTTTGTTCTATATTAAGTCTCTTCTAAATTCGATTCTGTGCACCATACAAAGTCACTTGGAGTCACTTGTTGGCTGTATAGCTGTGAATTTGACCACAGTTGGACTTAGCAGTTTTACTCATCACCAATTTCTCCGTATTTAGAATTTAAAATTAAAAAAGATTTTTTTGCCTGACGATGCAGTGTGCTTTTTTCTTTCGAATGACATCGAAAAGTCGGAATCGGTCAAAAGTGGACTTAGCAGGTTTACACTTTAAGCCGACGATATGTATGTATGCTCGATAATGCGATATTGCTGTGTGATTTTTCGCCCATTTAATAACTTTTATCAAACATTGCGTGCCTTTAAAGCTTTATGATTCAAAAATTTTTCGCTGTAAAAATATTGCGTAATTCGGTTATACCTACATATATGTAGTTTAAAAAAAAGCACGCGAACTACTATCAGCACTACTGGCTGACGTAACGATTGTTACGCCCTTCTGTGGCGACGGGTATTATCGACTTCTTCATAGCAAAATCCGAAGCACTTGACATCGTATTTAATTTCATACGCCGGAATTTTTCACATATCAAACCGGTAAGAGTCTTCGCAATCGATCATTCAAGTCGTATCATCGAATTTGCTTGGAGTGCGGCAAAACATCTTCAAAATTTGGGGCGATCGATGAAATAAAATAATGGAGAGAGCACTGCCTCACAATCAGATATCGCTTAATGACTTGCGGCATTTTTTCGTCGGTGTCGTCCGTTTGCCTTAATTAAATCAATGGCTTCTTAATTTAAGTCTGACTGTTATAGGACTTAAACATTTTTACCAGAAGAAGCGTATAAAGGTCGTCATAATTTGTTTTATTAATGTTCAATTGAATCAATTGCGATGGCCGTCTCGAATATCCAGATGTTTGCGCTGCATTCGCACACGCCGTACCCGCATGAATCTACCGAATTTCGATTTCAGTAGCGTAGCGTATGCGTTTTTTAAAGGGTAACTGAGGTTAACCGATCTGAAAGTTTCCAAGAAATACCTTCAAAATAACAAAAACATGCCGCCAAAGTATCCAAATTATTTCCTTTTGAAAAATCACTTGGGATTTTCGATTAACGCTTTAAAACACACTAAGCTGGGTATATCAGGGAGACTTGGACCGACCGCATTTTTGATTTTAATTGTATCAAACGTAAATTGCAACAAATGCAATTTAACCCATTCAACGTCAAGACATAATTCCAAAACTTGTCAAAATCGTAAAAAACTAAAAAAAAAAAAAAAAACGGGTAAGCAGAAAGTGTATGGTAATTGAATAAGTACCCTGCAGTAATTCCTACTGCTCTCCAACTTATCTCTGACTAGTCACAAAAATACCAGTGCTACTCCCTTTTTTATTTGACGACTGTTTTTTTTTACATTGAGCTGTAATTGATAAATAACCAAAATAACCTCCTATGGTCAATTAAAGGTCAATTGTCCCAAATGTACCAGATGCTCTATGTTTTTAACTACAATTCTTCTAGATTATTTGTTGCCATTCTTGGTCTTGTCGATTCTCATACATAAAATAATCTACATTTTGACTAGTCATATTCCGAGTAAGCTCAGAGCACTCCTTTTCGGTTAGTTGACCTCTTCATTACTGGAGCGTACAAATTTTTTTTTTTTCTTATAAGAAAGGCTTTTTTGTGACTATCATTGGATTGTTTTTCTCAAGGTACAGCGGCTTTAAATGAGCTAACCTCGACAAAATTGGTTTTTAAACCAGAGTACGGACTAAAAACTTTGGGTTTTCATCAATCATGCACTCAAATTTGTTGTTCCACTTTAATTATAGTCAAACAATAATTATAAAATTGGCAATGAAAGATCATACAAATTCTTTATTTATACGATCAGGTGTTTTTTTTTTAGCTATCTGTCTTGAAGCTGAGAAATTTTTCAAGTGTCAAGTGACTGAAACAGTAAACCAACAGAATATTGTGTAGGATTTATTCTGTATTTGTTTCATATGAAATGATTTAAGAGCATTAAATACAACCACAATTAAACCCGAGCTCCAGCACTGAGGCTTCACTTCTCAAGTGAATAAACGAACGGTGACGACCTGCTGGTGTGCTTAAAAATTGCAACAACGCCAAACATTGACTCTCACTTCTAAGACTTCTGACAGAAAACACTAAAGTGTCACATAAATAAATCCGAGACGGAAAATGTGTAGCTCTCAATTTGTCCGCCGAATAATTGTTAAATAATATAATTTCACTTTTTCAGGTCGATAATTGAATACAAAATGAGCCATGATCACGAAGCGAGCACATCCTTCATACCGGATTTGCCCAAAGGCCCGTTATGTGCATACCGGAAGCGCGCAAATTTCGATTGGAAACGTTTAAAGTTAATAATCGAAAAAGAGGAGGCATTACGCATTAAAGTAAGTATGATGATTCTTTATTTTATTGAGAAATATGATAATAGACCAAAACATATTTTTATAGTATAAAGTATGGCGTATTCTCGAGAACGATCCGCTTTTTGCGCAACCGAAGTCAACGCTCTCATCCGATGAGCAAAAGCGATTATGTGCCATGCAAATGAATCGTATGGCTCATTTGGAACTAGCGCCTCAAGAAGTCGAAAAGAAGTCATTTGGCGGGAAGACCCAGTATCTTATGAGCATAAATGAAGCGCTCCATACATACTGTCCAAGTTTGTCGGTGAAAATCGCTTTGGGCATTGGGCTGTTCAACAATGCGATACGAGCCATGGGCACCGAACGTCATATGAAATATTACACGGCCGCCTGGAACCGCGAAGTCGTAACTTGTCTGGCAATCACCGAGGTGTCGCATGGCAGCAATACGAAGAGCATTCGTACGACTGCAACATATGATCCAGCAACACAAGAGTTTGTTATTCAAACGCCCGATTTTGAGGCTGCTAAATGCTGGGTAGGCAACTTAGGAAAAACAGCAACTATTGCAATGACTTTTGCCAATCTCTATACGGCAGATGGCGTCAATCATGGCTTGCATGGTTTCATTATACCCATACGCGATCCGAAAACGTTGAAATCATATCCCGGGGTACTTGTCGGCGATATGGGCGAAAAAATCGGTTTAAATGGCATCGACAATGGTTTCGTTATGTTCTCGAAATATCGTATACCACGCGAAAATCTCTTAAACCGTACAGGCGATGTTACACCGGAAGGTGAATATGAAAGCGTTTTCTCCGAACCGGGAAAGGTCTTGGGTGCTGCACTCGAATCTTTTTCGGCCGGACGCATCGGCATTATGCAGGAATCAGTGAATACGCTTGCGAACGCAGCCGTAATAGCTGTACGGTATGCAGCCCTACGAAAACAATTCGGGCCGGATAAAGACGGACCGGAAATGGCTATTATCGAGTACCAGTTACACGTGAGCTTAGTTAAAATTTCATTTTGTCAGTAGTTTTAAATTTATTTTTGGTAACTAATCACAGCAATGGCGTATCTTCCCATTCCTGGCGGCTGCGTGTGTACTGAAGATAGCAGTAGCAGAACTAACAACTGTTTACCTCGAAACTATTGAACGTTCACAGGCGGATTCTAACGGATTTGAATTATTGGTGAGCATTTCAAAAGCTTAAAATTCTATTTTATTAAGACAGTGGGTTGCATCTCGTTTATAACGCTTTCCCTTGGTAGCTTCTAAAAATAGTGTTTCTTTTTTTTAAATCACATCATTGTATCCTTGGATTTGTTGTTCTCTCACTAGAATTTATGTGTCTTTCCACAACTAACCGTAAACATAAATACCCCCGGGACACAGCGAATATCGAGTATTAAAAAAGTTATATTTTAAAATAGTTAAAGAGGCCCTATGCTCGACTGAGAGTGGAGGATGATAGATAATAGTTAAAACCAGGGCCTGGATTTAGATTACCTAATACTATAAAAAATGTCTTAAATAAGGCGAAATTAAATTGAATTTTCGTTGGTGCTTGAAAGCTATAGGTAATTTCTTTTGGAGTAAAAACTTTAAAGCATGTTCTTAAGGCATTATGGAGCACGTGCTTCTACTGCCTGACAACAATTTACACTATAACAGTTTAATAGTGGGTTATTTGTGCGGTTTCCAGCCTCATATTTTTTTAAGAAGTACTCAAATTCAAATTCTCGAACGACCTCAGTCTCTCTTTCACTCCTGTTCCCTTTTTTTTAATTTGAAGCAACTCTTTAAACACAACCCAATAAGAAAAGTTAGGTACCTACTTTGAAATATTTTCTAATATCGGTTTTATATTTTTCGAAAATATGAAAAATTTAGTCGATTTTATGAGAAGACCTCAAATGAATTTCGGGTTTCAAATTCGAAAAATTTCAAAACGGAGTCTATTGCAATGACATCCCTAATTAACCAGGAAAATCGCGTTTTTCTTACTATAGAGTTCAGGGGAATCTGAAAAGTAATCTTATGTACTCTTTTAGAACTTACATGAGAATTATTTTCATAGAGCAGAATTGTTTGGAGAATCTATAAAATATGCAGAAGTTCACTCCACTCCATCCTCCAATGACCTAAGCACTCTACAGTTCATTTGGGAGGAATTACACCAAAACAAGACGTCCTTAAATTTAAGGTGACGATAATAGCGCTCGAAAGCGGTTTTTTTTTGTAAATCCCACGTATCTGGATCAGCAGACTCCCAATGGTGGGACATATTTATTTTTGATAACATTTGATCGAATTGCGTCACCCAGTTAAACTGTGGAGGTGTGTGTGTATTTAAATGTAAGTGAATCAAACGATTCAGACAGATTTTTGGAACACGACTTTGGTCCATTCTTAAGATCCTGATCACATAGTTCCATGTTAGCTTAAAAATTTGGAATGAAATTTTCACTAGGCCTAGTTCGAGTCTTAGCGGTGCATTTGGGTGGACTTTTGGAGAGATAATAATTTTTTGACATATGTCAATTGAACTATTTCGAGCTGATCTAAGTAGCGCAAAGCCCATGTCTGAGAAGAGTATAGCACAGTTGGCGTAATAACATAACACTATCAAAAAGTTTCATTTTACTCCTCCAAGAATCGCCTCTGCATTTGCTTACTACTTGTAGGGCAGAGCTCAAGGCTATATGCTCTTTTTTGATTGCTGCGTCTGCAGCACATTAACCTAAAGAAGAACTCGAAAAAAGAATCCCTAAGTACGTGTATGAACTTACGATAGCCAATTTTTGGTTTTTGTAAAAAAAGTTTTCGGAGGATTACCTGCCACCTTTTCTAAAATGAACTATTTGAGTTTTTGTAGAATTTACAGTTAGTTTATTTATGTCACAGTAACGTTCCAGAACCCTTAATATTTTCTTTAAATTCACCGGCGAGCGCGCTAATACGACTGCATCATCAGCAAACAATAAGAGAAGTAAGTCATTTATGCCAGCGATGTTGGGGGCCTCAATACCCTTTTCTCTAAATACCGTTTCCATATCAGAAATGAATAGTATGAAGAGAATGGGGCTCAAAATTTCTCCTTGCAGCACTCCCTCTGTGACAGAAAATTCCCTGGTAAATGAATCGTTTAGCTTTGCAGTAAAACAAGCATGGTCGTAAAGCGATTTGACTATATGAATAAATCTAGGACTTATGCCGTTTTGGTAAAGTTTTTGCCACAGTAGATCATGTGCAATTGAATCAAAAGCTCTTCGAAAATCTATGAAAAGTGCTAGGAGGGAGGCTTTTTTGTGCCTCAAATGCAATTGTATAGCTGCTTGCAATGTAAAGACGTTGTCAATGCAGTTTCGCCCTCTTCGAAAACCACTTTGTGTTGCCGGAAGAGTTTTATTAATGTCAGACCACAATGTCAGCCTAGCTGCTAGGATACTGGTAAAGAGTTTCGATATTATATTGCATAGCGCAATGCCTCTATAATTCAGAGGGTTATTTTGATGGCCCTTTTTATGGAAGAGGACCAGAAGAGATCGTGACCACGACTTAGGGGTTTCACCAAAGGTGAGAATGTTGTTGAACAGTGACACAAGGTGATTTACATATTCAATTGGCATAGCAGAAGTTCAATTAAAGTTTACATGGTCCGCACTAAATTTTTGTTTAAAATGAAATAAGAATTATTTAAATAAAGTATTAATTTTCATAAAAACTATCCACAGACTGAATTAGGATGATCTACCACCACAACTCACAGTGCGAAAATCTGGTAATTGGAAGTCAGTATTGCCACTCACTTAAATGGAAATCACGTAGTAGCAAAGAAACTGTTCGATATTTGCTCTATTATCCAAAAACCGGGTTATTCACTAAAATGTATACAAAACTGTCTGACACACTTCTGGATTCATCCATCAAATAGTTCATAAATTGTGCCGATAATCTCAAAATTACAATCCGCATTGAAGCGATCGACTTAAATGCGACATTAAAAACGATATTTCAATTTGTATAACATGCAAAATCGGTAATATATAATTTTTGAAAAAAAAACCGGTTTCAAAATCGACAATCGATTTTCATGACACCTAGACGAAATTTCGCAGTTTTTGTGAAATGACCCAAAAACTTTTTTCACTCAATTGTTCTGACGGTGTAGTGTAATTCTCCTCATTTGTATTATTCAATTTTGGAAGGAATCAGATTAGATAAGTTAAATTAAGACTTACCTTATGCGTCCCAGAAAATCATTGCACATATCGTTAATTGATAGGGAACTTCCTTGACTTGACTTTCGAAGCACTTCCACGGACTTTTAACCACTTTCTATGATTTTTGTTCTGCTTCTGCAATAATATGGTGCAGGAACATATCTTGGTCTCGTAAAAAAAAAAAACCAAAAATTATCCAGGGTGTCACTCTTAAGGTTTTTGGTCAGTAATAAAAGCACTTCCTGAAAAAGAAAGTTATGCAAAGGTTAATGTAACTAGTCGGAGACTGGGCAGTCTTAGATTTTTACAATGTTGGCTATATTAGTACCTAGTTTTTAAAAAGTTCTCTGTTTGTTTTTATTGCTGCCTCAGGCAATTCGCAATACTTATTTGTTATCGATTTGCTTTGTTTGTGCAGACCTTAAGCTAATGTCTGCTACAGACATGAATTTTTAAAGGCTTAAGTGGTTTCCAAGTGATCAAAGGGGGAAAATTAAAATAGAACTCTACGGTAGAGTGGGTGGAAAGCTTAATTAAGAGTGACTGAATAAAACAGCTTCATTTCATTTTAATTTGGTTTGAATTCTTCTAGCTTAGGGTCCAAACATTTCTGTTATGAAATGTCAATTTTTTGGCAATTGAAAAAAAAAAATCTTTTTTCTAATTTCCGAAAGTGGAAAGTTGATCGATTTCGAACCCAGCTACGAGTTCATCATCAGGCATCTTTACAACCTCTTAGCCCTTTACCTCTTAGCTTTTTATTTTTTAGCCGAGAATAAAACTGCTTAACTCTGCTCCATACTAAAAGTAAGCAAACAAGTAAGGGTGTTATAGTCAGGCGAGCCTGACAATAGAATACCCGACACAGACACACGTGTTGAAATAACTTTTAATATCAAGAGGTGTTTAAGACCATAAGGGGTCCCATATACCGACTTTTCTTAGATTTCTTTATGAAAACCGCCCCTTTGTCACGCCCACTTTTCCAATTTTTTTGAATTCTTATCGGAGCTTAAATATACGCTCGAATTCTAAGTTTCATTGAAATATTGCGAAAAAGTCCGATTTTAAGGCAATTTTGGGATTTTTGTGACAGACCCTAGTACTGGAGGTACCCTTAAAAATGGCCCGATCAAGGAAATTTTTTGGGAGGATGTTAAAGGCTACAAAGGAAGCCAAATTTCGTTCAAGTCCCATTTGAATTTCGGGTGTAGGAAACAATTTTCGAAAACCGCCCTTCTGCCACGCCCACTTTTTCAATTTTTGGAAATAATATTACTGGCCTTTAAATATGATCAAATATCCAATTTCATCAAAATATGTTGAAAAACTTCACTTTTAGAGCAGTTTTTATGATTTTCGTAACAGACCCTAGTACTGGAGGTACCCCTAAAAATGGTCCGATCGGGTCCATTCTCGAACTTGTTCTTACTCATGTCCCCGTGAGCACGCATACCAAATTTTGTCGAGATATCTCAACTCCTTCGATAAGATAACTGTATACAAACAGACGGACAGACGGACGGACGGACAGACGGACAGACAGACAGACGGACAGACAGACAGACAGACGGACATGTCTAAATCGAATCTCCTGGTGACACTGATCATTTCTATATATATTTTGTATGGTCTATCTCGACTGGTTCTTTGTGTTACACACAACCACACAAACGCAATATACCCTTGACACAGAGTGTGTCGGGTATAACAATGAAAATAAAAAGGGAGCGATAGGTACTGGCCAACCTCGAAATAGGGGCGATTGAAGACAAAAGGTTGCTGAAATCTTAAAATTTTTAAATCGCTTACAAAGCGTTCCTAAAGTAGCTTGAGCAAAAAAACGAAAAATTAATACGATGCCATGTATGATTTAACATTTTGAAATATGATCTCTTTTCAGACACAAATCGTCTCGGAAATTCATGCGGTTATTTCATCATCGAAAGCAATGATAACGTGGACGGCACGTAATGCGATACAAGAGGCACGTGAAGCATGCGGTGGCCATGGCTATTTAAAGGCTGCGAAACTAGGTGACTTGCGAAACGATCACGACCCCAGTTGCACATACGAAGGTGACAATAATGTGCTCGCACAACAAGCATCGAATTGGCTTTTAAGGCAGCGTGAAACGGTGAACGTTGAGAGTCCAGTTGGTACAGCCAACTTTCTAAAGAAAAGACACGAGATCTTACAGCAAACATACGAAGATGTTTTGAGCAACACCAACATAGAATCCAATGAATGTAAGTACGTCCTAAAGTAAATAAATTTTACTTATTCCACGGTAGAGCTTCATTTTTGCAGTTGTACTTCGATGCTACGAATGGTTACTTTGTAATCTCATTGAATCGACCGCGAAAAGGATATCTAAGGATGTTGCAGCCGGTGTCCACCGCTTCGAAGCACGCAACAACTCTCAAGTGTATGGTGCACGCGAGTTGTCTATAGCCTACGCGGAGTATTTTGCGATGTTACGGTTTTGTGAACGCTTCAATCGTCCGGATGTGAAAGACGGACTGGCCGCTGTGCTGAGACTGATATTTGGCATCTATTCGATGTGGTGTCTGGATCTGCATATGACAACCTTTTATACCGGCGGGTTTGCCAACAAGCCGGCTTTTGCGGAGCTTGTACGATCGCGCCTGTTAGACCAATGCCGCGAACTAAAGAATTCGGCTGTATCAGTGGCAGATGCTATTGCGTCTCCCGATTTCGCATTGAACTCCGTAATCGCGCGTTCCGATGGCTTGCTGTATGATAATCTTCAAAATGAATTTATGACCCACGATTGTGCATTTGAACGTCCATCATGGTGGAAGGACATTATAATTCCAAAAACGAATTCGAAGCTTTAGAATGAACTTGTACTCTCTCTCTATCTTCTATTGCTTTGATCGATTCGGAAGGTGTTACAGGTCAGGTCAGCTGATTGCTGCGAGAATTTTTCTTTTTGTAATCTTACGATGCTATGTACTTTTGCAAACGGAACCTCATCAGTGTTAATTGTAACGTAAATCTCCATATATGTATTTTCATGTAACGGCTTAAGAGTCAGAATTGTTGTCGCCGCGTTTTGGGCAATTTTGTGTAAGAATAAAATATTCCTGTTGAAAAAAATATCCACTAAAAATATCATTCGATATCTTAAAGCAGTTGAAGAGAAAGGAATTTTAAGCTTTAAAATGGAAGAAACTTCGTCTGGGGAAACACAGCCCAAGAGAAAAATTCGAACATTGCTTTTTTTTGTTTATTTCCTTAGATAATTACAACTGCCGATTGGCAATAAGTAATATTTTAATGATGATGATTTATAGCTTAGTAATTTACAGATTTTCCCCTTGCATTATATTCATCTTAATCTTCTTTCTTCTTTTTCTAGCGTGTTCTTTCCCGGCTTATACCGGGGTCCGCATGTTTTGAAATTTTACTCCATTTTCTTCTATCCATTGCATCCTCGATTCTTAGATCAGTTGCTTGGAGGACCTTTTCAAAACTATATTCATCTTAATATTTGATGTAATATTTTCTTTCATGGATATAACTTTCCATCAGTGAGGAAAAGCTCTTAGGTAGGTTCGCACGAAGTTAGTTCGAGAGTCCTGTATGCCATACGCTTCCTTGTCAATAATTTCGCGAAAAGATTCCCATATATTTTGATTTGATTAAAAGTGTTATTTTTTTACGACGCAGAAAATAATCGCTGCGCAATTTTCTCTTCAGGCAATATTGTGCTTTTATTTTAAATTTGTACTTTATTCATTTTGTTAATTAACTCTTCCATATCCCCATTTGTAACTAAAAATGTTCTTAAATCGGAAAGGTTTGATACCTCCATTTTGTTCTTCTCACGATCTTAAAAATAATTAATCAAAAAATTGGAAATCACAAGAAGAAATAGTATTCTTCACAGCCGAGCTTCAATTAATCAAATAATAATAAATTGTATTGCTATAGAAAGTTTTTTTTCCAAAAAATGAATTTAATTTTCATACTCAGCTTTAGCAGGGATGAGTAGACAACAATTCTACATTCTTGAATAGAATTGAATTATGTGTTGTATAATACAATATCCATCTGCCGTCCGTTTGTTCATTTACGATGGAAACTCCTCTCATATGACTCAGCTCATAAACCTGAATTTTGGTAAATTTTGAGACGTGAATGCTCAGGTATAGCGCAAAAGGCGAAAGCATCAAAGGTCTTAAGTTTTTTTTTTTTATAGAAATGTATTCTTCTCCATAAAAAAAAAAAAAAAAACCTTTTTTAAATCTAGGAGCAAAGTTAAATATGAAATTTTTTGAAATTCTCAAGCTCGTAATCAAAAGCGACCAGCTGAATTTTCAAAAAAGTACGTCGTCAGGGTAATAAAAGTCTAGTCTTCAGAAGAGGTCCCATCTTCTTTAAGATGGCATTGTATTCTGGCTTAAGCGGACACCTACAGGACCGAAAAATATGTCCGCTGAAAAGGAAACTTTTTGATAAGTAGCAATACTAGAGCATTTTCAAAAAGTGTCCGTTTAAGAGAGGAGTGTCCGTAAGCAGAAATTACATTGTAAATATTTTTTTTTTAAAGGAAAAATACTAAAATTTACTTAGTTCTTATGTGCATACTATGGTTTTGAACCGAATACAGATCTAATAGAACCTGTGGCGGGCACGATTCAACCCTTCTCGTGTGAGGACGAAGACTTTTAGTTCAAGATCCCAGAACCGCCAGACCTACGACATTTTAGAAAAGCTCAAATTTTGACGATTTCTAGTCTAGTATGTAGTATAGACAGTGTGCGTACTTAGTAGCTCAAAAGAGGGGCCCTTTTCCGGGTAGCGCGAACTAATGGTCTACAAAAGCCTTAGTCACCTTACCTTGGTCTCGCTGCTTACAAAGGGTCTTGAAATAGTACCATGAGTAATATTTGCAAAATTACTTGCCACTTAATTAAATTTTAATGTGCAAAATAACGGCACGAAATTATCTGACAATAATTAATATCAATTTTTAATGATATTCTTTTAAACAAATATTTCAATATGAGTGTTTTTACTTTAACGTAGGTGAGTAAGGCCTTGATGAACCATTGATTAGCGCTACCTGGGAAAGGGTCTTGCTTTCAAGCTACTAATAAAGCTAACTGTCGTAGCTCCATACTAGACTAGAATACCTCAAAATTATCTGTTTTCCTAAAACGACGTAGGTCTGGCGGCTCTGAGATCTTACTCAATTTCAATTTTTCTAACATCACACAAATTCATTGAAGCTACTCCGAATATAATATTTTCTGACATCAATCACTAAGTTCTTAACATTGGATTGTTGATTGATTCATAATGGTTTATCGGGCAAAGCTAATCTTGGACCCTTCGGTTAAAACTGACTCAATTGCAGTGGACAAAATGAAAACTTTGCTGTCGCAAATTCTCATAGGGTTCATCGTAGTTCTAACTCTTTTAATTAAGCCTTCAAATTTCGTATGATAGTCTTTATGAGATTGTAAACTGGGTTGATGACTACTGCGAGCCAGGGAACCAGGTATCTTACTCAAATAAGAGTACGCGAAATTTGTTTCGGGGAGGAATAAATGCCTTGTGAGAGAAGGGGTATTGTGATTTGGCCAGTAGGAGTCCGGCACACCGGTTTGGCGACGTCCTTACTGATGCTCCAATGATGGAATCCACACGCCCCACCCGCGAAAAAAGAAATGAGTACGCAGGAATATGGTTGATTGTAGTTTTTTGTACTCATGACAAAGAACTAAAAAGATCTAAGACTCTAAAATAGTTTCTTGAAAACAATAACATCGACGCATTTCATTGAAGGCTGGCAGCCTTGAACTGTAGGTGATTCCCAAAATATTTTTGATCTTTCAACCAAATACGTATATATCAGTGTAACCTGTCATAATTGATAGACAGTAAAAAACAATAGATTCCCATTAGACATAAATAAAAAGTATTGAAGACGCGGCTTGTTGTTGTAATATCAGCCAAATTGAGAATCGAGTAGATTGACGTGACTTGTTTATTTATTGATTAAGAACTTTTAGACCGAGCATCGTGAATAAACACGAACAAAAAAATTGCTCTTGAGAAAAAAAGAAACGCATAACCGAAAAGTGATACAACGATTCTTAAAATTTCTTCCAATAAAAGTTCCCGACATTCGCTCACACAAGTAGAAACTTTGAGTAACATTTCGCCGGCTTAAACACGTTTTGCATTTGGGCTGGGAACTTTGGCTAGCTAGAAAGGGATAGGAAAGGGGCGGGGGGATCGTGTATTGATGTGTGAGAATGATTAAACCGTAACGCTTTAAAAGAGCGTTTTTTTCTTTTGGCCTGGCTTTGTTTCAGCTTTGCTTAAAAGTTGAAGCTCCAGCACCTGATTTGTTTATTCGATTAAAAAGTTCCGCGCGATTTGGACGTTATTGATGAGAGCATTGAACACTATTGATTGAATTGAAAAAGTTTTGTAATAAGTTGAAAATTTGTGATTTGTGATTTTGTAAATGCAGTAAAGGTCGGTTTTACACGACGATTTGTAAAGAACATTTTTGTTTTTTCTTCAATTATTACTACAATGCAACACAAACGATTATCTCGAGTCGATTGCGAAATATTTCAACGAATTCACCGATGCCACCTTTTGTTTTCAATGTTAGAAAACTTGAATTGAAAGTGAACTCGAACGTTATCTGCTATTTTACCATTTAAAAGAAAAAAAAAAGAAAAATAAAAAATAAGTAAAAAATTAAGTGAAAAACTTTTGAGAAATTATAAAAATGAATGAACTCCGAATTGAAGTGCAAACAATCGGTTTTTTTTGGCTAATCGTAAAGACAATTCACATGAAATTTCTTCATATATAAAGAATTATCTGTTCCACAAAACTTTTTGCTCGCATAAATAGAAAACTCAGTATTTTATATTTCCAATTCAATAATTAAGAACACACAACGTTATGAGATAATTTGTATTTTGAACTTGAAAAAGCTTTTTATTGTCTTGCGTTGTAGCAATAAAAAAAAAAAAAAAAAAAAAAACCATTTGTCCCCTTGACTTTTGGTCGTCATTATTCGTACTTGTTGATGAGTCCACAAAAGGCCATTTATTAAAGCATAAACAGAAAGCGATTAAAATAGAAACAAAGATGTAAACAAATTTACTGCCTCCTTGAATGAAATGAAATACTTGTCTTTAATGCAGCAAAATTACATGTTTTAACCAGTTCGAAGTTAAAT